>ML120392.1:699585-760831 GCA_003788595.2 Choiromyces venosus 120613-1
TTTTTTTTTTTTTGCTTCTCCATTCCACTTTCCCCCTCTTGTGCTATGTTAGCGAATTGAAATTTAAGTTGACCAGTTTCGGAAATGGTAAGAGAGGTTACCGCAGTACCGTATGCTACTTGTACCATTCTCAGTAGAAAAAATTTTGTGACCTCATTTTCCGACCGTTGTATGCAAGTGATAACGACGACAAGTGTGTGCGGTAGTGGATGAGAACTCGTGAATTGTGTGACTCGAACGTGGAAAAAAAAAAAAAAAAAAATACAAATACAAATACGAAATACAGGAAAAACTGAAAAAAATAACCAGTGCATAACACCATTTCGTGTAAGGGAAGCGTGCAAGGGCAAGCAGATAGCCAAGGTTAGGTAGGCGCCGCAAGACACCGAGCTGCACTCATGAGGCAACGATTTTGGCTCACCATGTTCACTCCTTGAATGACCAAATTGATCGTTACAGGTTGAAAGAGCATCCAAATTCAATAACAATGAATTCCATGAGCCGGTAGTTGATTGAAAAGTCCTTGAAAAAAAAAAAAGTAGAATATAATTGCGCGGACGGGCTGGTATTGAGCCTATCCCTATGTAGTATTTAACTAACCATAAAAGGTGCTTAAAAATGGTGATGATGGGTTCATGGGAGATTGGACGGGCCAGGGTAACAGCTTGTGCCCGGGGGGGGGGCTCGGAAATGGTAAGCTGTTGCAGAGCCAAATTGTGCACGTATTATTGTTGGACTGCTGGGCTGCCCAGCCTCAGGCAATACCTCGTCCACCACAGGGTTACCGAGTACTTAGTACTCGCAACCTTCCACTTCCTTCTTCCTCTTCCCTTTGCATTCGCCCGTCTCTCACCTTCCCGTGCGCGCTCACACTCCCCCATTCTCGCTTCCGAAGAAAGACCGTTGATCTTTCTTCTCCCTCCTTTCTCACTCCCTCACCTCCTTATCTACTGACGGGGCGTTGTCTTCTGTGTAACCGGCTTTCGACGATTCTTCTTGCCAGAAATCCCCCCCCTTCTTCGAAACCGTCGCAGAAACCTCATAAACAACACTCTGCTCCAATCTTGCAAGACGTTCCTTCAAGATTACAGCACCTCATAACATGAAGTCGCCAGCATCAAAATTATTTCCAGGAATGCTGGATACACATCCATCTTTCAAGAAGCAGAGTCTTATGGGCTGGCCTTCGATTCCAGGCTTCCACAGGGTTCGAAGGAAGTTTGCTTCTCGGATGAGGAGTGGACAGTCACCAACCTCCAATCTTGCAACATTGCAAACATCCTACGATCCCGCAGACACCATTCGTGCACTTAGGGCCCACCGTTGGAGTTATTGGGATGGTCAATACCTGTTTCTCGTTATTTTGGGAATCTTCTGTTTGTCCATAATAGAGACGCCGGGTGCAATCGTCAAAACCTTAATTTCCACCCTTTTAATAATCTCTCTTGTCTTGCCCATCACACGACAATTCTTCCTGCCATTTCTACCTGTTGCTGGATGGTTGGTCTTGTTCTACGCATGCAGGTACATTTCACCTTGGATTTTCCTTTTTGGTTTTCGAATTTTTTGTGGTTTTCCCATTAAATTCTGTCACGTGGGCGGAAGTCAATTTACCCGTGTTGTCATTACCAGCCACTAACATCATTGGTTTTTGAAGATTTATCCCCTCCGAATGGCGTCCTCCCATTTGGGTTCGTGTGCTTCCCGCTCTTGAGAACATTATCTACGGTGCCAACCTTAGCAACATCTTGTCAAAAAATACCAATGCATTCTTGGATGTTCTTGCTTGGCTCCCCTATGGTGTTATTCATTTTGGTGCACCCGTTGTCTGCTCCGCCGTCATGTTTGTTTTCGCGGCCCCCGGAACTGTCCCTGTTTTTGCTCGTAGTTTTGGTTACATGAATGTCATTGGTGTCGTCATACAACTAATGTTCCCATGCTCTCCGCCTTGTAAGTCTTCATTTGGCTTAACGACATGTTTGATTCCGTATACTAAAATTTGAGACTAGGGTATGAGAATCTTCACGGGTTGGCTCCTGCCAATTACTCGATGCCAGGATCACCGGCAGGTCTTGCTCGTATTGATAAGTTGTTTGGCTGGAATACTTATACCTCCACATTTACTGCTGCTCCGTTGGTCTTTGGTGCCATGCCATCCCTACACGCCGGCTGTGCAACTATCGAGGCTTTGTTCATGGGACATGTTTTCCCTCGTGGCAAATGGTTTTTCTACACCTATATCCTCTGGATTTGGTGGGCCACTCTCTACCTCCAACATCATTATGCCGTGGATCTCATTGCAGGCAGTTTCTGTAAGTTCTAAGGGTTTTCATTCTCTTGCTCAACTAATTGTTTAGTGGCCGCCTGCACCTTCTATTTCGCAAAAACCAAGTTCCTCGCAAGGCTCCAACCTGACAAGGAATTCCGATGGGACTATGACTTTTTGGAAATCGGCAATGGTTACTCGCCCGACTACGCCTTTGGCATGTCTGATTTCAACGGCGATTACCATTCTGAGGACGATGAGTGGACAACTGGTTCCTCATCCTCGGTTTCCTCTGGATGCCTGAGCCCTGTTGAGGACACGCAATCTGTGTGGGAATCTGGCAGTGAGACCCTCGCTGGCCACTCAGATACCGAGGGTATTGATGTGGTCATCGATGATCGTCGATAGTTGCAGCTATGCGTTGCACAAGATCTCATATCCAACTTGAGCCATTATGGTCACCATCGCATAGTCTACCTAAAGCGAGGGCGTTCGGCAATGAGTATGCATTGTGATCCTTGTGTTCAAAACTGGATGGTGGCCGATTTCGTTTAATGGCCAGGTGCTTGTTTCTTTTGTTTCCTTTCCTTTGTACTTTATGATTACGGCGATCATGGGACGGTGTTTGATTTTATTTATTCTTCTTTTACTCCTATTTTTTTTTCTTTTCATACTCCTATTTTTTTTGGACAGCATTTAATGATTCAACCGTACATATACGACAACCAGCATCGGCAGATAATATTGTGGGGTTTACGACCCGGGGCATAAATAATGGGTTTCATTTCATTTTCACTTCTGTTTTTCTTTTAAGGAGAGGTGTAATGTGTATTGTGGGGGTGATGTTGTCTGCGGCTTCCGCAGAAGCAACTGGTCCCTATTTTCTGATACCTTTGGCAACATATCTTTCTCGGGTCTTATCTTTTCACTTGTTTTTCTCGCCCGTTCTCTCTGTTGCCTTTTGGTATCGAGTGTGGTTGCGAAAGCTTTCCATCCTGGAAAGTTACTAATGCCTAATGATGTAGGGTGCAGATATTATTTTTTTCCTCTTCTCTGCTCTCCGCCATTTTTTTTTCTGTTTGATGAATTCGATTTTTTTAATACCTTGTTATTTTTTGCTCAGTTTTGTCAATATTCCAGTGGCATTGGGGGAGGACTTTATTTCTGGTGTAATTTTTTTCCTTTCGCTTCTTACTTTCGCTTTTTTATCAGGTTTTTGGCTGAGGGAGTCTCTTAGACCGGCGTTCATCTGTTCGTTCGTTAAATATTCTGCTACTGGAAAAAAATTGGGCACGGCTGAGATGAGGAGGGGGTGGGGTGTGAGAGCTTGGCATAAGAAATAAGAAATGGTATTGCGGGTGGAGGAAGTATTGGATGGGAGTGGGGTATGGTAATGGTGGGAGAGAGGGAGGGAGAAGGAGGTTGGTTAGTGGATGGTATCATGGGTTGGAGGGAGGGTTGGGAGATGGCAGATAGCTTGGTTGCAGCATGTGGCTTGCTTGGAGATGGGAGTTACGGAGTGTACTTGGGTTAGTTTCTGCGAGTAACGGGGAGGGGGGTGATTGATTGATTGCTCTTAGCTCTTGTTACCATTTATATGGAACATTATACCTTTGCGCCGCATGACAGGATTTTATTTATTTTATTTGAAGCAGATATCTAGCTAACTAGTGGTATTTACGAGTAAATTTTAATGTGATATGTTTGATCTTATTGATGGAAGCTATTGATTGTGTCCTCGTGGAGTATCGGTATTGATACATACCGATAACGGCATTACCGGTATGATAGACTAATTGATAGGATGCCGAGAACGATATGGTAGCGAGAAGTGTGCATGAGTCAGCGGTTTCCATTTACAATATATCCTCCGAGGAAGGCGTTGGTTCTCGCTACCCAATCGTTCTTGGCACCCTATCAACTGATGGACCTTTTTTTTTTTTTTGTGTTTTGAGATGACGCTATGTCCACTTAGTTCCCAATGCGCTCCCTGTTTATGGCACCACACCTGATACAGGTACGGTATGCAATCACCATGTAACCACATTACGGTAATCAATCGATCAACAAAACCCTTGCCCCTAGACATCTAGAACTCTATCACCACTACCACCGATAATCACCGATTTCGCCGCACCAAGTTCCCCCCCCCCCCCAAAACATACATTCAACTCAACCTAACTCATACAGCAAAATGTCCCTCCACCTAACAACTACAACCCTCCACCTAACCTCCATCCCACCAGGCACTTTCATAGGCATCGACCTGACAAGCTTCACTTCGACGCCGGCCTTCCAAGGGATAAAGCTGATCCCGTCGGGGCTGCACCTACTCTACTATTCCACAACCACCGACTCTTCGCTGCGCAACGGGTTCTGGTTCTACGCGCATCCGGGGCGAGTAATCAGCAAGAGGTGGGATCCCACGGCCGAGATAGCGACGCTGGTAGATGACGATGACGATGATGATGATGATGATGATGATGATGCTCCGGCTACGGGATTGGACGAGTGGGTTTATGCGGAGAATTTGACGCCGTATAAGCAGCGGGATGGGAAGGGGAGGATGGTTACGAGTGGGGATGGGGATGGGGAGGATGTGTGGGGGGTGTTGACTGGGGATGTACGTGAGCGGACGTTGGAAAGGTGCTTGGGGCAGGGCTGGGTGTGTGGGACTGCGGGGGTGTCAGGGATGGATTATGATGTTGGGGAGGAGGTGCTTATGGGGTTTCCACCTACTGGGGGAGGAGAGGTGGATGTTATGTGGTCAAAGGTGGACTTGAGAGTTACTTGGCCGGCTGGTACAATCGGTCGGGAAAGGACTGAAATGGCAAACGATAGGAGCTGGGCACTCAATCATCTTCTGCTCCACAATCTAACCTCCGAAAACCAGGAGGGTGATGATGATGATGATGCAGAAAGGGAACTCCTGGGCGAACTCCAGCTAGCATTCATAATGTCAATCACTCTAGGTTCCTACTCCGCCATGGAGCAGTACCGCCGCCTCCTCGGCCTCTGCTTAACCTCCCGGAGCTGCGTATTCTGCGAGCGAAGGAAGCTCTTCGAAGGACTGCTCGAAACACTCCTGGCACAGCTAGACTTCGTCGACGGGGACTTCTGGGCTGGCTTCGTCAACGGTGGTGACGGGGACGATAATTGGCTGGCAAAGCTACTACGGCGATTCGGGGGTGGGATTAAAGAGGTAGTCAGCGAGCAGCGAGTTGATCCAGATAAGGATTCGATAGTGAAATTTTTCCGGGATGTCGAAGCATTGACTAGGAGGAAGTTTAACTGGGTATTGGATCATAAGAACGTGGTCAGGAGGGGGCTTGTGCAGACCGAGGATGGGGATATGGTTGAGTTGGAGTTGGCCGGTCTTGATGAGGAGGATGAGACGGGGGAGTATGCGCCTGTCATTGTTGAGGAGCTTGTAGAGGGAGTAAACGATGGCGAGGAAGAAGAGGGTGAGGAGGCTCCGTCAGAGGTTAGTCGTGAGCAGGGGAGGAGGAGGAGGATGGAGGTGCCATAGTTGGGGAAGTAAAAGCAGAAAATCCTAAATCCGTATGCACAAGGAGTAAGAAAAATCCCCTGGTGAACAACGAACGGAGGGCGGCATGGAGGAGTAAGACTTTTTCCACTTTTTTGCCTCTTGCATACAGTTGTATTTAATTACCTCGTACAAGCATGATGCAAGGAGTATATTGCGCAACTCCCAACCTTATCATACCGTGTCATTACTTTTTTGTATATTTGTATTTATTTGTATTTATTCTTTTTTTTCAAAAAGAGAAGGAAAAAAAAAAGTAAACATCTCATTCACTCTCACTCTCACTCACTTCCCACCCTTCTTGCCCTTCTCCTCCCTCTCCGCCTCCTCCCGTTCCTTCCTCTTGAGCGTAACCTCATAATTGTACAACCGGGCGGTGTTAACCTCCAACGTGGTAATCTGCTGCCGCAGAAAGTCCATGTCCTCCTCGCAATTGCGCAGACTCTCCTTCGCTGCGTCGAGTTTTCCCTTGAGTAGTGTTGCGGCTTCGTCGATGGGGTAGGAGAGCATTACGTTTGCCTGGTGTGTAAGGAGTTAGATATTTGATTGTAGCTGTGAGAGGGGGGGGGAGGGGCAGAAGGGGAAGAAGGGAACATACACCCAACCAAAGATACACCTCCTCTGTAGCCGGGATATTAGCTCTAGCGTATAAAGTATCGTTGAGTTCAAATGTTGCTTCGAAGGGTTTTGATGAGCTCTGTCTTCCTTCCTTTACATTAACACTTCCCTCCTTCTCTCTCCCCCCTTCTCTGGCGGGGTAAAACTGACCTTCCTCCCCTTCAAAAAACTAACGGTATCCAAAGTCTTTTGTATATCCGGGATTTTGTCCCGAAGGGCTGCCCCTCGGCGTTCGGTGTTTACTTCCATGAATTGGTACTGTCTGAGATATCTATTAGTATAATACGTTGCTGTCGCGAAGCGGGGGGGATGGGCGAACGCGATCATCTCTTGAAACTTCTTCAAGTTGGTTTCTATCTCCTCCCTTGAGTCGACGAATTTTTCTACGTCGTCTACGAATGGGGCTTGCGGGATGCCGCGGGAGTTGGTTTGTGGGTCGGTGCTGGGGGGGGTGGTTCTTCGTTAGCTTTGGTCAAAGAGGGAGGGATTGGAGGAAGCACCTGGCCGACATTGTGTAGAGGGAGGGAGGGAGTGAGGTGCCAGGCGAGGTTGGGTTGGGTGGGTTTGACTGGTGAAGTTGGTGATAATTGTTGTAGGTATCGTTTTGCTTTGCTGTATCGCGGTTACGGCACTTACGGTTTGGTGGGGTGCTTGCTTGCTTGGTGGGATGGATGGATTGAAGGGTTAAATGCCAAGACTGCGATGGTGGGGTGATTTGTTGCTCAACTCGAGTGATCGGAGGATGATGCTACAGAATGCCTTGAACTACCGTACCAGAGACTCCCGGAGTCGGGTTTTGCTTCCTCTCTCCTGACTAGACGGTATACCCTTCGCGCGTTAAGGATAGCAATGCGGTGGGGATAATAAAGCGCCATAAATTTGGGATGAACAAGATACCTAAACCTTTCACACTGACTATAATAACCCCCGCGAAAGTGATAATCAATTAGAATTTTTACCCATTCTAGTAACAAGGGATCAAACATACCGGTAGTATTGGCTTCAAGTTGCGGATAGGAATCTCACAAGATGATACAATAGGACGTATTATCAACGTAGTATCACAGTCCATAAAAGACCTCATAGATGGTGTCAATCGGATGTCAACAGATTCCGATGGCAAATATAATAACCTACAATGTGCTAACAAGATCCACCCGGTACATGAGTATAGTAAGGAACTACCTGCTGATGCTTCTCCGAGTAACAAGTGGGCTTGTCACTTCGTAAGCTTGAAGTCTGGTTTCCAATTCCACAAATTTCGAGTGCATATCAACTTCAATCTCCCTAAAACCCTTTTCCATTGTTCTTGTAAGCTCCTCGATAGAGCCGTGAACATCTATCTTGAAATCTCGGAGATCCTGCTATTACCGTCCTTAGTTGATCTTTATCAAGTATCCCCCATGAATATGGGCTATGCCTTGGTCAAGCTAGCCACAAGGCCATCTGACTTAAGATATGGTCCCATTATTGAACCAAACCGTTCTTTAGTTGAATTGGTGGTATTCCATTCAAGGTAGTGACTTACCAAACGATCATTGCCGCTTAGAGCCCAATTTTGTTTGGATTCGGGCCTGGCATTACCAAAGGCCTCAGACTCAAACTTGTCTCCGAGCCCTGATCCAATATCCTTTCTATCAGAGGGCCCGTTTACAAAATCCTCCGAGCCACCTAAATCCGTCACTGCCAAGTAGTCACGCATACCCCAGATTGCATTAATAGTCGAAGCAAGCTTGAATGTGTCGATTTGTTCCCTGTTGCGGGGTTGAATTTGAAGAAACTCGGCCAAGTGAATCAACCAGAGTATCAGAATTTTTGGCATTATACAATGCCCGTAATTTTTTAAACAAATGTTGGGAGAATTAGGAGTAGCATAGTGCACTTCCACTCTCTGCCCCCAGAACATAACTACCCCAATAATAATAATCAAAGTGGTACCGTGGTATCTTTTTTTTTTTTTTTTCATTTTTCTGCCAAACCTCCTCCTCCAATACAAAACCTAGCCCTGCCAATCCACAAACGTGACCTTCCACCCGATAAGGCTGGTGTTGGAAGGGTGCGGCTCTGATCTGGCAGGCGGAGATCTACAGGGATTCATGGTGAAAGGATAATACTCGGGTATGGACGTAAGTGATGAGACAGACAGGGGTTCAAGATGTCAAAGCTTCTTACCATTCATGGCATTATGCCTACCAAATTAAATCATCTTTTACCTCTGATGGTAATGAACGCCCGGACTTCAAACCCCTGTCCGTCTCATCACTAACGTCCATACCCGAGTACTGTACAGTACCGTAAAGGGTCTTGGCTTAATAACGTCATTGCGCGGATGATGCTTTTTTTCTTCCCGGGGATCGACTTGTCAAACAAATTTGGATTTGGGTGTATCATGCCTGTACGAGAGTGTGCATGGCGAAGGTGTTGTAT
This sequence comes from Choiromyces venosus 120613-1, assembly GCA_003788595.2. NCBI lineage: Eukaryota > Fungi > Ascomycota > Pezizomycetes > Pezizales > Tuberaceae > Choiromyces > Choiromyces venosus. The sequence continues at coordinate 708,444 of ML120392.1, forward strand.
ATACAGTATGTTTTGGGAATTGTCTGTTTATTTATTCGTAAGAAGTGGTTTGGTTGGTTATTTAGGCGGCACGGGAGTTTGGTGGTGGTGGTGGTGGTGGTGGAGGGTGAGGTGGGCTAGAGGGGTGTTCGCTTTTGAAAGCATCGGATATGGTACTTCTTGTGAGAGTTTGGTAACGTCCTTAGACCCCTGACGAGATTGCTAGTTAAGAATGAAAATTAGGTTCCAGATTGCACCCATCGCGAGATTCCTGACTAATGAGTCGCTGATCACTCTGAGAAAATTGCCTTTAGAGGAAAAAAAGATCTCGCGGGGGGTGCAATCTCATGAGGAGTGTAAGGACGTTAGTGGTCTGTGATACTTTTTAGAAGTGTTTTGAAAGGTACGATTAGTAAAGTAAGGCTTTGGTATTACTATTCTATGTGAGATTGAGAGACGGACTGATGCTTTCACTCATAGACTACAAGTCACCCTGACGCAAATAATTTGACTACCGGTGTCCCATTACATTCAGAGAAAGCTTTCAAAGCTAACGGCAAAGATTTATCTTTATGGTGATCGTTCGTAGTCTATATACATCATACACATCTCTAGTTTACTGATGCCAGAGGATAACCCACCAAAGTCTCGTCTCGAACACCTGCCCAGACGGCAGGCAAAAAACCTTACTCACTTGGCTTACCATAAGTCTTGATTCGATTTTGTTCCGTCTTCGAGCCCACTCCATCATGCATATATGATGGAGTTAGTCATGTCTTAATTATGATATCCATTTACAGGACATGATGGTCATTATGGAAAGCGAGGAAGCATGTCTCAGACAGTGGACTGCGGATAGGAAGTTGGAAGTTGGAAGTACAGCGTCTGGTAGAAATGATCGTAAAATGAGACACGGCATTCCTGAGCTCTGATTGGAGCGTTCGGTGATTAAAGCCAATCGATATCCGTGCTTCTAACCCTCGTTCTCCTAGTTATTCTACAGCGGGCTGTAAACTCCCGTGCATAGCTTCTCTTGGCCTCGTCACCATGTCTGTATGTTGCCACCAGTTTCACACGCAGTCCAGCTGCTAACGCCAGGTTAGAATCTGAGTGATAATACATGCTCTCGACTGATGTCAAGTTTTAAAGATTTCAGATCAGTTGTTGACAATTCACAACCGAAGGCCTAGCTGACAGATATGTGGCCAGTAGATTTAATTGCGCTAGAAGCCAAAGCTAGGGTCAAGTATGGATAAACATCCTTTATTTAACTCGATGGATGTTCCCATTTTTAGCCTACAGTGGTATATATCTTATACAAGTAGAAGTGATCAACTAATTCTCTCATTTGGCATATATTATATACTATAACCCTCTCTCCATTTCCTAGTATTCCTACCCATCAGTATAGGAAAAGCATGGTAGCTACTGTATACATGTATATGGTCTTAAGTTTTCAACACAGGAGTTAGTATGCCTTTAGTCCTCCTCAGAGGATTTGGGGATCGAAGAAGTATAACATTACTGCAACGTTTAGAGCTGAAACTCTTGGCATGTGGTACAGTACTGTATTATCTTGAATAAGAGAGAATTGTCTCAGGACATCTGACTTTCCTATTAAGGTGGAGACAGGAGAAAACAACCTTCTCAGGTAACGCCAAGCTTCCCTGTCCCAGGGGGGTTCACCCAATCAACACCCTTTGAGCGATTTTCATGATGGCTTTAAAGTCTTTGTTCTTACCTTGGACGATTCATTGTTTTCAATGCTCTTTGGCTTGCTTTCTTTTGTTTAGCTATTGATATGCCCCCTAGATGCCCTTAGAGGCCTCAGCACACTTGCCTACCAAAGGCACCCTCACCTGGAACCACATTCTTTTTTGTGCTGGCAAATGGCTGGGACTACAGTTCGCAGTTTGAGGAGCCTCTCAAGACCCAAGTCCATTTTACATGGCAACAGTCAAATAGCGACAACGATCCAAAATGAAAAAATGCCAAGATTCACACTATAAGCAATCACAAAAAAAAAGGGGGGGGAAACACTTCTTCAACTCAATGACAACTAACTCAAACTAAACTAACGGTAATGACAGGATAGATATAGGAAAACAACAATGTCCTCCAGTTCTTCCTGAACACTTTCTCTCTCAGGTGTGTCGCCCTTCCTTTTGCAAACACAAAAGCTAACACAGAACGAAACACAAAGGAAAGACAAACTCTGGCTCTCTATTGCCTCCATATGTCCACCTTTCCCGCTTGCCCTTATGGCCATTCGACTCGCACAAACTCGCACACATTTCTGGTGCATTCCCAGTGCCTTAATGCTTTCCCAAAAAAGCTAAACTGCCATGTGAGCCCAAAGCCAAAGTGCACTCCTGGCGAACAAATGAACGATCACGAACCCCAAGAGCAAACCATCATGCTTGAGCATGCTGAGCAGCATATTCCAACACTCCCACACTGCGAGCCATGCTCATCTCCAAAAAAAAAAAAATAATAATAAGAAAATAAAAATATAAAAATATAAAAAAACTTTCACCACTCTTCTTTCTCCCATTACTGTGACTTCCTAACTTGACTCCCACTCAGCTTTTACTGATACTTGCACTTGCACTCATACTCCTACTCACACTCAGCATACTCCTATCTCAGCACGGAACCTTTCTACCTTCTCCTGGCTTGGGCTTTTCGTCAGACAATCGGAAATCATATCACCAGTGTGAAGGTACTCCAAGGAGACTTCACTGGTTGATATCTTTTCTCTGACATAGTGTTCTTGGATTGCTATATGCTTTGTCCAGGCATGAAATTCAGGATTGTGAGCAAGAGCGATCACACTCTGATTGTCAACATAGATTTTGGTAATGGGTGCTGGCTGGGTAGAGTCTTGGGATAGGGTTTCAACTGGGTCTTCAGCAGGGTCGGTATTTTGCAACTCTGCAATAAACTGGGAAACCCAAATAGCTTCTTTTGCAGCTTGCGTAAGAGCCATGTATTCAGCTTCGGTGGATGATAGTGCGATGGTTTGTTGCCTCTTGCTTGACCATGATACTGATGACTTTATAGATTCCTCCTTATCCTCAATCATACATACATAGCCACCAGTGCTTTTCCGAGTGTCCAGGTCACCGGCCCAATCAGCATCGCTATAAAGTACTAGTTGTATGCTGTCTGGGGCACCATAGAATAGTCCGAGCCTTAATCCAAGACTAGCGGTCTTTTTAACATATCGGAGTAGGTGTTTTGCAGCAAGCATATGACTGGTTTTTGGTGCACTGTTGAATTGACTTAGGGCTCCAACTGCATAGGCAATATCGGGTCTTGTGCATAGCATGAGATACATCAAGCTTCCGGTCATACTCCGGTATTCCTGTTCATCTGCCTCCAAGTCATGTTCAATATTCGCTTCAAGCTTGGTTCCAGGATTTAGTGAGGTTGAGATGGTGGATGCATTAGCTAGATTGAATCATTCAAGGGTTTTCTGAATATAAGCAGCTTGATTTAGCATAACTTGCCCAGGCTCTTGAGTAATCTCAATTCCAAGGAAGAAGTGTGCTTTTCCTAGGTCCGTGATTGGGAACTGTTCAGCCAGCAATGCTTTTGCTTCATCTACCATAAACCGGAGTCCAATCCAAAGAACATCATCTACCCAAATGAGTATCCAGCAACTTTGTTTTCCATCTTCCGAGTTCTTCAAATATATAGTATGATCTTCCACACTTCTCCTGAAACCACATTTTCCCACCAAGTGTCGGTCCCACTCTTGATTCCAAATTCTCCCCGATTACTTCAGTCCATATAAGCCTTTCAAGAGCTTACATACTTTCTTTCTCTTCGAACAAGTACTATCACTTTCTACAGCTAAACCCTCTGGAATTTCCATGTATATTTCTTCTTCCAGGTTGCCGAGTAGGTATGCTGCTATAATATTGGTCTGATCTATTTCATAGTTTCAGGCTGCAGCTAAACAGAGAATAATGTGGAGGGATGTAAGCTTGACAACCGGGGCAAAGGTCTCTAGGTAATCGATGCCATAGCACTGTGTAAATCCTTTGGCAACTAAACGAGCCTTGTATCTTATGATTTCACCTCCAGCTCCCTGCTTGACTCTAAATACCCACCTACATTTCACCAGCGCTCTCCCTCTTGGTAGATCTACTATGTCCCAAGTATGGTTAATGATAATTGATTTTAGCTCCTCATCAATTGCCATGATCCATTCTATTGCCATTGCTGAGTTAACTGCTTCTGAATATAAGCTAGGCTCATCGGTATCCAAGGATACGGTAGCAAGGAATGCTTCATTTTGAAAGCAGGTAGAAATGAACTTTCCTGCATTTGCTCAGTGGGGTCTGGATAAAGCTAGCAGAGTATTGCTCCCTTCTGGTATATGAGTTGGTGGTTGCGGTGGAGAGACAATAGGTAGTTGAGCAATAGGAGGTAGAGCGATAGTTGGTTGTGTAGCAGTATCTTGAGTATCTTCAACACTTTCCTGATCAGAATCAATCTCCAAAACTTCTCCCTTGTCCTCTGTCTTCTCTTCCTCTTTTAAGTCCTTTACTACTCTAATATCCCTAACCACTAAAACCTTTCTTCCAATCATTACCCTATATTGGTTTGTTCCTTCATAGCCAACGACTTGGCACTTCTCACCACTATTCTCCCACTTACTCAACTTAGCTTTTGGGATATGGTGGAAGGTTTGAGTGCCAAAAGGAATAAGGTGAGAGAGGTTAGGATGGTGACTTATCCATAGTTCATAGGGTGTAGTATCTTTTGAAATGGCTGTAGTAGGGCTTTGGTTCTTGAGGTAAACAGTGGTGTGGATTGCTTCAGCCCAGAGTTCATCAGGCAACTGATTATCTGCAATCATTGCCTTGGCATGCCCAATCAATGTCCAGTTTGCTCCTTCGATAACTCCATTTTGTTCTGGTGAGTATGGGGCAGTCTTTTCATGTGAGATACCACAATCATGAAGAAACTTGGAGAAAACCTGACCAGTGTATTCTCCACCATTATCACTTCTCAGAGCCTTGATTTTCCAGTTGTGATAGTTTTCTACCAAGGCCTTATATTCCTGGAACTTGGAGAAGGTTTCTGATTTCTGCCGGATTGTGTAGACAACTGTGTATCTTGTATAGTCATCGATAAATAGGAGAAAACAGTGAGTCCCTGCCAGGGAGGGCATTTTCATAGGTTCAGCAAGATCGGTATGAACTAGGTCAAGTAGTGCAGTGATAGCTCGAGTAGCAGGGGAGGAGTTTGGGTTGTGTGTTTGCTTTGCAGTGATGCAACTAGTACAGGTAGGGTTCGATCAGTTACCATCAATCACAATCTCTGTGTGGTTCTCTGCAAGCTGTTTGACTTTATCAAAGCTGATATGCCCTAGGTGGTGATGCTAATCCAACAATGACCCATGCTTGGTCACTGCTATTGCTGGATTTGCTTCGACATTTTCTGAGTCTGAGTGGGTCTGGAGAACGTAGGCATTTTGCTCAAGTCTTGCAATGCCGAAGAGTTTCTTCCCATGTGTGATACTCACAGTATTGGCAGTAGGTACACCAAAACAAACTCTTCCCCTAGCAGCTTGGATACAGCGGACTGACACAAGCCCACTACTACCCATCTCCAGAACAAATAATACTCTTTTCAACACAACTTCATTTTTGACTCCCTCAACATCTGTTGCTAGAGTCAAAAGAACATCACCCTCACCTTCGGCAGTCATTGCACTTCCATTTGCGATATGGATTTGGGTATGAACGGGGGTAAGATTTTGGAACTGAGCACGATCAGAGGACATATGGTGAGTGGCACCAGAATCTAAAACTCACTTGAACTGTGAAATGTTTGCTGACTTTTTATCTATCGCAGTCCATGCCTGAGGTGATCCCTTTACTGATGCTGTATTTGCACTCTGGCCCTGAGTGTCATGGTTCTGACCATTCTGATTGTTCTGACCCCACTTCCTACCACCAAAGGTTCTTCTCTGAGACTTCACTGCAACCTGCTTCTTTGGACATTTATTTGCCCAGTGACCCTTCTCTTTACAATAGAAACAACTGTCTTTCCCAACACTTTGTTCCTGACCTCCCTGCCTCTGATCTCTTTTCCAACTCTTCTCTTTTCCTCCTCGATCAGCATAGAAGGCATTTGTTGCTCCAGTCTCAGTAACCTCTGCCTTTATCAACTGCTGGTACTCGAATATCAGACAGTCGCATATCTCATCATATGCCATTCCATCATAGTCAGAGTTATTCCAAACTGAGGTCCAGAAGGGATGGTAGAGCAATGGTAGTTTAGATAGTAGGAGGTATTTTTTATCCTTCTCAGCTTGAACTTCACCAGCAGCAGCTAACTGGTAGAACAGCTTCTCAAGATTGGAAATATAGTCAATAAGATTATCATCCTGATACTCTACCTTAGACAACTCCTCTCGTAGGAACCAGATCCTAGCCTGATCCTTTCCGGCATACCTCTTTTCCAACTTCTCCCATAACTCCTTTGGATCCCGCACCTCCGCATACAACTCGCAATGTGCACTGTCCAAGAGCCTGCCGAGCATTCCCTAGGCCTTATTTGCTTTCTCCCCCCAAAGCACAGCTGCTTCAGTTACCGGAATGGTGTTATCATCTGGGCATCCAGTCTTGCCAGAAATGATTTGCCAATATCCCTTCTCAGCAAGGATATCTATCACAGCTAACCTCCATTCTCGATAGTTGGCAGCTTTGGAGAGAGGCTTAATTCTAAGAGAAGCAAGAATGTTAACTTCTTGACTGGTGGTTTTAGACATCATGAGCGAGCGACCGAGTAACTGAGAGGGGTTCTGTGTAACGTGAATCAGTGGTCGACAATGGTTCGTATTTCGCAAGGTATCGTCAACGTCAACCGAAATGATAATCGTCAAAGGTCCCTCAGGTATCGTCGATCAGAGCAGCAGAATTTTGCATCAAGCTGGGCTCAAAACCTTTTCATGGCAACGGTCGAATAGTGACAACAATCCAAAATGAAAAAATGCCAAGATTCACACCATAAGCAATCACAAAAAAAAAGGGGGGGGAAATACTTCTTCAACTCAACGACAACTAACTCAAACTAAACTAACGGTAATGACAGGATAGATATAGGAAAACAACAATGTCCTCCAGTTCTTCCTGAACACTTTCTCTCTCAGGTGTGTCGCCCTTCCTTTCGCAAACACAAAAGCTAACACAGAAGGAAACACAAAGGAAAGACAAACTCTGGCTCTCCATTGCCTCTGTATGTCCACCTTTCCCGCTCGCCCTTGCGGCCATTCCACTCGCACAAACTCGCACACATTTCTGGTGCATTCCTGGTACCTTAATGCTTTCCCAAAAAAGCTAAACTGCCATGTGCGCCCAAAGCCAAAGTGCGCTTCCAGCAAACAAACAAACGATCACGAACCCCAAGAGCAAACCATCATGCTCGAGCATGCCAAGCAGCATATTCCAACAGTCCATACCTTCCTTATCAATACCACCTAGTACAGACATGAACACAATTCCGATAGCCTTTTATTTTTTTTTGCGATTGTTCCAGTACCTTTTTAAAGGAACCTCTACCACCCTTCAGCATATAAGACCTAGGAGTTGAAGTTTTTTATTTCTCCTGGGCAACTATCATAAGTCCTGGGCAACCCCCAGGCAATCCCAATTTCAAAGGGGTGCCTTCACCTCCTCCCTCGGGGGGATGGCTTTGACCCCCAAAACCACCCACTACACCTTGGAACTTCCAGCTGATTTATCCAGTGGCCTTGGAGTGGTTACACAATATTGGAAGTCCTGGCCTTCCAGGCAATGATGTTTTGGGGATTGGTGGCAGCTGGGCTGGGGTGGTCTGGGGTGGGAGTGAGGTGTGGGGGTCTGGGGAGGTGACAGTTAATTCAGGAGACTTACTTGAGCCCATCAACGACAATATAGCTTGTGCTTGATACCACTATCAAGGAGGCTAAGAGCAGCTATGTTTGGAGTGGTTACTGTTAGACTTGCAGAAGGGCTACATGGGAGCTGATCTAGATCTTTGTATTTTGTTTTTGCTTTGGGCTGGTTTGGTTTGGTCGGCTGCTGGGGAGGGTTTCTCCTTGTGGTGGAGTAGCTGCGGGGCAATAGGTGGGTTGCTAATGATGTATTTGTGGCAGGTGGCCAGGAGGTGGATTTCTTTCAGGGGGCCCTTGGCTGGGGGGAGTATCTCATGCTAGTAGCTAGATATGATTAAGTTTGTGAAACAGGGCTTACCCCTGGGCTAGAAGAATGTAACCAAATATTAAGGAGAAAACAACAACACAAAAAACAATGCATTACTTAGAGAGGCAACCTTGACGTCCTGAGACAATTCTCTCTTATTCAAGATAATACGGTACATCTAGTCAGAAGATATAGGATTACTAAGAGCCAGTGATTTGTTGTGTATGAACCACACGACCTCCGAAACACATCTTCCCGTGTTGCCCTCAGCCCCTTTTTTTTTCTTCTTTTCTTTTTTCTTCCGTTACATAATCATCTGCGTGTCTTCTGTGTTTCTTAGTCATGTGCATTTTGGGCTTATGAAATGATATACTAGTAGTAAAGTACCTGTATAGCTGAATTTATTGGATGTGGGGCCTCCGATGGTTCAGATTTCGGCCTGCTTACACTCAGCTTCCGAGAATTCCAGATTCAAGTTCCTTCCCGCATGAAGGTTGTGCGGTGGACGGGTGTAAGCCATGCACTTGTCAGAACCTTAAGGTTAGATCATTTCTTTAGTTCCACTGAAGGTATTTAGGCTTATCTGTCGTTCTGCATAGTACAAACATTGTGCCAGCGATAACTCTCATACCGGTGTGTTTACCGGGAGAAAGAAGTGATGGGGCAATTGCATGTCGGGCAGTACGATGCAAGTGTTTGCTATTTTAATTTCTAGATCTAAAGGAGTCCATTCGCTCTTTATGTTGAATTAAGCGTTTTGATACTTCAACTTTTATAGCTTCTCCATAACCCCTAGCTTCGAAAATCCCGAGTGATAACCATGATCCAGCGCCAAGTCGGGGAATTATTAGTCCCACCAAGGTTAATCCCAAAAATCTCAAAAGAAATTTCCGATCTTGCCAACCAACCCAAAGTTCCTTACCAACCCTACCTCGACACCACACAATCGATTGAAAACAAACCAGCCCAGCCCAGCGCAACCCAACTCTACTCCACGATAGCCAACTGTCCTATAATTAGTACTCAAAACCTTCATGATATCCTACACAACCAAACACGCCCCCTTGGCAATGTCAATTGCCATTCGCCCCCGATTACAAAATTCTTACCGCCCACTTGTGCTCTTCTCGCGAGCGCAGTCAACGTCCACTTCTACCGCAACTGCACCAGCGAAGGCACAGGATGGTGGTGGTGCTGGCGGTGGAGAGAATAAGGTTCTCGATCCGGAGTTTGTGAATGCTCCGTTGACGACGTTACCAGCTGCGCTGGGGTTGCCGCAGAAGGCGCCAGGGGACTCGACATTCCCCCATTTGATTAAGACAGGGAAAGCTTATGTTTGTTCTCTTCCTTCTCCCCCCCCCTCGTCTGCTTACGCATGAAAGAATTAAAGGTGGGTAGGGGCTAATTGAGCGGAGAGGGAATAGCTAGGGTTTTACAAAACCGGGTTGAAAAACGTATATAAAAACTTTATCGCTACACGACCGATTCAGAGTCGGATTGACAAGAAGGGGAGTATTACGGACTTGGTTGAGGCGGGGGAAATTACTAGGAGGGAGTTTCAATTGGTTATGTTTGTTTTCCCCTTGTCATTCCTCCCCGTGGAGCGATAAGTTAACCATGGTTCTACAGGCGCAGCCGGCACGACTCCCGCAGAATCCCCATCTTCGGACTAGTCTTCATGATCTTCGGCGAATTCTCTCCGTTCGTGCTACCATTCATTTCCGGCATCGTTCCCTTCAATTGTCGGATCCCGCGACAGATTCAAGGCGACAGGGCAAAGCTAGAGGAGCGCCGGGCAGCGTCGTTCCAGAATTTTCCCAGGGGTCGTGATCTCTTACAGTTGGCACAGGAGAAGAGGTCTGTTAAGGACCTCACGTCTAATGAGGTTCTGCACTGCTCTACAGTACTGGGCTTGCACTCTGGAAAGTGGCCGTCGGTGCTATACCCGTTCTTGCCACCGACGATGTGGTTGAGGTTTAAGTTGTGGAGGAGGATGATGTACCTGGACCTTGACGATATATTGCTTGCACGAGGCGGTGGACCAGGGATGTTGGACAGTGGTGAGGAATTGAAGATGGCGGCAGTTGACAGAGGATTGTGAGTCCCTAATCTCTCACATTTTTTTCATTGGGGGTAATGACCAGGATACTGATTTTCGTTTTTCTTTTTTTGTCAGCGATACTCTACAAAAGACCGAAACCCGCCTACGAGAGGAATTGAAACTCTGGCTTAAAGCCAAAAAAACAGCCGGAGGGATGACACCAGCTTTATGGCTAACAAGGTACGCGAATAATTCCAGCTTCCCATTCCTGGAAGAAGAAAAAAATTTAACCTTTCCCTCCCCAAACACAGACCAACTGAATGGCGCGATTCCTCCTCCCCATCAGCGTCATCTTCGCCTTCGCCTTCCCCTTCACCTACAATTCCACCTTCGCCTCGGGCTCCAACACTCAGAAAACAACAATAAATAAATAAATAGACCCTCTCCCCTAAACTCAATTGTCAAATATGCTAGAACAAATCTTAGGCCAAACTCCACTGAGAAAAAAATAATATGTATCATAAAAGTTATACCAAAGTCACAGAAAAGTGTTTTTTTTTTTTTTTTTTTAAACTACGAGAAATGACCTCATTACAAGGAAGCAGCCACGTATCAACTGTTTGAATTCAATAGTACCGTGGCAGAGAACACTCACGCAGCATTTTGTACTCGTACTAGCACGAACTACAACACCACACATTCACATTCACATTCACATTCACATTCCCAACCAAGAACCATAAGTTAATTCAAACAGCAAAGTACCCCACAGAGAGCACTATAAATTTTAATTACGACAATAATAGTAATAGTAATAACGATAATAAAAAAAAAACCCCCAACTATAATGCCAACCGACCGACCAACCAGCCAGTAAGTAAGTAAGCAAACACACCCCTGCTGAAGAAGAGCAAGTAAACCATAGAGTATCTATACAAACAAAACAAAAAAAAAAAAAAAAAAAAAAAAAAAAAAAAAAAAAACCACCCAAGCAATGGAAAAACAAAAACAAAACCATATCATCCGAGTATAAGTAGGATAGCACCCCATACCATACCATAATGTTGGCAAAGTACGATACGCCGACTACCATACTAAACTCAGTAATCTCAAGAACGACAAATGACAACGACTGATTGGAAAGAAAAAAAAAAGAAAAAAAAAACTCCGAACTTATAGACTATACTGTAACGTAGTAATAAAAGAAACCCCCCCTCCCCCCCCGGGGCCGGTAGATCCGTATATAAGTAGACTTGACTTGATCATAATCTCTCTCTCTCTCATATGCTCATTTTAGTTTCCCAACACTCACTCACCCTCCCGCCACATCTCCCCAAATATGAGAGGATGGCGGCAAATGAATAGATAGAGGGGAAAGAAAAAAAGAAAAGAAAAAAAAGAAACTAGAAGCAAATTACCACAAAAAAAAAAAAAAAACTTTGAAAGAAAGAAAGAAGAAAAAAAAAAAATCCCACAACTCCAGATTTGATTTTTTTCTTCTTTTTTTTTTTTTTTGTCGACAAGTTCCGTACGGTACCTTCTTTCGATGCTGTATTTATTTACAAATAGAGGTGGCGCAGAAAAAAAGGAAAGGAATTGAAGTAAACTTTGATGCGTAGCGTGAGTAAAACTAAACTGAACAAAGTCATTTCAATCAATACCCAGTAGAAAGAAAGAAAGAGAATATGAAAAGGAATAAAGAAAAGAAAGAAAAAGCTAACTAACTCAAGGCAATTTTATTAATTGATGGAGATAAGAGTAGAGAAAGAAAGAAAAAAAATAGAACTTTTGGTAAAGAAAAATAAATAAAGCACAAATTAGCTATGGTTAGGATTTCTGGTTTTTTTTTCTTTTTGTATATTTATATATCTGTCTGTACAGTTGAGGAAAGAAAAAAACCAACGGGGAAAATTACAAACCATAGCCGTGCAAGCAAGAAAGACACAAAAAGTATGTATGAGTGTGCAGAAGAGTTGGAAAGGAAGGGAGAAGAAAAGGAAAAAAAAGCAAACTCCAAACATACCCATAAAATAAAAATAAAGGTGAAAAGGTGAAAAAGAAAGAAAAAACTTATAATAAGATCATCCCATCTATCCTTGTTTCCACTTCGCCAACGTTTCCATGATGTTCTGCATTTGGCCGGGAGGAGGCTGCTGCTGAGATGCTTGATGATGGGCAGCGGGAGGATGGGATGCCCGAACAGGACTGTGGGTCTGGCCGGCCATTAGAGCAGCTAGTCCGACCTGTGCGTTCGATCCATACCCAGTGTTAACTCCGAGTTGAGGGGGAGCACTGTACTGCTGGCCAGCGGTGACTTGTCCAAGGTTGGATGATGCCTGTGCCAACAAGGCTGCGAGATCTGGGGCCATCGAGGGAAGTTGCTGCGGGGGTTGATGCCGCTGCTGACCCATAGGATTCTGCTGCAAACCTTGTTGTTGAGTTTGAACTTGAAGACTGGTCAATAACCTATTGAGAGTTCCGGGATCCATCGAACCCAGCAGGTTCCCAAGCTGTGCGTAAGGTTGTTGAGACATGTATGCGTATGGCATAGTAGAAACCTGAGGTTGAGCGATGGCCTGCTTTGCTCTAATCACCAATTCTGCGCCGACTTCAGGCTCGATGTTATCGTAGCCTATTTATTGTGTATTAGCCTTAGTTGTTATCACTTAAAGAGGATTTGTAGATTTAAGGGGGACGAACGGTCAAAATCAGCTTCAGCAGAACCATGTCTATTGAAAACCTGCAGAGAAATGTTGCTGTCTCTTTGTTTCTGGCTGTCCAGAAACACAATTGCCTGAACTCCCTCAAGGATCTGTTGCTTTATGACAGGATCGAGAGGCATTCTGGGATGCAGATACAACAAATCGTATGTAAGATTGCGTACTCTGAAAGCTTTTTCAACCCACCAGATAAAATTCCTGCAGAGATATCAATTAGCTAACAGACCAACATACAACACTAAATATAGTGGTAACAAACCTGTCAAGCTCGTCAGTGACAATTGCCTGGACATCAGGAACGTCTTTGGGCTCCCTCCTAGGAGGTAAGGTATCACCAAGCGGAGAACGGCTACGACCACGATATCTGGGTGGAGGGGAACGTGAACGCGAGCGGAGATTGGGCCGCCAATCATCACGAACTCTGTGTCTTGGCGGGGAGGGTCTGCGATTATACTCATAATCACGGTCTCGAGTATCCCGTCTGAAACTACGATCATTGAAATCACCACGACCTCCACGAAAATTGCCCCTCCCTCTAGGGGAAACTGGCCGACCATAATCGGGAGAACGAGAACGACGGCTTCCACGTTGAGATTCAGCACTGGGAGCTGGACGTGTGTTTCTCTGGGGTTTTGAAACTTCGAGGTCTACAATCCAAGTCACGTGGCCAAATTAGTAAATGGAAATTTTTTATAAAGGACTTCTGTCCTCTTAGGAAGAAAAAAAAACAGGCTGGATATCATACGCATTTTACGTCCTCTCACTGTTGAACCTTGTTCGTGACGGAGGGCCGCTGCACAAGACGAGATATCGAGAAATTGGACAAACCCGTATGCTTGCTTGATAGACACTTGTGCCAATCGGCCATGTCGGTGGAATATACGGAACAGATCACGTTTGGTGACTTTCTCTGTGGGCAAATTACCTGTACATTCAAAGTAAGCATTATTGGGCAAATTTTTATGAAACAATCGCAAAACTGGGCGGTGCATGGAATATCTGCATCAGAGGGTGCGCACCAATGAACAATCGAGAGCCTGCAGGAAATCTATCCCATTGTCCTTGGGTCACATAATCACGCTCATCAGTGAGAAATCTCTCATACTCATCCTCTTCATCGGCTGTAAAAGGACGAGACTCTTCCTCATTATCATCAGTTTCGGTTGGAGAGCTTGGGATGGCCGATTGACGATGTTGGTTAAAGTTTGGAGGCAAGGGTAGAGACGCAGGATAACCGGCAGGGTGGCTTGTATGCACTGCACCTGTATTACTGGAACCAGCAAAGGTAGCTGGTGGGGCTGGAAGGGGATGCGTCGGTTGGGCATGGACCTGCGACTGGGCTACCTGAACAACCGCGGGTGGCTGTGGAAGAGAGGCCGACCTCGTCTGAGAGGGTGGGGTCTGGGCAGTGGGAGCCGCTGGAGGCGTCTGAGTGCCTTGTAAGGACACTGGGTGTTGAGGAACGGTGGGTGACAAACTTGTCAACAGAGCTTGTAGGTCGACATCCGTCGGGACACTGCGGTTATTTTGGACAATCTCGGTGGGTGCAGGAGCCTTAATCACAGATGGCGGCGATGATGAAGAAGAGGCACTACTGTCATTTGTGGCTTCCGAAGTGGAAGCCGATGAGGTTGCCTGTTGTAATTTTGGCTGCTGCACAAAGGTAGTAGTAGCAGCGGCGGCGGTTTCCGGATCGTAATCAAGTTCAACACTGCTAGTGTTGGAAGTTTCGGGCGCGGAGACATGGACCTCTGGTGTATCGAGAGCGTAGTCCATCTGATTGTTGAGGACTGGGATAGAAACGGTCTCAGCTACATGAACTGGATGGGGTGAAATTGGAGAGAGCATTGCACTCTGTTCAATACGATCAACAGGGGAATCAGTGTTTGTCTGGGTAATGGTAGCAGAGTCGGCTTGATTTTCAGAAGTTTGTGTATCTTGTTTATTCATTTTTCATCGAGGGAAAGGGATAGAATGGTAAATGGATAGAGAATTAAGCAGGAAAATACGGTAAGAGGCCGGAGAGGTGGAAAAAAGAGGGAGTAATGATTGTATCCTGGTGGCGGTGGTAACAGTGGTGGATGTGGTGGATGTTACGGTGTGTGTTGAGTTGAGGTGATAGTGGAGGTGGTTAGTGATGGTAACAAAAAAAAAAAAAAAAAAAAAAAAAAATACGGGTGATGGAGGCGAAGGTTATGATTGGGGGGGTTGGGGTTGAGGTTATGACTAGGGTTTGGCGTTGAAGGTTGGAGGGGGAGGGAGGGGAGGGTTAAACACGGGAGATTTGCGTGAAGTGCAGGCAAAAGAAAAAAAGAGGGTTGTAAATCTGCTTGCTTGCTGTATTGTACTAGAATGTGAATATGGGGGAGAAAGGGAAGAGAAAGTTGAATGTAGAAGAAAAGTGTGAGGAAAAGGAACAAGTGTTTGGGTAAGTAGGGTGAGGGGAGGGATAAGGTAGAGAGGAGAGGGAGAGGGAGATAGAAAGTGAAAAATTGACGAGATGGATGAGAAGATGGCTGCTGCTTCCTTGGGACGGGATTGAATGGGGTTGGGCCTAAGTTTTGACTTTCGACTGATCTGAGAAGAAGGGTGTGGGTGGCAGGGCTTGCAACGGGCAACGAACGCCCAGAGGAGAATTTCCACTCCTTGGCAGTACCCTGGCCTAACCTGTCGCTGACTCATCAAATATGGAAAACACTGGTTAACAAGCCACAGAAGAGTCCTTAAAACACGAAGATCGTTTACAGCTGGTTAAACCGTTACTGTAGAGCCACATAACGTGGAGAATCCCCTTGCACATTATCCGTCGAATCCTGTCAAGTGAGCTCAATTCCGGTAAGGCGTGTCAGGGTAACTATATTTAAAAGACATTTTCTACTGTATGATGTACGAAAGAAAAGTAAAAGAACTGGTGAGCTTCTTACTCCTGTTTGTAGAAACATGCCGAAAAGTCTCATTGTATTTTTTCTCTCTTCTCCTTCCTTTTCTTGATCATAATATTAATACGGTATTTACAACAAATTTCCTTCCACATACAGTTATACCGGTCCTCCTATCGTACCTAACTCAACCCATGAAGCACATGGAAAGTTGTTCCAAATTTTCCGGCTTACTTAATCCACTGTTGTCAATTCAAACCTCTATGGGTATGATACCGGTATGATTTGCATGTCCCGGCGCAGTACGAGAACTACCCAGTCATGCCATGTTCCCCCAAGTAATTTATATCACTGACAAGTCCCATTCCTCCAATAATATGGGGCCTAACACATAAATCGATACCAAGGATCTGCCAAGTTTACCGAATGCCTCCTCCGTCAGCGGAACGGTGTGAATTTTACTAGGCGGAAATACAACATCTCCGTCTCCGTGTCCGACCGAGGTTGGAGTCTTGGAAAAACAACGTTTTTTTTGTTCAGGGGGTTCTCAATATCTCTTCTGCAGTACCCGTAGTCCAAGACCTCTTCCCGCTACTTGTACTTTACACTACTCTAACCCTCTAAATTACACCTCTCGGACCTCTATTTAGTCCCCTCCATCCCCCTCTTCTCCCACTACCACCATACATACCACCACTTCCTCGTTACTCTGTTGTTTTCTGTCATTCCTTAATTCTGCTTTTGCTTGCACTTTAATCATGCCAAAAGATAAGGATGGGACCGTTCTAGTCTCGGTAAGTGCGCCCTGCTTTCCTGATTCAAACTCCACCTACAACTCACGAAAGAAGAAAAAAAAATAATCAAAAAAATCATGTAGAGGTTTGTTGGTTACGATAGACCTGCTGACTTTGTCGTAGATGTCCGGGAAGTGGGTTTCCTATACTCACACGGTAATTGCCTATTGTCAGTCATCGCATACGCTATCCATTCAGATTGATTGCTAATCGCTTTTTGTTTTGTTTGTGCAGGTGGATTCCTAGGCGCGTTGATCGTGGGAATGTAAGGCAGTTCTGTCCAATATAGGTGTCAACATTTGGAAAATTCTCAACAGCTAAAACTTTCTTTGCCCAGGTCACTCCACTTCCATAAAATTGTCCAGAATGAGCATTATGTGAGTTTTTACTTGAGTTATCCCTACTACTACTGTCGTACCTTAGCTTCTCGGCTCGGACCCCCGTTGTGGCTTGACAGTTGCCGAAACACAGCACAAGTATTGAGGTGGCTGACTGTTACCTTCCAACAAAAAAGGGTTATCCAGACGAATGGTTTCCATCAGTATCTGCGACAATTGGTGATAGATACCCTGAACGATCGTTTTTTCAGCTCTTCATTTGCTTAACATCTGGTCCTCGGTTCGCCCTCGTTTTCCTATGGTACCTTTTGACGGCACGTCCTGGTGCTTTTGCTCCAAAGTTTGTGGCCAGCATTGGTCTCATCCGTTCACTACTTTGCGGAGGCTGGGTATACGTCACCTCTACCGATGACCATGACTATCACGATGTCTTTATGATTTCTTACCTCGTCTTTACCCTCCCTTGGACGCTCGGTTGTCTCGCTTTGTCCCCCATGAACCGTACAGCAATCAAATATAGAAAGTTATTCACTAGCCTTTTCTTTGGTACCCTTGTACCACTGATATATTTCTTTATCCAGCACAAAGTCCACAAGGTCGCCGGAGGTAAGCAACTGGCGCGATTACAATATGACTGGCAAGTCCCAATTAACATAAATACTAACTGTTACATTAGCTTACACTATTTACGCTTTCTTTGAATGGTCTCTCATCTTATTCGATGTTGGGTTTGATGCTATTACTGCCCTAGATTTTGAAGGATTCGAATTGAGAGTTGTAGATGTCAAGGGTGTTGGAAAAGGGTATGTTCAGTGGCTCCCGTTGTAGCTAAATTATATATCCGCCGCACTTCAATATAAAAGATACCCCATATCAAATACTAAGCGAGAAATTTATTCTAAACGAAATTTTTTGACAGAAAAAATGTGGCGCTTTCCGACGCACTTCTCGAAAAATCAAAGTATGTTTTAGCTCTTCCAAATCTCGGAGGATTGATGGAAAGTCATCTGACACGGAATCAAGGATGGATAAGAAGCATATCCCGCAACAGTTTTTAGCTGATACTTACTCCTGGAGCGATATGCTCGATGCTCTTGCCGATGTCTATAGCGGGGTAAGCGCCGAGATATCATAACCTCTTTCTTCTCTATTCATACCTAGTTGCTGACATGTGGTGGTAGTTCATGTTTTGGTCCATCTTGACGTCACTCGGAATGACCATTTGGTGTAAGTCACAAGCAAATCGAGGATTTTGCGCAAAAAAAGGCTTACAAAAGTTAGATTTCCCGCTTTGGCATATGGGTATCTCAGGCTACGAGGTGCTTGTCATGAGTACGGTGTCACCATTTCTGCTAGGCATCGGCTCAATCCGCAGAATAGCTGTTAACCATCCCCGCTATCTTTACCTGCTGTCCCTCTTTGGCCTTACAGCATTCGCATTCAAAGTACCGACAACACGCCTTTTCTCTGTTGCGGCCGGTGTATGGTTTACGACCCTCGCATGGACTGGTAGCTTCTTTGCCGAAAGGTCACAGCCTGGGAGATTGGAGGCAAAGGTGTCAGCATTTTCGCTGGGATTGATCGCATCCAGTATTGCAAAATTCGCTTGCCACAGCAATAATCCTGTTTGGCCTATTATGAATACCGAGAACGGTGGATGGAATAAGACTGGCCTTGTGCTTGCGGTGGTGGCAATTCTTCGTTCAACTAGAAAAGGACCAGTTGGCGAACTTCCAATGTCTCCCCCTAACAAGAGCGGGTCTTCAATTTTACCCGCTATCGGATTAGGTGGACTTCTCTTTGGCCTCCATTCATTGTTATCTGATTCCAGCACCATGATCACTTGGGTTTGGGATGGATACCCAGTCAAAGGACCCCTTGCTGTCCCTCATGGTGCATATACTCTGGTTGCAATGGGACTAGGTTTCTTAATCGGTCTCTTGCGCGAGGATCTAACAAGGACATGGACATTCTATGGCATTGGTTGCACCGCAGCTGCGATTTTCCATCGCAATTCTGGATGGACTGGGTATTATGGGGCATTGGTGCTGGCTTTGTATTTGATGGCTCTGGTTCCTTCGTTCATTCAATCAGCAACCAAACACAGCCCCGGCAGAACCTTCGGGTTATCATTTTTGCTTTACAACGTATTTGTTTTGGCACATGTCTGGGTTGTCGCTTATGCTTTTGTTCCCGGTGGTCCTCTGCTCCGTGAAAGGACGGACCTTATTATGACTGCTATGATGTTGACAATTGGTGTTGGTGTTTTCGCAACCGCGAGTTACGGTCCAAAGAATGCCAGAGAGTTGAGGGCGGAAGACTTCCCAGGCCGAAGACGCTCCAGATCATACGCTGTCTATTCTCTCATTGGTCTGGAGCTTTTTGCAGCATCGGTCGCATACATGCGTTTCCCATCCTTCGACTATCAGCCGTACCACAAAGAAGAAAAGGTTCTGACTGCTGGTATCTGGACTGTCCACTTCGCGCTCGACAATGATATGTGGAGCAGCGAGAGGCGGATGAGAGATGTCATCAAGGAATTGGAGGTCGATGTTATTGGTCTCCTTGAATTTGACCTGCAAAGGATTATCATGGGCAACCGTGACATGACACAATTCCTTGCGGAAGATCTTGGAATGTACGCAGACTTTGGCCCTGGCCCAAACAAACACACATGGGGAGCTGCCCTTCTCTCCAAATTCCCCATTGTCAGCTCCACACATCATCTCCTCCCTTCACCGGTGGGTGAACTTGCGCCCGCTATCCTCGCTACACTAGATGTGTACGGAGAGATGATAGACGTCCTAGTTTTCCACAGTGGACAGGAGGAGGATGTGTTGGACAGGAAATTGCAGAGCGAGGGCATCGCAAAACTTATGGGCGACAGTCCAAGGCCGTTGATTCTTCTAAGTTATCTTGTTACAAGGCCTAAACAGGGTAATTACAACACATACGTCAGTGAGACGAGCAGGATGAGGGACATCGATAGCAGTGATTGGGATAGATGGTGCGAATACATCCTATACAGGGGGTTGAAGAGAATTGGATATGCTAGAGTCTCGAGGAGCACAATTACAGACACCGAGATCCAGGTAAGGGCCCACTCGATCTTGCTCTGACATTCTCTGACATTGGTATGGCTAACCATTTTTATTACAGTTGGGCAAATTCGTCATTGGAGAACCGGAAGGTACCGACGAAATAATACCTGAGAGTGAGGTCCCGGTAGGATATAGATTCCCAGCTATGTTCAAAGGACAAGGTGTCCGAGGTCATAAATATCATGTATTCAATGAGCCACGGTAAGAACAATCACTACCTCAATTTATGACCTAGAAGGCTAACAAACCCGATACAGTTACTACCAGTAATCATAATAAATACCGCCCTTGGGCAGATACCTTTTCCTGCTCAAGGCTAACTTATTCTTAAATCCGATTTTCGTACCCATTACTTGGGGTTTTCTTTTCATAGTATATCTTTTTATTCATTTTCTTTCTGTATTACGATACCCTGGAAGTTGTAGGATGATATTAGTTCACGGCTTGAGATACATGTTTCCATTTCTTTCTCTTCTTCTAAATACCTGGTTTTAGGGGGAGCTGGAACGGATAGGGGTTGGTTGGCTGGTTGGTTCGGGGCTGGGTTGGGGGGGGGGGGTTAGATTGGGGATGACCGTATTCCATGGGCTGTATTTGTACAAATAATTGGTTATTGGTGTTTGCTATTATGGCTGAACGGTCCATTATTGTCTTGTGTTGGTTCTGTAATGATTTGGCTAGTTTAGCAGTGCTATGGTAGTTGCTCGAATAGGAGATATCCAATGATTTTTTTCTGGGCTCTATCCATTATGGCTTACAGTGTGTTTCAGTCAACTCTTCAATTATGATACCTCAAAATTAATCACACGATTGTCTGATACGATTTTATATCATGCCTCAAATTAAACATCCATCCATCCACTTCACTTCCAACAGCCCTAAATCTCACCAAAAAAAAAAAGAAAAAGACTAATACAATTATTTCATTACTTTGTAAAAATAAAAATAAAAAAAAGGTCCCACAGATACGCCATTCGTCATTCGTCCAAACGTAAAAGCAATCCCCCCACTAGTAATAATACAAACTCGAAGCGAAACACCACGCCTCCCTCTCTCTTCTCCTTCTTCCTTTAGAACCTTCAACTCGCCGTAGTCCTCCCGGACTCGACATAATCCAGCGCATCCTGAGCTCTAGTAAGCTTATGCGCGATAGCCGGCAACTTCTGTATAAAAGATTAAAAAAAAAAAAAAGTCAGCACCCCCTTCAACAAGAAGAGAAGAGAACAGAAAGAAGAAACCCACGGACTGCAACCCCACCAAAACCCCCACCCCATCTTCAAACCCCTTCCTAACCTCCTCCCCCCTCTCCAACTCCCTAACCCCCAACTCCCCCGTCGCTTCCCCCCCCCCACCCTTCCTCCCCAACTCCTTCAAAATCCTCTCATCCCCCTCCCCCTCTCTCCTCAACGCCTCTTCAAAAGCCTTCAGCGCCCTGCCCGGCGCCTCCCTGCGCAACTGCGCGACGCGCAGCGTCTCACGCTCCAATTCGGCGTACAAGGCGGATACGCGATCGTGTAGCTTCCGATCGTAGCCCTCGTACTGTTCTTCTTCTTCTTCCCCCGCGTCCGCAGGAGCGGACGCGGAAGCGGGGTGGAGGAGGAATGGGTGGATTGTGGAGGGCGCGTCGAGACCGTTCACGCTGATTGAGGGGAGGGAGAGGGTTATGGTTTTTTGGATGTACTATTTTCCCCCCCCCCCGGGGCGCGCAATGTTAGCTAGTGTCGCCGCCGTCGCAGGCGGCAAAAGGGGAGGGATATGGTACCTCTATTACCATGCCTTCTACGCGCTTTCTTAACTCGTCGTTGTTGTTATCGGCGGAGCTGGGGGGTAGGTGTTGGTTGATTTTGGCTCGTGCGGCGTTTGTCAGGTTTTCGAGGATGAAGCGGATATCCTCTGGGGATTGGACTTCGATTTTTCGCATGCGGTTTGGTTCCATTTTTGGTTTTTTTCGGTTTGGAAGGGATAGATTGGGGGGGGAATTTGGGGCTTCTTTGAAGGTTTTGTGGTGGGTGTGGTGGTGGGGGAGACGCGTTGAGGCGATGGCGACGGTGGGGTCATGTGCTTTGGTGATGGGTGGCAACTGATTGTCATAGGCTATCACTCGGTTTTTGATGGTTTTTTTTTTGAGATATGATACCGGTATAAAAATTAGTAGATTCTTGTGGTACGATAGTTTGGAAGATGAAGATCGGTTGATGAAAGGGTGGTTTGTTAGATTAAGAGCATTGAAAAGGGTGCTGAATGGATGACTATAATTCACCTCCGGCCGATGCTACACAACTTACTTACTCGGTGATGCCGCCTCGGAGGAGGAACCGGCGAAAGATGAAACAGGGAAGAATGCGGTATATTATCATCCGGTTTATAAACACCTATATAATAGCGCCCTCCAGTATAAAAGAATATGCAAGAAAAGACTTAGTGGAGATGAAGAAATTTCTATGAATAAACATAGTCCCATAACACAAGTACCGGTATATGGTGATGCGATGACGCATACCATACCGTCGTCCAACAGGCAGCTTATCAACAGCTATCCAGCTATCACAGCATCATACGGTATATACCTCCCATTATTCCCGCACCGTGATACCAAAAGCTTCGTTTGAAAATCGTGACCCGGGGGGTATCCATTACTTCAACCCCCTCGCATTATCATTGCTCGGCGATGACTTCCTTGCCTCTTCGATCATATTGTGGATTCCCTTCTGTTTTAGAGCTGCCTATAACCACCCAACCCCCATCGTCAGCATACCCTCCCCCTCCCCCATTGAGTGATAGTGGAAGAAAAAACTCACATTCAAACAACTCTTATACTCCTTAAACAACCCCTCACACTCATCTGTGCTGCCCTCCCCTCGTAAGTACTCTTTCACCCCTGTTAGCCCTGTGCTTAGCACGCATGCAAACCGGGACGAAGCATACTTTCCGAATACCACTTTATAAAGCAAGTATCGTATCGTTCCTTCTTCTCGGAACATTCCTGGAATGGGGGGAGGTTGTTAGAAGCTTCTTCTAGGAAGGAAGAAGGGTGTGTGGCGAATGAATTCTGATGCGTTTTGGTTGTTTGTGGGGTGGATGGACTTACGGGTGCTAGGGATGAGGACATTTGGAGTTTTATATGTTGGGAGGGAAAGGAGCGTGGGTGATGGGGTTGGTGGTTGTGGTGATTTGTGTGAGGTTGAAAGGGTTGGAAAGCAAGGAAGGGATGGATGGCGGTGGTGGTTGACGTTGGATGGATGGAAGAATGTTTTTCCGGGAGTGCGGTTGGGTTGTGGGACGGATGTGCTATGATAGGCTGGTGTGGATGGGTTTGCTTGTGTTATGGAGAGTTCACCGGGTTCGTCCCTTTAGTTACAGTACTCTACTTATCCTGTATCTATCTATGTTTAGGTATTTGAGAAAGGAGGAAGCCTATTGTGTTGTGGTTTTAAGTTATATGTCTACCAGTGTGATATGTATCCCTTCGGGGATTGGCCATTGAGGCTCAATAATACCCGCTGTACCTGTGATGCAATCTATGGTGCCGGCATGTGTCCTCCTACCCAGGACCGCTCTGTCAGGGTCCAAAGGGAGCATCAGTGGCATCACACCGCAGTTGTCTCGGGAAATATCCGCTTGTTGAAGGCGCAAAGTCGCCAAGGCAATTCAACCTCGCTGACATAAGTAATGCAGCTTCTTCTCCAAAAATCTCAATTCAAACACCTCGAGCAGCCTCTTCACCTGCCCACCACAAACCCCACCACAAACCCAGCCCACTCCACCACTTGCGACAAATTTTTCTAAAGGGAGGATTTTGGAAAACAACAACAACAACAACCCAGACAAACCAAAAAAAACAGACGCAAACTCTTTCTGACAATCATGTCGGACTCTCCCGCAGCCCGAGAGGCTGGCGAACCCTTAGGATTTTCAGCGATGCAAGATAAACTTCTAGCAGCTGTTGTGGCAACCGTCAGAACCTCCTCCGGTCTCGCTGCTGAGGATATAGACTTCCATAGGGCGTCCAATTCCGAGTTTGGGCCTTTCCTGGATGGCTGCAACGAGCGCATACTTGCCATTACGAATAGACTGCTGGCTAGCGCGACGAATGGGTCTGATATCGTGGTTCCGAAACTAAAGGAGGCGGATGACGTTGAGAATAATTGGACAAAGATTGTGGAGGCTATCGATGATTTGTTGGAGAAAGCAGTATGTGTGCATTATTTTCAATGTGTGTGCCAAGAATTCTAATAGTGCTTTTGTTTTTAGGACACCTGCCTGGACGAATATACTGGGGCTATCAAGGAGAGGAATCCGGTGCCATCACCAAATGCCTTGGCACCTGAGACGGTATGGTGTATCAGAGTGGGATGATGTTTGGGCAATAGGATTGTATACTGACTCTTATCATTGGTTTGACTAAGGTACCAAACCGCCCTTCAAAAAGACCTATACAGAGAAGCGCAAATATTCCAAAGCCACAGTTATTGTTTGATGAGAAAATCGACAATTTCGACACTTCACCATGGAAGCCACGCTTAACTTTCAAGCCTCATGCTGTGCAGCCATTTAGTGAGAGCATTTATCTGTTTAAAAACGAACTAGGAATCAATGAGTATTTATCCAAGAGAAAACGTAAACGAGAAAGACGGCGTCTAATCAAGAAGCCTAGGTATGCACATCCTTATCAAGCAGAAATCGAATCTATGCAGTACCCCAAAGAAGTCTACAGTTGGATGGAACCTATTCCCTCCAGGAATTGGGATGAGATTCCCCCAACCTGGGTAGACACCCCGGAGGCGCTTCAGGAGATGATAAAAGACATGCGGAGATGTACGGAGATCGCTGTTGACCTGGAACATCACGATACCCGTACTTATACTGGTCTTACATGTTTAATGCAGCTGAGTACCCGAGACGATGACTACATTGTGGATACATTAAAACTCCGGGGAAAACTTGAGCCGTTAAATGAAATCTTCGCTAATCCTCAAGTTATCAAGGTTTGTTTTTCATTTTTAAAAGAAAGGCGTCTGTTATAGGTGCGTTTATTGACTGACAATTTAGGTTCTACATGGTGCTTTTATGGATATAATCTGGTTGCAGCGTGATCTTGGGCTTTACATAGTCGGTTTATTTGATACTTTCTATGCCGCACAAACATTGGAGTTTGCTCGCTTGAGTCTTGCTCACATTCTAAAGAAGTATGTCGACTTTGATGCTGATAAGCAGTACCAGATGGCGGATTGGAGGATGAGGTATGATATAATGTTCTCTCCAATTTTCCCTGCCGTTTACTTAAGGGTATGGGCGATAGGCCACTACCCAAAGAGATGCTGGATTACGCTCGCTCGGATACCCACTATCTACTCTATTGCTTCGACTGCCTGCGAAATTCACTTGTAGAGAGATCACGGAGTGATGTCGAACACGTCTTGCAAAAATCGAAGGAGACCGCGCTCCGACGCTATATCCGAGACATCTACGATGGGGTAACCGGAGAAGGGACTTTTGGATGGGCGTCACAAATAGTCAGATTCAAGTTCAATCGCGCACAAGAGCTTGTGTTTAAGGCACTCCATGCATGGCGTGATAGGGTGGCTAGAGAAGAGGATGAAAGCCCGACATATATTTGCTCACGGAGCACTCTGGCAGTTCTTTCTACTACGATGCCGACTGATTATAAAGCAGCAACCAGATGCATTCCTTATAATAGCAATATTGCGAAGAGGAGAATTGGTGAAATCATAGAAACGATTGAAGGGGCGCTGGAACAGGCAAGTCAAGCTGATGAAGCAGCATCCCCAATGGTCACATCGGGTGTTACAGAAGCACCCGTGAACATCTTCGGAGATACTATCGTTGCCGAAGCCAAATCCACGGCTACTTCCGGATTTTGGGGCAAAGTGTGCGGAAGCAGCAAGTGGGACGAGGCCGAAAAATCCAAGTCGGCACTGGGGGAGCAAGTTAGACTTGCTATTCCTCTCCCGGAACTGACAGCTGCAGTCTTTGTCTCGGGGGCACCTTTTGCGTCATCCACCAACACCCCGGTGAAGTCAATCGATCCTGGAGCACGTGCGGAGCATCAATACGTGAAGGATCGAGGCGGCGCAAAGAAGGAGAACGAGATTATAGTTGTGAAATCTCTTGGTGGAGGTGCTGGTAGCAGAAAGAGAAAGGCGGTAGAAGTGGAGCAGGAGGACGACAACAACGAAGACGCAATATCAGACGATCACAATAACGCGCACTCGCCAAAGTATTCTTCACATGGCCAGGAAGGATCAGAAGAAGAGGGGGAGAATGAGGGACCGTTAGGGGTCAATGCTCCGACCCCCCTAGACGGGCCAATGGGCGTTAACAGCGCGGGGGGTGAGCACAAGTTCAGGAAAAAGTCTAAAAATTCGCCCAGGCACGGGCTGCAGGACGCTGATTCTGCGGCAAGAGGAACCTCGCTTGTCGACGTTCGCAATGGCTCCTTCGAACCGTTGGATTACTCTAAAGCTCCTTCCGTCCTGCATGGCGAAAAGCGTAGCGAGGGCAAGTCGGGCGCGGATGGTAGTAGCAAAAAACCCTCTGGATCCAAGAAATTCGATCCATATTCCAAATTCGGGGAGGGTCCAAAGGGCATGCGCAGGAGTCAGCAAGAGAAGGCGGGGAAGTCTCTGACTTTCAAGGATTAGATCTTGAACAGTTGACAGTTATTTTATTTTGTTTCGTTTTTTTTATTTTTACCTACCTTTCTTTTCTTTTCCCTTCCTTATCTGCTACAATATCAGGCTGTGTTTTAATGTGGGGTGTGGAGGAGGTTATTGAAGGGACTTTGGGGGAAAAAAGAAAAGTGAAGAAAGTGAGAAAAAACGGTTAGATCCTGGGGTCTACTGGCGGGTTGGCTTTGTATTATCATAAGGCATTTACAGTTCAATTGTTACTTTTTTTTTCTCCACATTTATTTCCACCGAATGTGCTATTATAGAATAGCATATTATCGACATTTCCATGAACAGGGGAACAAAACAAAAAACTAACTTGTACTTGTACAGCACGAGAAGTGAAAAATGAGCTGTGGTGGGATTTTTATTTATTTTCTATTTATTTTCTCATCATCTTTGGGCCTTTGGAGGATTGATATAATCCGATATGATACTATATGATAGTTGGAATTTATTGTATGGATTGGATTGGATTGAATTATCTGCAGTAACTCAATGCTCTTGATACTTTCTTGGAGAAAATGGGATTATTGGTATGTTTAAGTAGTTATTCTCTCTTTAACTACTAGTACTATGATACCTACACCAATCGTCTATAAATATCATACACTCTATCACAAAATTACTATAGTGCGGTTCTTACCACTCTAACTTTACTCGTACTTGCACCAATCTCTCCTACCGTATTCCGGTATTCCAGGAGTCTACTACAGTACTCGAGTACATGTGCCAAAATTCTAATCCCTTCCCACCAACCTCCAACCCATCTTCTCTACCATACTGTACTCGTAACACCCACTCCCACGCGGTTACTGCGGCCCACCACTGCGAGTACCGTATCCCTTGGGCGGTCTGAAACAGTAAAATTCGCGACCAGGCATAAGTTACCAAGTCCAGATCTGTCAACCACTAGCTATTTCAAGTTATGAATTTGAGTTTTTCAATGTTCAAGTGACTCAGCAGCTCAGAAACCATTAGTGGTCAAAGAACCACAATACAGTCGCACCCCGTTGTCCCGGATGGTCAAAATCCGAAAAAATCCGAAGAATCTGTCCGGGACAGCGAATGATCCGGGACAGCAGATCAGGTTTTGGTGCAAAGAAATTCAGAATTCGCAGAGATTCATCCGGGACAACGAAGAATCCGGTAGAGTGAGGTCCGGGACAACGGGGTGCGACTGTACTCGAATGCCCACAAAACAGGATTAGTGTGCCTGGTCGCGAATTTTACTGTTTCAGGCCGCCCAAGGGTTATATAATCGCAAATAACCCCTATTTCACCCACCCACCCCCATAACTTTGCGGTATGATAGCCAAGTTAGTGCTCGAGAAAGACGTCGCGGTGCAACCAAACCAAAAACCAAATATACCGGTATATAGACCCTGAACACGGGGATTAAAAATTTGAAAAAAGTCTGGATCCCTAAAACCTACGCATAGCAAACGCCCGCGACGCTACAAGAAACTCGATGCTATTCCACATGAACTAGTCTGTAAAAAAAAAGGTCTCGATTTTTGCGATCTGTTGCGCGCTCTCTCTCGCTCTCGAAAGTCACAGCAGGTTTGGGTATTTCCATAGGGAGGGGGGGTTGGATGCCATTGAGGTTCCGAATGGTTACAGTGGTTGCTACGCACTAGTGGTTCACCTAGGTTTTAGGGACAATCCAGACTTTTTTTTTTTTTGTTTTGTTTCGGCTACGGTAGTAGGAGGTCGGTTGTTTTATGATATTGAAAGTGATGTAACGTACCTGAGGGTATACCGAAAAATACGGCACAAGGAAAAATGAAGGGTTTGGGGGGGATCAGCGAAAAATGGTAGGCGGTGGAAGCCTTGCTCTTCACCAAATTTTTCGTTGTGTTGTATTTTTCGGTACGCCCTCAGGTATGTTACTGTATGAGCATTTGACGTTGCGGATCTGTTGATCGTTGCTGGGTCGGTCGAGGTAGGTGAGTGCATGGTGGTGGTAACTTGTAAAGTGTGTTGCGATCGGGGGGGGTTTATTAGAGTCTTAATTAGTTACTATCTCGGCAGTAGTGATGATAAGGTACTCGGGTATGAACGTTAGTGATGAGACGGACAGGGGTTTGAAGTCCGGCCGTTCCTTACCAACTTCAAACCCCTGTCCGTCTCATCACTAACATCCATACCCTAGTACAGCAGTTTGCTCGCTTGCTTGCTAGGGAATTTTTATTTTTTTTAACTCCTGACACTGACTGCCGTATCGTACGGTACAGGTTACTGGCATGAAGAACCAGAACATTTGAGTTCGAATTTAGTATGGGCGCTCAGATACGCACAGACAGCCTGCCTATACAAATTTTAATCACTGTGTTCGGGTTCTACATGCCAGTGGCTTGTGTGCGGTGTAAGTAATGCGGTTTGGAGAGGAGGGGGCGGATGTGAAAATGTGACGACGTTTAAGCACGATATGTATGTATGCCCCTGGATTGGATGGATCAAGACTCACTCAGTCGGTTATCACTATCATATGCAGAATGCCGGGTCGCGCACGTTGGCTAGCTACTGAACAGTAGTTTCGCCTAACCACTGTACTGTATGATACCTACTTACCTACCGTACTTGCATCTATCACATGCACTCTAGAGCGGAGGTAAACTTTCTCGCATTAGGGTGTTTGTAAACTACTGTACCGTTAGAAATTCTGGAGAAAAACATTCCTTTTTTTTCTCTTTTTTTCTTTTTTTTCTTTTTCTTTTTCTTTTCTCTTCCCCTCCAAGATTGGGGATGGGAGGGGAAAAGCAGGGCAGGGCATCTTATCACATCATGCATCGCACAGCAACGCACGCACTTTATCGTGCGTTCGTGCGTTGCGTTGCGTCGCTGTGCTTTCTCCTCCGCAAACAAATCTTTGGTAACTCGTATCATATCGGAAACTTGGCTTGACTTGATTTGATTTGATATGAAAAAAAAAAAAAAAAAAAAAAAAAGGTTTTGATGGATGGGATGGGATGGGATGGGATGGACTGGATTGGGTGGGGATTTTGTAATAGCTATCTATCGTATATAAATTAAATACGTTAGATCCGCTATCAGAGATCGAGGAGGAAATTGCTGTGCTAAACCACAGTTGGCTTAGCAGGGTAGGTTAACAAAGTTGCGAATACCAATTAACGAGATCCAGGAGGCTCGGCTAACCCAAGCTATACTTCGTCTGGAAAACACTATCACTTTTCGGGGTGTTCTGTCTCTAATCGTGAAGATACGAGGCGCCCACGAGATGGTGGATTTAACGAGTTTTTACGGTAGACTACGGTAGTAGCTTGAACTGTACTTTTGTTGTGGTCGCCTTTCTGCCAGTTTTCGGAAAAGCTGATGTGGGGGTAAATTGTTTTTATTCCTATTTCTACTTTTTACTCCCTTCGATAATAGTAGAGGACTACTACTGATGGGTTAGAATAGAATAGATATTGTACTCGTACTGTATGTTCGGGTGTTTATTTAAAAATCTGCAGGTGGTTGCGTGCTGTTAACAGGGTAAGTTGACTTATATTCCGGATAGTGGGTGCAGGTTTGACACTGTGTGGTACAGTCAGGTTAAGTACAGTAGGCAGGTACTGTAAGCAGGTTGGTGAAGTCAAGTGAATGGAATTGAACCGAGCTGCTGGTTACCCTAGCCTTATCTGGGGAAGAAGAGAAGGAGGAGGAAGAGGGGGAGAGGAGAGGAGGGAGGAAGAAGAAAGGAAAAAAGTGAGGAAAAAAGAAAGAAAAGAAAAAGGCCGTGCCGCCCAAGATGTCAGGGAAGGGAGAGTAGGAGTACCGTAGGCGGTAGAAGTGAGCAAGCAGTTCAGTACCAGTGCTAGAGAGCAAGAAGGAAGGAAGGAAGAAGCTCCCTTTTTTTTTCTTCCCTTTTGCTGTGCTATAGCAGCAATTGTAAAAAAAAAATAATAATAATAATAAAAAAAATAAAAAAAAAGAGTACAAATTCGTATTCCCTTTCGTCGTCGTTGTTGTAACTACAGTAGTAAAGCTCCTTCTTGTCCATCAAAAGGGTTCACTTCCCCCTGTTGGAGCTTCTTGTACTCACCACTTCGTTTTTGTCCCAATTCGATCGTTAGTTCGTCTGTCCCGCTCGGATCGAATTCTTCCCCATCTCCCTCTTCTGTCTGTCTCTGTCTCTCTTTCTTCTTTTCTTTCTTTTCTATTTCTTGACTGTTGATTCCTTTCCTCCCTCTCCCCCCATTCTCCTATCTATCCAACAGCAGAAGGAGGAGTGTTCATCTCTCTCTTTCTCTTCTATTTCCCCTCCCCTTCTCCTCTTTCTTCTTCTATTTCCCCTCCCACATTTTTGTGTGGCCTGCACTAGCTTCCCTTTTCCTACCTATCCCTTCCTCCTTCCCTCTACCCCCCCCCACCCACCACCACACCCATTCACATCTCACTCTGCCCCAGGCTCCTTCCTAGATTATCCAGCAGCAAGCAATCAACCGCCGCTATTCACCCCGTATATTCTGTGAGGGAGAAAAAAATAATAATTCGTTAGTAGAAGTCAAAAGACTGAGCCGTTGTTTCGTGCCTTTCTTTGTTTGCCGGAAATTGGCCTTGTCCCCAGGTACGAACCTTGTCGGGGGTTGTAGCATCACCCTGCCCACACCCCCCCTCCAATAGCCGAGACTGATAGGGACAGGTACCACTCTGAACCCCCGCTAGGCGATCCATCCAGCTCCATCTCCACCAATTTCATCCGCTCATTCAGCAGCAAGCAGCAGGAACATCA
The DNA here is from genome assembly GCA_003788595.2 of Choiromyces venosus 120613-1. Lineage (NCBI taxonomy): Eukaryota > Fungi > Ascomycota > Pezizomycetes > Pezizales > Tuberaceae > Choiromyces > Choiromyces venosus. The sequence continues at coordinate 739,924 of ML120392.1, forward strand.
TCAGCTAACTTGTGGTTGATTGTGGTTGATAATTTTTTTGATTTTTTTGATTTTTTTATCCTCCATACCCTTCCATTCTTGATTATTTATTTTTTATGTTTCATCCAATAGGAGAAGAATAATCTCGCGCTCGCGTTTTATTTTCTCTTCCGCCAGCGCCCGTTCGCTGCCGGTGTGATCGGTGAATCAGGGTCCTATTGTTGTCTTTTCAGGTCGCATTTCTTCTTTTTTTCCCCCACGACCTCTCTTCACGACAACCAACCTTTTTTCAACCATAGCTCAGAAAAAAATAAAAAATCGTCCCTATCCCATCTTGTTAGTTAAGCTGCAGCGCAGGCTATTTTCTACATGTCCGTCACCACAATGCTCGCCCCTTCAGCGAGAAACTCGACATCGTCGACATCGTCTAGCTTCGTACCTGTCACTCGACAGAATACTATTGGATCAGATGGCGCGCCCAGGTCGGTAAGAGCCTCGAAGAGGTACTCCGTCACGGCGTTGTACCTCTCGATGTCGGCGCAGGATAAGGATATGGAAATTGAGGATGAACTTGCGAGAGGTTGGCTTTTCCCTTTGCCCTATACTGTTGTCTCTCTCCTCTTTGGCTATAGGCTTTGGGGTAACTTGAACTGACTTTTTGAATCTCTTCGCTTCTAGTGCAAAAAACACTTCGCGACTTGAAGTCAAAGATTTCTTCACAATCAAAAAAGAATTTCGTGCTGGAGAAGGATGTACGATATTTGGATTCACGGATAGCTTTGTTAATTCAGAACAGGATGGCTTTAGAGGAGGTTCGTTTAGCTGCTGCCCTCTCCACCTTCACTGTGATATATGTTGACCGTGCAAATGTAGCAAAATGAGGTTGCGAGCCATTTCGACGAGTCATCTGAGCTGCAGGAGGGTACTTTCCCTGATGATCGGAAAACTCAGCAATATGGAAACTTGTTCTTCCTCCTTCAGTCTGAGCCTCGCCATATTGCGGCTCTTTGCCGCCTTGTTAGCATGGCTGAGATTGACTCCCTGCTTCAGACTGTTATGTTTACGATTTATGGAAACCAGTACGAGAGCAGAGAAGAACATTTGTTGCTCACCATGTTCCAGGTCAGTCTATATCAAGTTCTTGCGGGGTAGAGCTAGGCTAATATCAAATATGCAGTCTGTATTATCGGCCCAATTCGATACCACTCCAGAATATTCATCCCTCCTTCGTGCGAACACACCTGTCTCCCGAATGATGACAACCTACACTCGCCGTGGACCTGGACAGAGCTATTTAAAGGTGGTGCTTGCGAAGCAGATTAATAATCTGATTGAATTGAAGGACCTCAATCTCGAAATTAACCCCTTAAAGGTTTACGAACGGATGGTTAAGAATGTGGAGGAAGATACCGGCACACTCCCAGCCAACATGCCGAGAAGTGTTTCGGCGGAGGAAGCTGCTGAGAACCCCCAGGTCCAGGCAATCATCGAACCTCGCTTGACCATGTTGATGGAGCTCGCAAATACCTTTTTATCAACTATTATTGACAACATCAACGAGACGCCATATGGAATTCGGTGGATTTGCAAGCAGATTCGAAGTTTGACAAAGAGGAAATACCCCGACGCGAAGGATAACGTTATTTGCACCCTCATTGGCGGTTTCTTCTTTCTACGATTTCTCAACCCAGCAATTGTTACCCCTCGCTCGTATATGCTTATCGATAATATTCCGTCCGAGCACCCCAGACGTACTCTCACACTCATTGCAAAAATGTTGCAGAACTTGGCCAATAAACCATCCTATTCCAAGGAGCCATACATGGCCAAGCTGTCGCCTTTTGTAACGGCCAACAAGAACAGAATTAGCAAATTTTTGAACGACCTATGCGAGGTTGGTGACTTTTATGAGTCTCTGGAGATGGATAATTATGTTGCTTTGTCAAAGAAGGACCTGGAGCTCAACATCACGCTAAATGAGGTCTATGCTACTCACAACTTGTTGGAAAAGCATGCAAAGGAGCTGGTAAGCATACATTCCATACCGGGCTGATAGAATATATAATAAGAGCTAATTCCTTCAGCTCCAGGGGAGAGATACGGAACACCTTACAATTCTCCTTCAGGAGCTAGGATCTGCGCCTCCGCAGGTCCCCAGAAAGGAGAATCGTGCTATTATCCTGCCCTTGTTCAGTCGTTGGGAGAGCGCCCTTGATGGTATGTTCTGATGATCTTGGGTTTTTATTAACAGTTATGTTGACTTGGATTTTTTTTATATAGATCTGTCAGCGGCTTTAGATATCACCCAAGAAGATGTCTATTTCATGGAGGCCAAGTCTGTCTTCGTTCAATTGTTGCGAACACTTCCTCCAATATCTGCGGCCGTCCGTAGACCGCTCAATCTTCAGAAGATTGCGGACGTTGCAGCTACCACTAAGGACATTGGGACATTCCGTAAAGGAATAAGGGGGCTGGAATTACTGAACCAATTGAAGGACTTGGGTGTTATTAGTGAGTCAGATGGATACCAGATTCTCCGAGAGGAAGTGGAGCAGGAATTGGTCCATCTCGGATCCCTGAAGGAGAAGGTTTCTGAGGAGTCATTGAAACTCGATGAGGTCTACAAGACTATCCGCGATCACAACGCTTACCTTGTCTCTCAATTGGAAACCTACAAGTCGTACCTGCATAATGTCCGCAGCCAGTCCGAGGGGAAGCAGCGTGGCAAGCAGCAGAAGCAACATGTCCTTGGTCCATATAAGTTCACGCATCAACAGCTTGAGAAGGAAGGTGTTATTCAGAAGAGCAATGTTCCAGATAATAGGTGGGCCCAGAGACCTCCCACAAGGGTAAAACGATTGACTAAGTTTACCTGTTTCTTTTAGACGTGCAAATATCTTCTTCACTATCACCTCACCAACCCCTGGAACTTTTGTTATCTCATTACATTATAAAGGTTTGCAACCCAATCCTCCTCGTCGACACCTAGCCGCTTTGGAAAATATCTGAACTTACCATGACCTTTCCATCAGGACGAAATCGAGGACTCCTAGAGCTCGACCTCAAATTGGATGATCTGCTCGAAATGCAGCAGAACAATCATGACGAATTGGATCTGGAATACGTACAGTTTAATGTTCCAAAGGTGCTGGCCTTACTTAATAAACGATTTGCCAGGAAGAAGTGGTAATGAATATCTCGCGGCGGACGGCCATGCAGGATTGGTACGATATTATGTGCAGAGATGGCTTGATTTTCTCGTTCTATTTTTTATTTTTATTTTTATCTTTTTGTCTCTTTGTCTCTTTCGTCTTAGTTATCTGTGGAGTAAGTGGGTTTGGGGCGGTTAGGGATCTTCACTAATGGATTTGTGGGGTGCGGTTATAAGGAGAAGGCCGCCAATTATTGTAATAGGGCGAGTGGGTATTGGAAATTGCAGTTTTTTTTTTGATTCCCATCTTAGCATCTCATTATTATTTTTCCTCTCGAGCTGTTTTCTAACTGTATCTTTCTTCTACTTCTTTTACTTTTTCGCATTCTATACCCTTTTTATTTCAAGAATTGTTTGGACTTAATTGTCTCCTTGAACACTCTCACGCACGCACGGCATTGGTCTCTCTCTCTCTCTCTCTCTCTCTCTCTCTCTCTCTCTCTCTCTCTCTCTCTGTACTCACTTTATCTTTATTCCAACGATGGCAGGGCCGGAATTGGAGGTTTTTAACTTAACTTGGGGGTTTTCTTTCTTTTTTTCAATCTCAAATGATTCTTATCGTGAGGATTTTTTTGACTTCTTCCTCCATCTTCCATATTGTCCTCCCTCCCTCCCAACTACCCATGCCCTTCGTCATAATATGATTTTTTTCTTTTTCTTTTTCGCGCGTGTCCAGTCTGTCTTGTTTGTCTCTTTATTGGGGTTAGGTTATGTTAGGTTATTTCTTTCTTTTATTTCTTTTTTCTTTTTTCTTTGTTGATTCTTTCTCCCTCTTGAACTCGGCTCTCAAATACTATTGGCGTATTTGGAGGTTTTTTTTTCTTTCCTTTTTTTCCTTTTTCGGAACAAACACAATTGAATATGTTGTAGTTGTGAATACCTTGATCTTTGGCTTGAAGTAGCTAGCTAGCTAGCTTGTTTTTTTGTTTTTTTTTTTGGTTGGATATTGGATGGGAGATTGGGATGGAGCGAGAAACTGGATGGGTGGATCAAAGTTAGGAGGAGGAATTGTAAAGGATTATATTTCCCTGGAACAGATGCCGTGCCGTATCTCAATCTCATCTACCTACTTACTGTACCTGTGAAACTAGAGTTTTTTGCACAGCACATTAACGTAGTAATCACACACAATCACTCGAAGAAGCATTAACTTATCTCTTACCACTCACTCGTATCCAATCGCCCCCAACATTGCACATTGTAGCCTACCATATGATAGCATACGCGTACTTCCCCCATCCTCGTCCGATTAAAAAATAAAATAGAAACGTGACATGACGTGACGCGACAAAAACAGGGCTCTCGTATATCCTCTCTCTCACTCACTGCGAACAAGCGAACTAGTAGCACGTTACTGCACTGCACTGCATTGTACAGTACTGTATCTGTAAACAAAGTCAAGCCTTGTACGAGTTATGTGCTGTACTTCACCTCCCTCCCTTATCCCATCAATCAATCACAACGCACGCGCAGAATATCCTTTTTCGTTTATTTATCGTTTTGGCCTGATCGCGTTTATGCCTCACCCCCCCCCCCCCCCCCCCCCCCCCCCCCTTTCGCTCACGGTTTAGATAAGTTGGGTAGGCAGGTAGATAGATGTATAAAAAACCCCCCCCCCCCCGCATTGGTTATGGTGGGTAAGGCTGTGGGGTTCGCTTGTATTGTCTGGTTTCGCTGCGAAGGGAGGGAGGGCGAGGCGCATGTTTGTATATGGTAGGTGGGTATTGTTGTGTTGTCAGGATGGATGGGGGATAAGGTGCGGTAAGTGATTTGTGGTGATGATGAGGGGGGCAATTATGTTTTGGTTGGGTGGTGGTTGTGCTTGTGCTTTTTGGAATTGGGGGAGGGAGGGTTTGTTTGCTTGCTTGCTTGGCTTTGGTGGTTGGTTACGGGCTTGGCGAGGAGGGTGCTGGGTGGATGGGCTGTGAAAGAGGTATGGTATGGGGGTATCATGGTCTGGTAGGGTAGGCTGGGGTGTGGTGGCGGAGCTTGATTTTATTGACAAAAAAGTTCATTTCTCGGGGTTATTATGGAGATGATTGTGATACGCTGAAGACTCATGTCATGTCGTGAAGTTGTGGTGAAAAGGGAAAGAGAAGAAGAGTCATCATGTCTGGTCTAAGTCTCGTTTTGTTGTTGACTCAAGGTTGGTGGGGTGGAGGAGGATCGTTGGCTGATCCGGCCTTAAATGCGAGTTACTTACTGTAACTTGACTGCTGTGATATACTGTAGCTCATTGTAACTTATAGCCTCCCTCCCATCAGAGAAGAAGAAGAAGAAGAAACTCTGACCCAGATTTAACCTGACGGACGGACTCAGACACAACGTTACTTTAGTCTACCGAAAAGAAAAAAAGAAACACCTTCTTTTACACTTTCTCTCTCTCTTCTTCCTATTTTCCTCACCCTCTCTCTCTCCCCTAACCAACTCCGATACTTCATTTAAATACTTTTCTCCCCCCTCCCTCCCTCCCTCCCTAACTTACTTTACCTTACCTTATCTACATACAAATACGATACTCCCCACCAGGTCTTTCCAGTAACAGCTTCTCTCTGTCCCTTACTTCCTCTCACCTTCTGATTCAACTCGCTTCACTCTCTCTCTCGCCGCCGCTGCACAAATCTCACGCATCTTTCTCGCTATTTCACACTTGCAAAGGGCGAAAAAGGCTTTTTAACGCCTATTCACTATTACTGGGCTTTCTTTAATCCGCTCTCTCTTCAACCTCCTCGTCATGTCTTCTGCAGCCATCTTCATCCCTAATCGGCCTGGTGGTTCTTCATCCTCTTCTTCCACCTCGTCTGAGGCCCCATCGCCATCTGCTTCCCCTGCTACACCTTCGGCTGGAACATCCGGCTCGCCGCCCCCATCGAGGCTTCCTTCTTCCTCTACCATGTATCATAGACGACGACCATCACTACTGAGTCAGTTTCACTTTCCATCTCGTGATGTGGCGTTTCTCTCCTAGCTATATTCTTTTTATTTTTATTTTTACTGACTTGAAGCTTAACAGGCTCCTCGGTTAGCCGGGTCGAGCATTCGGTCTTTGATCTAGGCATTCGGGATGGTTCACCAAGATTGGTAAGCACTTGTCCTCGTATTCTTACTCCTCTCGCCGTTTATCCAATGTCTCCCCGGGGCTTGTCCTGCGTGTATGTGTGTGTCGGCGAGCTAACGGGGTGTGGGGCTATCTTCAGATAACCTGTGTTAAGGCTTCCCAGGGCTTTGACTGGAATCAAGGTACGTAGGCCAGGCCTCCACATTCTTGACCCACTTGTTTCCCTTATCGTGTCAACCAGTCAACCATCCGCGCAACAGTAACAGCCTAGCTAACCGCAAGTCGCATGGTGGGATAAATAGACATTTTTCTGCCTTCGTCATCGGAAATCACAATTCATAATGGAATTCAGAAGCCCGAGACGGTTCACGAAATTATCCTTTCGGAGGATGAGAGCTTCCTTCCGTCGTAATTGCGGTTAGCATCTGCATGGTGCCGGCGTTTTTATCGATCATCATCATCATCAACCTCATTCATCATCGATCATCGATTTATTTTTGGCATAATAGTACCTGTATTGGTCAAAAGAGACGATTCGATGGCTACTTTTGCTACTATTACTACTACTGCTACTTCCTGGGATAGGGGCGTTTTTTGCACGAGACCTCTTTTTTTTTGTTTTGTTTCTTCACTTTAACACTTTTCTGCACTTTTTTTGTTTTGTTTTTGTTTATGCAACTGATTTCAATACCTGGTTTTCTTCTTCCGGCTTTTTTCTTGCGCAACTCACATTGAGGTGGATCTCGGATGTGGGTTACTTTTTTTTTTTTTTCTATTCTCTTTTGCTTTTTTTTTTTTATACGAAGATACATTGTCAGTAATGGAGTTTTGACTTTTTACTTTTCGTTTATTCTTGCGCCTTTCTATTTGGGTTTGGCTGGGTTTGGTTTGGGGATTATCGGATGGGGCGGGTACGGTACGATCATGGTCATGCTCGCACGGGGAACGGACGGATGGGCGGATGAGGACCTTGGTGAAGGGTGTCGGCTGGGTGGGCTGGCTTGTGTCACTGTGGAGAAGTATAAGTACGGTGCTGTAGAGATTTCTGTTTTTCTTTTTTACAGCGTAGTAAGCTGAACAGTACGTACAGCTTGGTCTGGTCTTGTCTGGCTCCGGTTTCTTATGGCTATGATATGATATGATGGACATGGTATGGATACGAGGGTGAAGTTTTTTTTATTTTTGCGTTTTAACTTTTTGTATCTTCAATTGATTTTTAGTACCGTATTGCACGCACCTGTCTGTCTGCCTTTCAGCTGAATTTTCTTCTTTTTCTTTTTTGTGTTTCTGCCGTTGCTTCGCTTCCCTTCCTCACTTCCTTGTTAATCAATCTTGTTTTTTTCCCACTTTTCCTGCTCGTGAGCGGTTACTTCCTCCTTCTATCATGAGTTAAAGTTTACTTGTTAAGATTTTTTTTGTTTTTGATTTTGATTTTCGTCCGTTCGTGTGGTGTAGTGTAAAGTTACTGGTATTTTGAAAGTTGAAACTGCGGTTATAGTCCTCTTCCGAGATTTTTTCGCGCCCCTGTATGCTTGTAAGAAACATTGTGATGTTTTGTGATACCGGGGATTGAAAGTCCATTTAGTTCCTTCCTTCATTGATTTCTGCTCGGAGCAGCGTAGCTGAGAGCAGGATATGACCCACCACTGCAGCCTTGAATACCGAATACACTACCTTACGATACGATGCCATGCCTATCACTATCATCCCAATCCCTGCTGCCTGGAGCGTACCTTCTATCATAACACCGCATAATTATTCGTCATTATTGTTGGGCATCTTTTTTTGTTTTTGCAGTTAGTTTGCCGTCGGGAAATGTCGGTGCTGGACAAGGGTGTACAAGGCCATTTTTAAAGTAATCGGAGCGTGAGTTACGGTAGAGTTATCGCGGGGTTGGGATATTGTTAGAATCCCTTCGTTTTCGTCTGTACCGAATTCGAGCATTTGCCAAGTTGGAGATAAAAACCACCGTTACTACTTTTTGGAGTTTGGAGGTTGAAAAAGAGACCAGTACCTGGGAGCGGGTTGTGGGGTGGGATGGGATAGGATAGGATAGGGATGTGGGCTGGGGTGTTTATCCGATGGATGATGGGGGGGGTCATGAGGTGTCACTCGTATACCGTACTCGCCTCCACAACGTTCTCGTATAACGCCCCTCCCTCCCTCCCCCCCCCCAGGTATTTTGTGGCGGTGGTGTCTTGGTGGCAGGGATGTACCGTATCTGTCGATTGTGAGTGATGGTTGTTGAAACCTTTTTTTTTTGTGGAGGCGACCATATACTGAGTAGTCTACGGCACGATACCGTTATTATTATTTGGTGTGTTTGTCCGCCCGAGACGGCGCGTTAAGTTAAGCTTGGGTGGTGCCTGTCAATCGGCCACCACCAAAAAGTTACGGGGAGAAAGAACGTGATCTAAAAACACGAGGTTATCGAGGGAAGCTTTTTCATGTAATTACTAGATAATTACTCTCGCTCATTTCTGTTTTTCTTTTCTGGTTGAGGGGTGTGTTTTATAGATCGGAGAGTATAAAGCTTAAAGTTAAACAGTGATTGAGAGGGGGGCCGGTTTTAGGTGTCCATAGAATGTGGCTGAATGTTGTCTGACATCAGTGCCAAGCTCGCTCTCTCTATCCATGAGTGACTTGAACACATTCAGCCACATGGTAAATATTGGACAAACTTCAACCTTTCGTACTTGAGCGCACTCACTGTCTTGTGTGAAAGTCATTAACATTTACCCGATAAAATTTTTTTCAATAAGAAAAACAAAAAAAAAAATCATAGGAATAAACAAGAGTTGTTATTTTACAAAGTAGTTATATGAAAGATTGTGTCTCTCTCTCTCGATCATCTTGTGTTTTTAGGTTCATGTTTCTTTCGTAACTTTTTTTGGTGGTCGGAAGAGCCGATTTCAGAACAACAGGCACCCATCCAACCTTAATTAACGCCCTGTCTTGGCGGAAAACCGGATATGTAGCACCAAATAATACGGTATCATACACTGAGCGCAGCTTACGGTAAACTTACCAACCCCGTGAGCCGGCCTAGTATATAAAAAAAAAAAAATCTTGGGATTTCAGAAGAGGATTCTACGAGTGGACGGGAAGTAGACTAAGCGTTTTACGCAGAAGAAAAGAAAAGGAAGGAAAACCCCATACCGGTACTGTACTCCGGCATTTGTGGATAAGAATGTCACGAATCAAACTTGGCCTGAACTTGGTGGCGAAGGGGCACGATTACCCATATCCGGCATTCAAAATTCTGGTGTGAAACTTCCCGTTTTCCGGGATTGTAGCTTACAGCCGTGATTTTACCGTGTGGTATGATATCGAACGTTTGTGGTGCGTGGTGTGTGTATGAGTGGGTCCAGTGTTGAAACGTGCCGGCTGTTCAGCTCCGAGTTAGCCATAACCGAATCAAGAGCCAAGACCTCAAGTGCTTGTCCATGATCACATACATACAATACGGTATAATATGCAGAATTTGATTATCGTAATTTTTTGGACATAAAATTGCACGATAAATGTTTGCCACAGGTATCTCGATATCTCCTATTTTCATTGCTCCTCGTGGTGGCAATAGATGTAAAAGTTTTTCTTCTTCTTGGTTTATGTCATCATGGCTCACCCTCTCATTGGTCACAGTTGATTTCAGTATGGGTATGCGCAGTTATCCTCACTGTTTCATTTCCCTTCATGATCACCAAAATATGCTCCTATTTCAAATCCAATCACGCTTTCCCAACATCTCTTTTCTTGAAATAAAACTCGTACCGAGTTTCGCATTGTCATTATCTATCTGTATGCGAGTTTTTTCTTCCCAGAATGAGTGTTAAAATTGGATGATCTTGCTTCGGAATTGGGTTAACTTTGGTCCCGACTTTAGGCAATACGCACTATACCATACCATACCGTAACGTATTATTTGAACACTATTGGTGGAGGTTATCGATAGGGAAGAAAGAGAGTGAAGAATAAAAAGCCCAACTTACTCCACCACAGACCCATGCATCTCGCAACAAAAAAAATAAAAAATGAAATGAATAAGAAAAAAAGACATCTAAAACTGAAACTTAAATCCCTCTCCAAACGGATTCCCCTGTCCACCCCCACCACCGGTAAACATAAACTGCTGCCCGTCAAATCCTTGCCTAGCCCCACCAAACGGATGTCCACCATGTCCCCACGCTCCCCTTCCAGGCCCCCCCCCTTCCTGCTCATTCGGATCATCCCCAGCGTCAAATCTAGCCCTCAATTCTTCATTCGAAAGTACTTCATAAGCTTCATTTATGCTAGCCATCTTCTTGAGTACTTCCTCGGTGCTCAGGTCGCCGCGGTACTTGTCCGGGTGGTACTTCTTCGTGAGTGCTCTGTAAGCGCGCTTGATCTCGCGGTCGGAGGCGTCGCGGGGTACCGAGAGGACTTTGTAGTAGTCTTTTGCTTTCGAGCGGCGGAGGAGCGCGTGCGCTTCTTGGAGCTTTTGTTGGAGGGCGGGGGAGTCGGGGTGGGTTTGTTTGGCGTGTTCTAGGGTTTGTATGGCTTCTTCGAAGAGGTCTTCCGCGAGTTGGGATGAGGCTTTGGAGAGGAGGCCTGGGAGGGAGTTGGGGTTTAGAGATAGGGCGGCGGTGCAGTGGGGGGATGCTTTTTTGGGGTTTTTGATCTGGGGATTGTTAGCTTTAGTGGATGGTGGAAGGGGTGAATGGGGAAGGGGGGGTTACCTCTGTGTATGCTTCACAGGTAGTTTCTAAAAGCCAGAGTAGTAGGTCTTCCGGACAGGCCGGGGTGTAGTAACCGGATTTCTTGATGTCTGCTACCTCCTCCTTGACTTCGCCGATGAGACCGGTTTCGCCAGCGTGCCCGACGAGCAGCTTTGTCGCACTGGTGTATTGGCGCTTCTCAATCAGTGTGCGGACCTTTGCGACAGACTTTTCCAGGTTCTTTATGCGGCGGAAGAGCTTGCTGCAGGGTTTAGAGTCTGGATCTGAATGCAGGCATTTGCGCAGTTGGGTTACGGAACGGTCGTAATCGTTTACCGAGAAGTAGAGTAGGTTGGCAATTTGTAGGTGGGGGTCGATGTTGCCGGGGACTAGTTGTACGAGGTGACTGTTGTGAAGGCTGTCAGTATTGGTTGTGGTTGTGGTTGGGGAAAAAAGATTAAGACATACGTCAGATCACCGACCGCCTCATGCACCTCTCCCCGCTTCAGCCTGCACCGTGCCCGCAGCGACCGAAGCGAGTGCAGGCCACTGGCAACCATGATCGCCGTCCCAGCATGCGTAACACATGCCTCATAATCCCCCTTCTTCTCCGCTTCCATGGCCGCTTTAATGGCCCGCTCGGCCTCCTCCAACTCTGCAATCCTCTCCTTCCCTGCCACCCCGCCAACCTTCTTGTAATCTTTCCTCGCAGCGCTCCAGTCCCCGGTCCTGCTCTTCAACTTTGCCCGCTGCAGCAACGCAGCTTCAAAGTCCGGCTTCAAGCTGAGAACCGCATCGAAATCTGCGGATGCTTGGTTGCTGCGTCCGAGGGATAGGTATGTTGCTCCGCGCTTGAAGATTGTAAGGTAGTTTGTAGGGTCCTTTTTTATTGCTGCGTCGAAGTGGTCCAGGGCACCATGCATGTCTCCCTTCGCTAGGAGGACATTGGCACTTTCGATTAACGATTGGACGGGCTGGTCGTGGGAGGTGTCGCAGGTGACGAAATGGCCCGAGAATAGGGCTGCTGCGAGAGCTAGCGTTCCAAGTCGAACAATCATAGCGCTGCCCAGGCTTTGGTGTTGTTGTCCGTTTTGGTAACTAGCTACGGTAGTTTGTTCTTGCTATTTGTTTCGTTTAAAAGAAAAAAAGAGGCGTTTTATAGCCTTAGAGAGCTCGTGCAAAGAATGGCTGTGGGGTGAGATTCGTAGAGAAAAGAAATCCGGGGCAGTCAAAGAGAAAAGAAAAAAAGAGGGGGGGAAGAAGAATGTGAAAAGAGAGTCGAGGTGCGGTGGGAAATTATATGGAGCTGAAGTTGCTGAGTTTGCTCCAGGTGGCCTTTACTGGTTACTTTGTGGTCTGTCACCCACCCAGTCTTCGCGATCTGATAAATTTAGAATCTGGCAGAATCTTTATCCGATTAGATCCAATCTTATCTGATAAGATATCATCCTTTTCGTGCTTAGGGTAACGCCACGCGAAACTAAAGAGGGCATTCGGCTCAAGTGAGCCTGAATTCACCCCCAACTCGGCATAACCACCATGGCAGATTACCGAGATATCTGGTCCCCAGCAAAAGTCTTCTCACCATCAGCAGCGAAGCACCAGACTCATCTCGCGAAGGAATGGGCATACGTTGATCAATGGCTCGCCGCACGCTATCATCCGAAACCAGTACCGAAGTTTGAGCGGAATCCCGATACCCTCAAGGCGCTCGTTGCTCTGGCCTCCGCTAACGAGGCCGCCGACGAAGAGCGGGCCTTGGAGACTAAAGTGAAGGAAAAGGCACTCGCAGAGTTGAAGGCTAGGGATCAGGCCGCTTCCGAGAATGAGGAGTCGGTACTGATTACGTTGGAGGAGAACTTGACGCCTGAAGGGACTCGGGCGCTGAATTCAATTGCTCTGTTGTCGGTTGCGTTGGGATCGACTTCTACGGATACTCAAAAGTATGGATTTCTTGCAGTAGGGCAATCGGATAATAAGGGAAGGGGAGGGCTAATGAGGAGATAGATTAGCGAAAAACTTGATCGACTTGACGAAAGAGGAATTCGAACTAAAGTATCAATCACTCCGAATTGAAGCTCTGCATAAACATCTGCAGAAGGACCTCGCGCACCTGTGTGAGAAACTGAACCGTATGGAACATGGTGAGGAGTTCAAAGTTCCGCCGGAATTAGCTGGACAGGTCGTGGAGTGGACGAGAACAAGCAGACATTTGAGACATAAGACGGAAGATTATAAAGAAAGGGTTGAGATGCTGCAGGTGAGTTTATTTGCTACATATTGATGGGTAACTGCTGATATATCCGTGCGAGCTTAGAATGAGTTCAATTCTTCTCGTTTGGCAACTGGCTTGACTGTCGAGGCTATTGCGGAGCAGGAAAAGGCGGTGGAAGCGTTGAAGGAGCACGTACTTAATTTGGAGTCCCAGGCTAAGGGCTTTCAGGGGCTACCTCCAGAGAAGGATCTTGCTAGATTGGAGGTTGAGAGAGTTGCCAAAGAACTTGAAGAGTTGGAGGCAAAGAGGGAGAAGCTGTATGATACCATGGTTGGAATTTGATAGCTATGGTGGTGGTGGTTTGGACATGTGTTATTACTGTTCCGGAGGAAAGAGAGAGGAGTTGATTAGATACTTGTAGCTATATGGGAATTGGCAGAGATTATTACGCATTGACTTCATTATAAAAAGATATGATACCACATAAGTTGAGTAGGCCTAAAATACCCTTACAAACAGCTCTCCCCACCTCCACTCCACTGAACTCCAAGTCTCATCTACACAATAGCTCTTTGTCTTGGCATTCGGTAAGGGTTAGGGGAGAATGTATAATAATAATTACCCCCAAGCGCAAACTCATCGCAATCGCCAAAAAGTCTCTTTTCACGCTCATCAAAAAAACCTTTTTTTTTAACATTTTTTAAAGAGTGAAGGGTGCGGGTAGATGAGCAACACAACCGATTCCTTTCCTACAAACCCGGTTGCCATTCAACATTAACCCCCGATTAATCGCGTCTTTCTCTCTTTATAACCTAATAAACCCTTCCCTTAACTACGGTACCGTGAGACGCGCGCGTCTTTCCGCACTACGTCAACCGGGGAGACAACAGCCCAACCAAACCATCCTGGTTACTGTAGGATAACCAATACTCAGCCAGTTGCGCTCAATTAGCTACGATGGTGACGGTTCGGAATCCTACACCAAAGTTGAGCGATGAGATTTATAAGGCGATGCAAACTATACTGGATTCACTATTCAATTTGAAAGACTCCAAGTTGGAACCCCCCCCCCCTTCTTCCCCTTTCATACATGGAGAAATCTTTCACCCCTCATCCCTATTCATTCATCCATTCATTCATTCATTCATTCAATCTTCTCTCTAATCTATTACTGACTGACAGCATGTGAATAGTGGTCGTGACATTTCCGAAGCTTTCCACGATCTTCTTCCTAAACGACAATATGTCGACTACTACAAGTTGATCAAAAACCCACAGGCGCTCAACCCAGTACAGACCAATGTTAAGAGAAAAACGTACGCCTCCTTCTCAGCCTTTGTTAGGGATTGTACACAAATCTTTTACAATGCGAAATTGTACAATCGTCACGGCAGTGTCATTTACGTCGATGCGGAGACTCTCGAGGCTACTTTGTGCGCAGAGGTGACGCGTGTTAAGGATACTGGATTGATTACTGAATCTGATGCTACACTTCCTGACCTCGGACCTTTACCTCCTCCGTCTCCTAGCGGCTCCCAAGGATCGCCTGATCCGGAGGAAGATTCTGCTGCTGAGGAGGAGGAAGAAGAGGAGGAAGAAGAGGAGGAGGAGGATGAACCAGAGGAGGATACTGGAAAGAAGCGCCGAACATCTGCTAGAAGGAGAAATCTGACAAAATCTAACAAGCGGGATGCTGGCAGTGGTGATGAGGGACAAGGTGGCGAGGGGTCTAGACAGAAGGATCTTAGCGACCCTAGAAGGAAGAGAGGGAGACCCCCGAGGGTTGACACTCCAATGGAGATCAGGGTGAAGAATGTGTTGAAGGCATTAAGGAAGCTAAAAGATGAGAGGTTAATGATTTCTTATCCGTCCGGTGAGTATTAGCGCTAACAGGTTCATAGTGATGGTCGCTTGAGAATCAGCACCTTTGAGAAATTGCCGGAGAAGAAGGAGTTTCCCGAGTACTTTCAGGAAATCAAGAATCCTATTGCTCTCGATATCATTCGGGTTAGTTGGCTTATAGGATTTGGCTGTTCTATTTCAACTTGACCGTATCGCTAACACAAGATTATAGAAAAATGTCAAGCGCCGCGAATACAAAACCTTTGACAAATTTATCGATGACATGGAGTTGATGTTTAATAATGCAAAAAGTTTTAATGAAGACTATAGCGAAGTTCACAGAGATGCTGTCATCCTACAAGAGGAAATGCGCAAGGCTGCTGAAGTTGAAAGGGCTAAGAAGGACGAAGATATTACCGGTGGTGAAGAGGGTGAACGAGGGAACAAGCCTACTAGGTTGCCCTTGGAGAAGGTTGAGCATAGAGGTGAAACCTATCGAGTTGGTAAGTACCTTGGCCGTAACCGAAGTAGCTCTATTAGGTTGCTAATAGTGTAGGCGATTGGATCCACATTATCAACCCTAATGATCCGAACAAACCGACCGTAGGACAGATCTTCCGTACTTGGAAAGACCATGAAGGGCAGATCTGGATCAACGCTTGCTGGTATTATCGTCCGGAACAAACCGTCCACTGGGTTGAGAAGAAGTTTTACGCAGACGAAGTTGTAAAAACAGGACAATACCGAGATCATCATATTGACGAGGTTCTTTCCAAGTGTTTTGTGATGTTCTTTACTCGATATTCCCGTGGACGACCGAAGGGTGTTGATGAGAAGAAATGCCCCATCTATGTTTGCGAAAGTAGGTACAACGAGATTGAGAAGCATTTCAACAAGATTAAAACCTGGAAGAGCTGTATCCCAGACGAGGTCAGAGGGCAGGACTATGAGCTCGACGCGTTTGAAAAGCAACAAGTGTTGAAGAAGCTACCAAGCCCTATTCTTCACTTATTACCAGCAAATGCAGGAGAGGGCGATCCACTACCCGACGCGAAAATGGGAGTGGAAAATGCGCCGCCTATTATTGGAGCGGTCTTCAAGAGGGCAAGGCGAGATAATGTGAGTTTGCTACTCCTCTGGTTTTACAGTGTGCATTGTTGTGGGAGCCTAGTGCAATTTTAAGGTGTGGCTTTGGAAAGCAAACCTTACTGACACAACCTTCTTTTTTTCTTTCTTTCTTTTCTTTCAGGACTCACCACCCCCAGAGCCTACACCCCCACCAGCGCCCATGCCTACACCAACTCCAGTCGCTCCACCTCCTAGGGTTCCGGTAAATCCAGATTATACAGAGACCATGTCGATGACACAGATGTACAAGCAAGCTCACCTCGCCGCATCAATCACCCCTTCAACACCACAGGGGAACTCCCACTCTGCCGGCTCTCCAACACCATCTGGACACCATCACCAATCCGTCCGAACTCCCATGACCCCACAATACCCCTACTCGCATCAGCAACACCAGGGCACCCCAACCACGCTGCATCGCAGTCACTCGGGCAGCTACCCGCCAGGCACGCCCCAAATGTCCGCACAAATGCTCGCGCAGCAGCAACAACAGCAACTCCTCCAACAGCAGCAGCAGCAACAGCAACAACACCAAGCGCAGCAGCAGCTCCACCAGCAGCAACATCACCAGCTGCAGCAAAAGCAGTACAATCCCCCCGCGCCCCCTACAACGTTCACGCTCCCGGACAGCGTAACCAGCAACATCCCGGCCGAAACGGCAAACCAGTTCCTCCGCGACGCGGAGGGGCGGTTACTCTGGTTTACTGTGCCCCCACTAGCTCCCGAGCGCCCCGCCGTTGAGGGACAGATTACCGGACATTCGCTCGCGTACTTGGCCCGCAGGGAGGAGGTTGAAGAGCGCAAGCGGAAGCGCAGACTCGTGCTTGAGGAGGAGGAGAAGGCGCGGAAGCGGGCGCGCGAGGAGGAGAGGGGGAAGGTGATGAAGGCGGCGGAGGAAACGATGGTTAAGGCGTTGGGCAAATTGGCCGGGCAGGTTTTCCCTTCCCCGACTGGGAGTGGGAGTGGAGTGGAGCAGAGTGTTTAGTTGGGGGGGTTTTTTCTTTTCTTTCTTCTTACTGTTACTTGTGGAACTTTCTCACCTTTTCTCTAGTCTTATGGGTTAGGTAGGGAATTTAAAGCTTTAACTTTTTTTCTTTTTTCTTTTTCACTTTTATTTTTGTGTTTGGTTCCTTAGTTGGTCTGGTTCGTGAGTGAATACATGGGGTTACGTAGTTCACACTTCTTCCATCTATTATTTTCTATCATAACCACGGGGTGCTTTCTTTTTCTTTTCTTTTCTTTCTTTCC
Organism: Choiromyces venosus 120613-1; assembly: GCA_003788595.2. Lineage (NCBI taxonomy): Eukaryota > Fungi > Ascomycota > Pezizomycetes > Pezizales > Tuberaceae > Choiromyces > Choiromyces venosus. The sequence continues at coordinate 757,302 of ML120392.1, forward strand.
GATAACGTGATGAGCGTACTGTACTGTATTTTAGAAAAGAGAAAAAAAATGGGAGTAGGATTGGAGTTGGATTACTTGTGGCCTTTCCGCTCCTACTGCTGCTGCTGTTGTGTTAGCTTTAGTACCGTAGCGTAAGGTAATGGTGACTGGCTGGCTGTAGGTGGGATATAAACGGTAGTGGGTGAAGGGTTGGCTTTTGTCATTTCAACTCCAGCTTTATTTGGTTTGGCCTTGGATGGTGCGTGCGCCGGGTGAGGCTTTCTTGCTTTCTTGCTTGTTTATTGTCAGTTATCAAAAAAATGACTGAAACACTACCGTATTTTTTGTCATAATATATCGGGCACTATGATATGGTGGAAGTATTTCCCGTTGTGCTATAATACCTGCAAGTGTTTAGTTACTTTTGATCGCTGACAATATGTACCTGCTTGCTTTGCTTTCTTGTTTCCCACTGGCTGGCTAGTTAGTTGGCTGGGTTGTGGGGTTGGATACCGGTAGCGGGGTTAATGTTTGTGCCGCTGGCGCTGGGGATTTTTTTTTTTTTGGTATGGAGTGGGGTTGGGTTGGGTCAATACCTTACCTTACCGGTACAGTAGGTAGCGCGAGGCCGGTTGGTACTGTTACGAGCAAGCACTTTTGTTTCTTCCCTTCCGTTCCGTCAGTTTTTTTTTTTTTTTTTTTTTTTTTTTACTGGACTTAACTTACGGTATATACCGAATTAGGTAACCTAGAATGAATGAGGAGATTTGGAAATGTGAAGTTTTGGTACCATGGGGTTTGTGCCGGAGGAGGATGAGGAGGATGAGGAGGAGGAGGAGGAGGACGGGATGGTGGCTTTTTGCAGGGGATTGATTTGTCAAATATGGGTCATATTATACATGTGATCTGCAAAGCTTGGAGTAGTGTTCAGTCCTCCTGCTATTCCTCTACCTCACCCGCTGACCCGCGTAGCGTATATCCCCATTTACCATCCCGGGAACCCCAGCCATAATTCCAGCGAATCTCGTAAATCCCAACTATAATACTTATACCGTAAGAACTTTGAATAATCGGACCATGTGCTAGGACGTTGGAGTTGCCTCTCCTAGTAAGGTTTGGCTTTTTTTTTTCTTTTTTTCTTTTTTATTTGTCTCGGAAAGCAGGTTTTTTGGTGTGTTTTTCGCCCCCCCTTTTTCCAGAGGAGGAAATTTTGGACTACATAGCACAAGTATAAATAAGAACCCCTTCCCCCAAAAAAACAAGAATCCTCGGACTCCCTTACACCCTCTTCCTCCCTTTTTGAAAAGGATACGCTACAGTCCGAAAAATTCCCTCCTCTCTCCCAACCCAGACAAACCCCAGGCACGGAGACAAACCAGCTCGGATAAGACGGCAACCCTGCCAACACACCAACACACCCGGTATAGTAAGAGTTTTCTTTCTTTACCCACCCAAACCAACCCTACACACTAGTCCCCATAAACACGCCAAACATCTTCGACCAACAAACAAACAAACACCATCACATCCCGCACAGGGGCTTCGCCCCCCTTCTTTGGTGTTTTTCCCCCTTTTCCACAGTCCAAGGTCGGAAATTCTCGACTACATCGCACAAGTATAAATAAGAACCCCTTCCCCCAAAAAAACAAGAATCCTCGGACTCCCTTACACCCTCTTCCTCCCTTTTTGAAAAGGATACGCTACAGTCCGAAAAATTCCCTCCTCTCTCCCAACCCAGACATGTCCCTACCCCTCAACCAAGACACCCTCAACGCAATGGCCCACTGGACCAGCCTCCCCCCCTCCCCGCTGGGAGGACCCAGGAGCCCCACGAAGAGCCCAAGACCCTACTCACCATCCCTCCTCCCACCAGGATCCCCCCACGGGGTCCCGCTACAAAACCTCCTCCCAATGTTCTCTAGAATCGAACACACCGCCAACTGCCCCAACAAGGCAATAAACGTGGGAAACAGGATAGTAGCCCAAGGAAGCACCTTCCCAAACGTTCGCAGAGAACTAGGATGCAACGAAACCTGCTACGTCCAGCTAGCAAACACAGCACCAACAGCAGACACAAAAATCAGAACCCCCCTCCCAGGCTTCCGCACCTCCCTCCAGAAGATTTTCGGGGATCAAACAGTCGACATGGTAGACCAAGAGGCCCTAGCCCAACTAGCGGCACAAGCATCCTCATTTCGACCATCCCAAGAAAGCCCGATCACAATATCCCAGATACCACCCTCCTCCCCCCCGGACACTCGCATGGATTTAACACCATATGTACTAATCCCAGACTCCCAACCGACGATAGACGTAGCCATGGCCCTAGGAAACGGCCAGAACTCGGATGGCACAGGCATAGGAGACAGCCAGCATGCCGCCACCTCACAAGAACTACCAAGAAGGGTCCACTTCTCCTCCCCCATCGCAACCTTCGGAAAAACACGGGAAATCCCAGCAACAGACTCCGGAAACTTCACCCCGGAACAAACAAAGATGACCCCAATACCCAAAAACGGAAAAGGAAAGGAAAGGGCAACGGAAGGGCCCGGCGGCACCCTCACGCCACTCATCCTGACAGAGAATGGGGAAGAAACTACCCTAGACCTGAGCACCCCGGAGCTCATAAGAGAACACATGGGAAGTGGCACATCCCTCACGACTAACATGGCAGTGGCCATACTACTAACAGCCATGGAAGACTCACTGACCCAAAAAATGAACGAAATGGAAAACAGGATAATGGCGGCAATACAAGCAAAAGGAACCAAACAACCCGCCAACAGAGCATACCCCCCGGCACAAACCCATCAAACCCAACCCGGACCCACCCCGACGACAGCACAAACAGAAAACTCGGAAGCACCAAGGCCCCAACAACAACGACGAACACAACGACAACAACAAGTCCAACAACAGACAACAAACCAACACCCAGAGGCAAGAAAGGAAGGACCCCCACCGATACCAAACAAAACGAGACCAAAAACACACCAAATTCCCCAAACCTACGCGGCAATAGCATCGGCAGGCATAGACATGGAGGGATTCCAAATCGTCAAGCGAAAAGGGAAAGGAGCTCAGAACGCACCAGGAATAAAGACCACCGAAAAAGCACCAACAGCCCCATCCACCCCGCATGCCAGGCAGAGACGCCTCCTGATCCGTTCGGTAGAAAGAGGCCAAAGGATAGGAGGAGGAGAAGAACTGACACCCATGAAAATCAGAAACGCGGTTAACAATGTATCAAGAGTCAAATTCGCATATGCAGAATTTAACAGAAACGAAGACCTAGTCCTAACGACCCTCCAAGACCTCCCAGCAGAACCGGCCCTAAACGACGCCAAAGCCATAACCAAAGCCCTCAACGACGAAGGAATATTCGGGTTCAGCATAACCACAGACATAGCAACCACCAATATTGTTATCGACGGCGTCCCCCTAGGAGGAGAAGACTGGGACCCAGAAGAATGGATGATAGGAGCAGCCAACTGGGCGGACCTGGAAAGAGAAATTTCAGACTACAACCCGGCCATCCGGATCATGGACAG
>ML120393.1:3801-155425 GCA_003788595.2 Choiromyces venosus 120613-1
GGGACCGCGGCGGATAGTAGTCCGAAAAGGTAGGTCTAAGAAAGATGCACTGCGAGGAGAGCAGACCTAGGGGGGGACGTATGTGCTACGCGGGTCTAAAGTGGAGCTGGCGCTGTAGAGTAGAACTACGATGATGAAGTACAGACCTGGAGGAGTCCTACGGAAGGCTTCACACCACTTAATGGGGACTGCGACAGACGTGCAACGTGGGTCATAACGGGTTAGAAGGGTTGAGGGAGGACTATAGGCTATATGATGTAACACTAGTGGGACTGTGGGAGGCCTACCGACGAAAAGTATCTAATATGCCACTTATAGCGGGACTAATAAGGAAACGTGATGCAGGAAACCAAAGATAACATCAGAGCAGTATCATTCGATTTAGTTTAGATAATGTGTATTAGAAATGTACAAGAATTAAGGGGAATTAGTGGGAGCCACTGCCAGGGTGGGGGGGCGAGCAGTAGCAGGCCGAATGTTACTGTAGGGGCGACCACGACGAACGCGAAGGACTCTTAGGGGTTCCGAGTTGCTCTGGGAGGCTCTATCTCTTCCCTAGGGGCGACCACGACGAACGCTAAGGACTCTTAGGGGTTCCGAGTTGCTGTGGGGGGCTCTATCTCTTCTCTAGGGGCGACCACGACGAACGCGAAGGACTCTTAGTAGACCTGAGTCTCCTGGGTTTGGAACATTGACTTCGAGGGTCCGATGGCTGCAGACCGAGTTCAGTGTGGTCGACAGTCAAAGCCCACTGCCTAAGGCTGCAAGGACTACAGGGTGATCCAGGTTCAAGGCCACTAATCACACAGCGCCATGTCCGACACATCTTCACACCAACCTATAGGCTGAGAGCTCGAGTCGCGAATACCGAAGGGTTAGTAGCAACATAGGAAGTGGCACCAGGACGACNTGGGGCACTTGAACGCGTTGGGAGAATAGCTAACAACGAGCTTATAAAACGCGCATCATGAGTATCGTGGAATCCCGATGCACACAGGCGAGGATGCGACGTCAGGGTGGAAGACGCCAGAATTAGGTGTCGCCACAATGTAAGAGCTTAGGATCAAGTAGCGTCCGGACGCAACAGGCTAGGATCAGATGGTGTTAGGATGCAACACCCGAGAATCAGACATTGTTAGGATGCAACACCCGAGGATCAGACGTTGTTAGGACACAAGAGCGCAGAATCAGACATTGTCAGGGCGCACCTGGCGTAGGGGTCCGTGCCCGGATACTGTCAGGACGCACCAGGCGCACAACTCGACGTCAGGACGCGACGTCGGCTTGACAGTATGTCCTGGTTAACGGTTATCGTTACGGGCACCCTGTGCGTCAGACGCACAGGACGCACTGGGCGCAAGATAATATTTTTGCTGATGTATTGGTTACCGATACTATTGGTGCTACAGTATTTTCACGTTACCTAAGTAGTACTACAAGTATTTAAAATCATCTCCTTGGGTCAAGTCAACCCAGCTTGTATACCCAAGTAGCTGAATTCAAGCAATCTAACCTACTCGCACATAGATGTTAGTGATGAGATGGACAGGGGTTGTAGCCTGGCCATTTCTGACCAACTTCAAACCCCAGTCCATCTCATCACTAACCTCAAGACATTAGTAGATAATTGACATACTATGAGCTGACTCTATTCCAGTTAATGATAGATAATACAAGACCTGCCAAATCCAGAAAATACCAGATGCCAAAGTAAGGGGGCATGGTGCTATCACTATTATCACATACCAGGCACTCAAGATCAAAACAGTTAGCAATATGAGATGCCAAAGCAAGGGCATCCCATGGTATCTTGACTATCATATAGAGGCACTCAACATCACAAAAGATTCCATATTAGTAAGCAAATTTTTAAATTTTTTATTTTAGACTAAGAGATAAAGCTCCCTATCTAAAAACTAACAAACAAAAAGCTACTTAGCAAAAAAAAGAGAAAAAAGCTATGAAAAAAGCTGCAAAAGTATTATTTCCAGGGACCCCAGCATCCTGTTCCTACCTGGAGTGCAGCGGAGGTCTCCAGGGCCTCAGGAATTCTGTTAGAGGTAGGAGGGGAAGGGGGAGCATGCAGGGGGGCCTGGCACCATCAGGAGGCTTGGTGCAAAGAGGGGGCTTGAGGCAAAGAGGGGGGTGTCGGAGTCTAGACACCTGGTCGAGCTGGTGGAGAGGCAGCAGAGGGAGAGCTGGGGACAGTGCTGGGAGTTGTAAGGAACTCAGTCATCCAAGGCTGCCATCAGACATGATCAAGCGACATTCAGTGCTTGTCTTGCTCTGACAGGACAAGCGGCTCACCGGCAATGATGGGGGAGGAGTCTGGGCTCATGGTGTGAGGAGGGCTTGAGGGACCTGGTTCCTCATCTATTGCATCGTCCTCATTCTATGTTTTTGTGATTAGCACAGACGGTAACTAAAATATGGTTAGAGTTAGAAACTTACATCTTGGATCACAATGGCATATTTACCAGGATCTTGCCCGTCTTCCTGCTCCTCCAACTCCTCCTCCTCCTTCCCCTCCACCTCCTCCACCTCCACCACCTCCACCTCCTCTACTTGCATGGCCTTCCTAATATCTCTGGCTCGCCTAAAGCGATCCTGGACCTAGTGCTTGAAAAAGGTATATCTGCCATAGGCAGCTGCTGGTGTCTGGTCACAATCTTCTCCCTCACTGAAGTATGTCTCCAAGACCATCAGGTGCAAGAGGTGTTTACGATCATTGGGAAAGAGCCATGCCAAGATATCCTCATCTTCATGAAGAGAGATGAGTTCCCAGAGTGGGAGAGGATCGGAGGGTGGCTGACTAAATAACTGAGCATCAGCACTAATTGCCCTAAGGAGATATTGTGGGCATCGGATTGCCCCCTCCACATGCTGTTGCTTGACTACCCTGAGCACACAGTTGATGCTTGGTGATGCCATGACTCCCCAGGTGATTCCCTGGTCAGAGTCATTGGCCTACCAGGTGTAGCCAAAGAATGGGTGCCCAGTTTCTCAGACACCCAACCAACCAACGATATGAATCCAAATTGCCTGTGGGCAATAAGGGGATGCCCAATCTGATTGAGTCACTCTCAATATATGTTAGCACAAGGATAGCATATAATAGATAGAAGGGAGTGACACTTACTTGGAGGTCCCTAGACCTCACCACTAACCTTCATTCCCTCCACCAGATGACTCCTATTCGATGTCCTAAGGTTCTTGACCTTGCCATGGACCAAGAGGATGAGATGGCACTGCACTTACAATATGTTGTCGGCCTAGTGCTTGTCTTTAACAAGCATGAGCCAGGCCATGACTAGGGGAAGGGAGCGACTATACCCAATGAGTAAATCCAATTTGGATTCAGTCAGGTGGTGGAGGTCCAGGGAGCCACCACTCAAGTGCGCCTTGACATGGTCACACTAGGCACTGTACACAACAGTGAACTGAGGTGGGTGGGCAAACCCACATCAGCTTTTGGCATATGCTATGTCATGATAGCATCCACTATGAGTATTAGTTTAAATGTTTCTAATAAATGAGTGTAGTTTGGGTTTTACTTATAAGGAATCCTCCACTGCTGGTAAGAAGGGTAGCCTTTCTGATGAGGTTGACAGGCTCAGGCTGCTCATAACCATGCATGCCAGCACTCTCCATTTCTCACTCTACCCATGTGGCTCATCAGGCTCAGTAGCTGGATGACTAAGAAAAAAAAGAAAAGGTTAGTAATTATCATATGATAAAACTTAGATGGACTCTACTTACTTCCCCATTTGCACTTCACTTTCCCAAGGTCTAAATGCAGGAAGGACAGGGGTAGCAGAAATGATAGAGACAGTGGGACATCTAAGAGGAAAAGAAACGTTAATATTGGTGACTCTAGACAGTCAATAGTGTTATGGGGTGTACTTACTTTCCCTTATTTGCTGGTCATCTGATCAATATCTGACAGGCTATTGGAGTTAGACGAAGGGGAAAAAAGAAAAAGAAAAAGAAAGAAAGAAAAAAGACAATTGCAGGCAGGGTGGGGGAAGAGTCTCCTGTTAAGAGATAGAAGGAAGAAGGGAAGTAGAGAAGGAGAGAAGGAGAGAAGGAGAGAAGGAGAGAAGGAGAGAAGGAGAGAAGGAGAGAAGGAGAGAAGGAGAGAAAGGATTTTCTTCTTATCTTTCCATGTAGCTGTGAGAAGAGAAGGGAAGGAGGAAAGGAGGGAAGAAGGACTAGGTTTATATGCCCTACATACATAGGGTGTACACATATGCAGCTCATGTGCGCACCACATGTGTGCACCTGATGTATGCAGGATATATAAGAAACGATGCATATGTGTCTCCTGGGTTGTTTGTACACCCCGTTGTAAGCTCAAACAATGCTCGCACATCTGATGATGTTTGAGCATTATTTGGGTGTACAATGGGGTGTACAAACCAACCAAAAAACACATACATAGAGGATAAGTATCTATTTTTCTGTATATATAATATATTTAAAAATCAATTGTAATATCTACAAAGTCTAACTTGTCACTAACTTTGGTAAAATAAGCTTTTAAGCTGCACTAGTAATGTATTACCAAGGGGTCACTAGTGCAGCTAAAAAGCTTACTTCATGAAATTATATATGCAGTATGATGTCCATGGCATTACTACAACCATATGGCGAAAATGCCATCTTGTTTTTATATTGAAAAGATATTTGTATACCAATCATAGTATATAAAAATCTTTTGAATAAAAAAAGAAAATAAGCTTTTGGTTGTACTGTTGTTGTGATACCAAGAGGTATCAATAACATGTATTTCTATATTATCGATACCTCTTGGGAGCATTGATACACAATGTCCCCTATATCATGAGAACTATATGGTGAAACGCCCATTTTCTCTTTCTATTGAAAAGATATTTCTATACCTATTATAGCATAGAAATATTTTTTGAATAAAAAAAGAAAATCAGCTTTTGGCCATACTGTTGTTGTAATACCAAGAGGCATCAATAACATCTATTACGGTGTTATTGACACCTCTTTGCAGCATCAATGTATAATGTCCCCGGCATCACGACAACTATATGGCGAAACAACCACTTTACTTTTTTTTATTGAAAATCTATTTCTATACCTATTATGGTATAGAAATATATTTTGATTAAAGAAAGAAAATCGGCATTTGGCTGTACTGGTCTTGTGATACCAAGATGCCTCGATAACATATATTTCTGTATCATCGATAGCTCTTGGCAGACAAGCAGCATGACATCCCTGGCATTGCTACAACTATATGGTGAAAACCCCATTTTCTTTTTATATTGTCGACATATTTGTATATCTATTATGGTATACAAATATCCTTTGAATAAAAAAAGAAAATCAGCTTTTGGCCATACTTTTGTCATGATACGAAGAGGTGTCAATAACACATATTTCTGTGTTATCAATACCTATTGGTAGCATCGATACAAAATGTCCCCAGCATCATGACAACAGTACAATGAAAAGTCAACTTTACCTTTTTTATTGAAAAGATTTTTCTATACCTATTATGCTATAGAAATATCTTTTGAATAAAAAAAGAAAATTGGCTTTTGGCTGTACCATTGTTGTAATTGCAAGAGGCATCTATAACATATATTTCTGTATTATCAATGCCTCTTGCCTGTATTGATGTATGACATCCCCAGTATCATGACAACAGTATGGCTAAATGCTGATTTTCTTTTTACATTCAAAGCATCTATATTGTACTGGAGTTGCTTTCTTGGCATGTACAACTAAAACATCCAAGCCACAATACAATAAAATACCACAACAAACCAAGATAGAATGAGCCACACTCCAATTCAAAAAAGAATGCATATAATGGAAAAAATAAATAATGTACAGCAAAAACATGAATGTAGAATTGTATAATAAAAATAAAGAAAATGTTAAAAAGAAACTAGAAAAATATACATAAATTAAAAGATCTGGATTTTGAGGTAATAATTCATAACCAACTCCTATACTTATGTAAGCAATGCCAAAGTTGCAAGAACCATTACATACATTCTGCCAGTAAAAACAAGTAAAAGAGATGATACAGTATACACCTTTACAACTACACAATATAAAGTATGATTATAATATTATTATTCCTTACATTATATTCAGACAAAATATACAGTATTTCATACTATATTACATTATATTTATCACATTTGGTAAAAGCTTATATTTTCTTTTAGTATAAGTAGTGAGCATATAGTTGTGTAACTAATAAGGGCACATAGCACAATGTCAAACCAATAATGCAGTAGGTGTAAACAGCATAAGAGCCCATCAGAATTTGATAGAAATAGCCATAGATAAATTTATAAAATATATAGAGACTGTTTAGTAAGTTTTAATATCCTTTCACATAATATAACAAATATTATGATGTGTATAAAGTTACTAATAGGGCAAAGGCCAAACATCTGATACCCTGGAGAAGGGGACCAATACAGAGACTACAGAAGATAGATATTAAGGGAGAGAATGAATCAGTTATAGAGGTATGTCAAGTAATATAATACTTAAAATTAAATGAGCTAATATGAAATAGAATGCAAATATAGAAACTTACATACTATTATTACCAATATGGAAATACATATTTGAACCAACAATACTACTTACATTTATCATGAAGTGAGCAAGGTAGAAAGCATTGAATTTAGGACAAATGAACATGCTTTGTGATTTTTGTAATGTAAAACATTGGTTCAATAAGCACACATCAAGAAGTACAACAATATAGTCAGTTTTCCAACAATGTTATAAGAAAGGTACAGTTCAGTTGCCACTCCTATTGCCTCCACCAGAGCTACTCCAATCATTGATGAAAATCTAAGACTATACAAGTCAAATATTTTGCAATAAAATTCAAGGATATAACTCTGCACTTTCTTTTACTTTGAGTAAATATCAAGCAGATATATGTAGAATAGATAAAGTACATTGACTCAATACAATTACATATTGAAGCTTGTATTAAGAATGATAGTAGGAATGCATTTAATTATTAGTTTTATTCTTTGTAATTTCCTTTTCAGTTTTACTTAATATTATACTACTTTAGCTATAAATTACCAGCTATAATTACTTTATACAATAATTTGTAATTTTTTTATCCTTAATTTCACTGTTACATTCTAGTTCTCTTATTTCTATTGTGTTTTTAATTCCTATTTTTACTAAAAGGTACATCCATGCAGGTCATATGCATCAGCCTCAGTGCATATGTAGACCTGGTTGTTTGCAAGTTGTATCCAAACTCAGGGTGCAACTGAGTGTCACATCCAAACACATGACACATTGGGTACAACTGAAGGTGACAACAAAACTCAGAATGCACTTGATGTACTGGGTGCAGGATATAATAGGGCACTGTCAGGATGCAGGACCCTTGTACTGAATGTAGTCTTTGTTTTCTTGCTGATGTAATTTTCCTTCATAGAAAGTATTAAGGTTAGGTTTCCTTTAACTATTGCATTTCATTCTAGTTCCAGTTATCTTGTTAATGTAAGTTGAAAATACTACTTTCAACCAGTATATTGATTTTGGCAATCTTAGATATATTTTAATATAATCAATTTTGACAATTAGCAGTCAACTGAACATGGTTCCCCAAAGCCAGTTGGCATTTTCTTCCAAGTTGACAAAATTGAGATAATTTTGACGGTTCTGGATGGCAACCAGATGCACCCTTATTCATCCAATTTTCCTAACTGTGCCAAGGTACCAACTACTTTGAAAGCTGCTATGTGCCATCAAAAATGGTTGCACTCTCCCAGAGAGTGCCTAACAGTTCAATGGAGGTAACAGTTCAACAGCAGAATCATCACATATTATTGTCTCTCATGTTAGGTGTATGGAAAAAAGGGCCAAAATTACCTGGCCTTTGCTCAGGATTATTTCTACCATACCCCTACAGCCTCAATATAGGGACCAAGAGTCATCACGTTATTACGGCCGAGTTGCGTCCCAACACTTTAGCAACAATAAATAAAGCCTTCAGCACAATACTATATACATCGTCACCGTCCATTCGACCAGATGCTATCCATAGGATATATAAGAAGGCACCTTTGATGACTCATGAGATCAGACTCAAAGAGATTCGGTTAGGTTTTGAGCAAGCTGTTATCCTGTACATTAGTGGTTGAATATTATGGCTGCTAAGTAATGGGACAATTGGGGAAGAAACCTTTAGTGACTTGAATATCTCAAGCCTATGGCACCAAGGGGTAGCCATAGAGTCAAGCCTTTTACTTTGAAAGAAGTAGCACCCCAAGAGGGTCTACTCGAGAGTTGGTATGAGAGGTTTTGGCCCAATGAGCTATTGGCTTGATCCAGGACTAAAATCCTTTTCATGTCCAATGGGTTTTGCGATGCATAAATATGCAATGCAATAGTTATACTTATTCATTAAAGCTGATCACTTTATGTTTTGAGGCAGAACAAGTAGTATGGTCGCCATTAGAGTGACATATTCAATATAAGTTCATATAGTGGAGAGATCAAAGACTACCTACTAGTGGAGTGTTCGCACCCTCAGAAACAAATAGGAGTTTGAAGAGATCAAAGCTAAGTGGGGCAAATATTCTCAGGTTCAGGAGTGTTCGCACTCAGGCAAAATAAGAGGTTTTTGACAGAGGTACTTAGATAGTATGGGAGTTGATTATAGCCCGCAATAATCCAGATGCAGAATATAAATATCGAAGTACTCCGAGCTATTTAGAAATATCAAGTAATGGAGAAGAGATCTTATTAATATATTTATTATTTACTCTTGAGAAAATTCATTATGGACACAAAACTTCCAGAGCCCTTAGCAACTGAGTCTACCTTGACGATCTTCATTTTTATTCTACCTTACCTTACTTTACTTCAAGACACATATAGCTTAGACTGACTGATACTATCCATAATGGTGCTACCCCATAATACCTGACCACAAATTCTAGTTGTTTCAACCAACTACATTATGCCAAAACAAATCATATACTGATATAGAGATCTGAATTGAGCAAGCTATTGCTCAAATAGAAGATATACATAAACCAAACATTGCAACTCTGGCATGAGAATATAAGCTACCCAAGTGATATCTTTGGGTCTAGTGGAAAGGATGCCAATCCTGACAGGAAAGAGAGTCAGCAAATCTAAAAATAACTACTGATCAGGAATTGGGTCTCTATCAATACCTAAATTGTAACAAACTACCATTTCTTGACACAGAAGGGAATGCCTGCTCTGTCACTCTTGATATTACTGGGTCAGGTCACAGATATCTCAATCATGCAACAATCACAATAGAATGATATAACTACTCACAAGATCACCCAATGTCAATCAGAACCTTCTTCTCACCCTTCAAGATATAGGTTGGATGCACATAGGACTATAGTATGTGAACCAAGTAGTAGATTATGTGTATAAGTGATTGCGCAAGGAAACTAAACAATATAAACATCCTAGGCTTTATATATCCATCACCAGCCTCCTAATTATTCAAATGCATATGTAATTCAACCATTTCCTAGCTATCTCCTAACCTCCCATATTCCTCTGTGGAAATACCATTAATATGATGACTGGTATAAACAACAAATAATATAATCATAGTAAAGGAAATCCTGCTGTATACAGCTATTAGTCCAATTGTCATAACAACCTCAACACATAATGTAATCATATAACAAATGAAACCCTATAATAAAGAAAGCCTATTTCTCTACTTCTTTCAGAATACTGAAAAGTTGTTGAGACCAGTAGAGTTGTAGCTGCACATATTCATGTATCATCTGGTTGAGCTCTTGAGTGATCTTAGTGGAGATATGATTTATCTCAACTTTGCATAGATGTATGTGAGGAGTGTGATCACTAGCAAGGACACTAGTATTTCATATGTAAAAATAGCAATCTGTGACATAAATCAATTAGATGAGATCAGCATTCCACCTTAGTATCAGCATATCAGTTCTTATGCAAACTTGATTCTTGCCTCAACTCATGTTAATTCATATGAACAACCATCAACTGTAAGTTATATGTAGACTCATCACTTTCTGCAAAGGCACTTAGAATACCACAAAAAAAATAAAAAGCTCTTGATGTTGAATGGAAATGATTGCATCATCTGAAAGATCTCTTGGACTACTTTCATTATTATAAGGAGATAAAAGAAGGAGACAGGAACCTTACTACTGATACCTATAATTTTGATAAAACTGGCTTCTGAATTAGTGTCGGATGAGATCAATAGGTAGTTACTTGAGAGCTAAAGCATCCTCTTTCATTGGCAAGCTCAAGCAATAGAGAATTGGTGATAGTGGTTGAGACTATGAGTGGCAATGGTACAGTACCACTACCTATAATCATTGTTCCTAGAGCAGTTCATATGGAGGATTGGTATATGGAAACTGATATGCCAGGGAGCTTTCTGGTTAGAGTTTCAGATTCTGCATATTCTAATGATGAAAGAGCTCTAGATTGACTATATCTATTCAAAAGGTTCTCTGCCTTACATCAAAATAGAGCATGGAGAATGTTAATTCTTGATGGGTATGATTCTAACTGCACAGAGGAATTTATTTCATTTTGCAATGAAAAGAAGATCCTCCTCCTTTGCCTTCCCCCACATTGTACACATCTCCCATAAACTTTCAATATTGTTCTCTTTTAACATGACAAATACTATCATGCTGAAGCTTTGAACTCTACAACTAGGACTAGGTGTTCAGAATTCAATAAAGTTGAATTTCTGATAGCCCTTGGGTCTATCTGATCACAAACCTTTAAAGAGACATCGATCACATCAGCTTTTAAGAAAACGGGACTACTCATACCAAGGTTGTGGCTGCCAGCCACAACCCACTATTGCTCACAGGCTCGCAACTGTTGGCACTCTCAAGAGAGTGCCCAACAGTCTAACATAACAACCCAGCTCAACATCACTTTGTGGCTCAATAAACATAAAATTGAGACTCAACTAAACATGGTAGCTCAATATTGGCTTGTAGTTTAATGTAACTTTGGGGATTAATAAAACTTTAAATGACTATGATACATTATATTCTACCTGGTAGAGGTTTTAATTTTCAAGACCTTACATGTCACTTAATACCAGCAATTATTAATTTAGATGTTTTCTTTTTATACATCTGAATAGTACACCTTTCTTTTGCACATACTTTGATCTCATTTAGGAAAGGTTTGCATGCAGCTTGATCTGCTCTTTTCTTTGCATTCTGAGCTTGTCTTAGCTGCCTTTCTGCCTTTTCTACCTCAACCTCTTCCCTTCTCATTACCATCTGACAGGCTTCAGAGGCATAAATGATACCTTCTCTCTGTACCTGCCTTCAGTTTTGTGCTCTACACCTAGCACTCCTTGCCTCCTCTGCAGCCTGTGTATGCTCCATATGGTCAATGGCCAAAGCACCAAAGTGTACTTGTGTTAACCCCCCCTGGAGCACCAATCTCAGCCAGTGCTGGAAAGTTAATGAAAGGTCAACCGCATCATGCAGTAGTTCCCCTCCTTGTCACTTTAGACTTCGAATTGCGAGGGGAATGGTATTTGGGGAGGATGGTAATTGTTATGGTTGGGTGACTGGCTGGTATGGAATAACTTGTGCCTCTCACAACTTGGAAATTACAGTATCTGGATTGTAAGGTATAAGTCTAGTAGCCTGAAAGGCAGAATATATTGTTGAGGGCTTGAAGGTTTGCTGATGTATTGAATCAATTTTGTCTAAAAACTCCAATTTGTCAAACTCTCCACATCCAGTATAGGTGGCAGCTTCCACTGCTTCAACATGGTAATGTTTATATGGTTGAAAGTCAACTACATTGAGGGGCTGTAGTAGGTGACTTGTATGAGGAGGAAGGCAGAAAATGATAATATGACGTTCATCACTGAAGTCAATAAACTGTTTTGTAGAGTGAGAGCCAAACCCATCAAGCAGTAGGAGGCGATGGGTACTAGCTTGTCTCACTGAAGAATGAAGTTCACAGTGGGCAAGCCACTTCATCGACAACTCATCATTGCTGTAACGAGACTCAGATATACCAACTAGATAGTTGTCTGGTATTGATATTGTAGTATAACAAGGCTCCTGGTGAATTATTCTAGGAATTATAATCATTGGTGGGAAGATATGCCCATCACCACTGATAGTTTCACAAACACTAATGAGCTCATGATTTGAGGTACTACCAAGGTAGGATTGCCAACTTGGATCACAAGTAATAATCCATTGATCCCACCCAATACCAATTCGAAACCCAGTTTCATCAAAATTATATATGTAACATTTCTGAATATTATATTTTTTGCAAATTGTCTGATATTTTTCAAACCAAGCTTGTATATCATTGGGCTGGTGGGCATTTTTGTGGTCAACATCAAGTGTATGCTGCTTGCAAATAAAGTATTCTGGATGATGATGGAGGAACCATTGTATCTACTTCTCACTAACTACTGGGGCAGGAGTAGTGCCTATATGAGCCTTTTAGAGAATCGCATTTGCACAGCCAGAAACCATTTGTAGGCGGGCACTGGTACCAACATAGTCAAGCTGGTCTAAGTACTGATACAAGGCTTGCTCTTGAGCTTCTGACAGTTTTCGATTGCGACCTTGATGATCATGTTTTAATGGATGACCTTTGTAACATGACCGAATTCTCGAAACTGGGACTTCATAGGTATGGACAATAGCAGCAAGGTTTTGGTAGTCCTCATCAGAGTTCTGGAGGACAGTGAGGGTAGCTTGAATTCGTATTTTGATGTCTGCATATGGTTCGACCGATTGGCCTGGAGGTATGTGTGCCTGTAACTCAGGCATGATAAAGGATGATAGAGGAAGTATTTGATGAGGAAATGTCAAGCACAGGATAACTTTTATGGTTTTATATACTAAGTGCTGAAAAAGGAACCTAGTTCTATTGAATCCAAAGTTTCTCTCTGTACAAAATTCCTTTGAGATACAAAGTTTTATTACACTTCAAAATGTCATTACACTACAGTTTTCTATTGAGTTACGAAGTTTTCGCTCCATTCAGCTACAAAGTTACATTAAACTAAAAGCCAACATTGAGCCACAATGTTTAGTTGAACCTCGATTTTATGTTTGTTGAGCCACAAAGTGACATTGAGCCACAAAGTGATGTTGAGCCAGGTTGTTATGTTGGGCTGTCGGGAACTCTCTTGAGAGTGTCTACAGTTGCAAGCCTGCAAGCAATGGTGGGTTGTGGCTGGCAGCCATAATCTTGGTATGAGTAATTCTGTTCAACCCAAGTCTTGTGATTGACAAATTGTTACCCCCCTCTGGCAGTGACAGCCCAGTACCCTCTACCCCCTCTCCAAGTTAATCTTCAGAAAATAATTACAATACAATACCGAAACCAATATAGTTGCTTCAGCTCCATGCAAACTTTCTCTCCTCTGAAATCCATGAAATTTCTCCTACACCAAATCAAAGTCTACAGAAATACCTAAAGAGAAGTCTTGCTCTGGCATGAAGTGGGGCACTCATACTTCAAGAGTTGTGAAATATAAAAGCTGCAGAACTTGCTTGGGCAGCATGGCAAAAGTGTAGTTGGCAGTCAATCTAGAAGGGTGGAGTACTCTATGCCCATGAGGCAAGGGCAATGGTTTGACAAAAGCAGCAGGATAGTGTCAAGGAGCAACTTCAACAGACTCAGTAAGCAATTGACTGTGCACAAAAAGCTGCCAACAACAAAGTTATAATGCAGTGAAAAGCAATTTCCATGCAGATGTGGAAGGCAGTGAAGGAGAAGAATAATAGGCAAAAGTTATGGCAGCTTTTAAATCATGAAATCGGGTACTTTGTTGTTAATATTTCTCGTTGTATGTAATAAATCTGCTGTTGAACTGTTACTCCTGTTGAACTGTTAGGCACTCTCTGGGAGAGTGCCACCATCTTTGATGGTGCGTAGCGGCTTTCGAAGTGGTGGGTACCTTGGCACGGTTACTCCTAAAAATTTAATGGCACAAATGGTACACTTGCCTTGCCGTACACAGCGGCTCCACGATATACTTCTTTCTGAGTGGCCGAAGTGGCCTAAAAGCCAATCACACCCTTCGCCTCACTTACCCTCAACCCCCTGTACTGTACGTTGCCATATATAGAAGATAATTCAAATACCCTCGGCACCTCTTTTCATCCCGTCTTCTTCTTTCTTCATTTTCTACCTGGTTTAATTATCAACACGACATAGAGAGGGTCTCGAGCAGCAACACATAGCAACTATGGCGGCGATCCAAGCGGACTCGTTAAGTCCGATAATGAACCTAGCGGACCACCCACCCCAATACATAAACCCCGACGCCCCAGTACTATCCTCACTGATGCTATACATAGTTCGTGTGCCTAGTAGCCAAGACCTCTTCCTCACGACCCTCCACCCATTACAATCCACCGTTACAGCAGAAGACATAAACGCCTGTCTATACTACATCCACATCGAGCCCGTTGTCAGCAACACAAGCCATATTTCCCCCTCGACACTTTCACCCCCGCTACCCCGCCCCCCCTCGCACCGGAGATGGTCTTCGCAATCAACGACGGGGTCAAGACACTCCTCACGCTCCCCGGCACGTCCGATTCCAACGATGACGATCGTGCGCCGTGATCCGGCGACAGGAGCTCAGTGGAACGTAGCGAGGATATCATCCCCCAACACGGAGGAAGACGTGCAGAGGATTTTGGTAGAGATTATGACGGCGGGGTATCAACGCTTCGTGGAGCCGGCCATGGACTGGGACGAGCGTGTTTCTGCAGTGTTCCGGCGCGAAATGTGGATTGAAGGAACGGGGTTCTGGTCACGTGTTAAGAATATTGGCCATAGAAGGGGGAGGAGCACAAGTACTAGTTCTGACTCCCGCGAGAAGGCGAGTGCGGCTGCCACGCCCACGGGGGAGAAGAAGAAGAAGGGGTACGTATTTGATGCCTTGTGGAGTCCCGGAAAAGGCGAGGAGCGGGGAAAATGTGGGTTCAAGGATGAACCGGGCGGTAAGTATTTAAAGGTATAATAACCCTCACTTCGATCTTGAAATTAAAAAAAACTAATAAGTAAACTAAACAGTGCAAATACTACCCCCCAACCCACCCCTCCAAATCCTCCCTCCTAAGCGTGCTTGAATTCAAACTCCCATCAACAACCGTCCTCTCCGCTGCTCCGGGACGGGAAGCGCCAGAGGTGATCACCAGTAGTAAATCGAAACTGGGAATGCTGGTCTGCCATAGCGATGGGCTCTACATGATGGATTTACTGGTCGCAGCGAACATGGCGGTCTTCTGGAAGCGCTGGGAAAGTTGGGCATTGGAGAGATCGGCTTTGGGGGCTCATTAATTTTATTTTAATTCCTTTCTTTCCTTGGGGTTGTGGTGCACTTAGGGGGGTCGAGTCAGGTTAGACGGATTGATGTACGGATGGGTGGGTGGGGATGGGATTTAGGGGCGTAAAGTATGGTAATTGTTATGATAACCATGATACCAATGGTAGATGAATGGTAGATGCAGCCTGCTCACCTATGCTATGATACTAAACTCTCTTCGCTGTTTTCCCACCTTCACATTTTTCGGTTTTTATATACGAAACTCACCACCCCACAGAAACCTCCAAAAGCCCATTCCCTACCCGGTGCGGTGTGGTACTCTTATATACTACCCACACCCCGCTTAGCAGTACCAACTACTACTCTGCCACCGCATGATAAATATCCCAAAACGGCAAACCCCGCAATCCAAACACCCTCCGGTGAAGCCTTGACACAACCCAGGACCCACGATACCCGTGCCGCTCGCTTCCTTGACACCGGAAGCGTGTATTAGCTCAGTGCCCGTTTGTAGCGCATATCTCGGTTCTGGGCGAGTATGTGTCGGAGCTCGAGCGAGAAAATGTGATACCTGGAAGTGGGACTGCAAGCACATTTTTTACCCAAGATACTTCTCTCTCTCTCCATGTTAGAGTATTTCCTTATCATACCGCCCCTTCCGACATGATATCAGAACTAAACTACATCCCACTCTACCAAACAAAAACCCCACTTCCCCACTGAGAAAGTCTCTCATAGCTAGTCATGCTTAGAAGGAACATTTAGTAGACAACTTCCTAGACTTTGCACATGCTGTCTAGCTTAGATCCCAATTCCAGCCAGGGATGTAACCTTACCCAATGCCGCAAATACAGACAGCAGAGTATCTGCAGGATGTAAGAACATACGAAAGTCAATCTTCCGGCGTATCCCAACAATAACCCTCAGAAGACCCACAATCATCGCCGCGGCACGCGGTAAGTCCGCTTCGTCAATATCATATCTCCCACGCTTGCAGCAGAAATCTCACCTAGGAAAGAGACAGAAGCAAGAGTTTCGCCGGTACAATCCCGAATTCGTCCCAGGATATATCCGCAAATTACTAGACTATTCGACTTCACTGCTGTGAGTAAAACTAGATACACCGCGTGTAAATCTCCCTGCATTATGCACGATGGAATGAGTGTCCGAACTCGCACATTGAGCGCAAACAGCGTGAATCCTTCAAACAGTTGTTTGTCTGTTGATAACTGTTCTTCATGCTCCCAAAGGCCGCTCAGGATGACTGTCTGGTGTTCCCCACCAGTACTTGTCAGGGCTAGTTACTTACTGTTCCTCTTGTAGTTTCTCCGTTGATCATTGTTTCCTGTTTCGCTTCTTTGTTGTTGAGGGTGTCTGGGGATGCCAGTAATGTGGCAGCCCGGGATACCCTGATATATACTGTAGCGGGATCATAGCTTTCCTGGCGGTTACCATCTTGCAGCGAACAAGCTTTTAGCGAATAATCTACCTGACTGTCTAGCAACTATTATTACCGCTTGTCTCATCTGAGCTATCGCGCATAGATTCATTGTCTCTGGAAGAGTTGTCGAGTGATGTTCTATGATTAGTGGAGGTTGACTGCCACAGGAAGAGTAGAATCACCAATGCTCACCCCCGCGTTCATACTGCTACCACATCGCACCACAAGAATACACCGCCAAAACCACAAAAAACTCCATTATGATAATCAAAACCAGACTATACTCCTCCACTTCCGCGTATCGATACTATACATCACCACCCAAGCTAGCAAAAAATACAAAAATACAACAGCATACGCCTTTGTAAAATGAAAAACGGAAAAACTACCACTCAATAACCTCCTCTTCCCCGAGCGCTCCATCCGGCTCATTAACCACGCTCAACGTCTTATCCCTACGCTCCTTCTCCTTCTCCTTCTCCTTCTCCGACTCGCCCCCGCTCATACTACCAATTACCGGACTTCCCATGCTAACACTCCGTCCCTTCTCCTTTCCGCGCGAACCACGTCGGACCGGTGAAGTGGGTAGAATCGGAGATCCAGGGACTAGTGGACCGCCGGCTGGTAGCGGTGGCAACGGGACTTCCCGATACTTTCTGATGGTGGCCAAGGTACCGGCGGCGGCAGCTTGTGACAGCTGCAAGAAGTTGGCTTGCATTCTCTTCATCGTCTTCTCCGTGGCTTCCTTTTCCTTTCGTAGCTTCAGAATCGTAGTGTCAAGGTCTGTGATTATCATGTTTTGCTGGGCGGTCACGGTTGCGTGCTTTTTGCGCAAAGATTCGCGATCTTCATATGTGCTTCGGTATTCCTGATCGTAGATGCGGAGTTTGTCCTTCAGTGTCGCAATTTCCTCTACCAGGCTTGCGGTGGTTGGGGTTGGGGAGCGGGATGTAGGAGTTGAGACTGTTGATGGGGGTAGTGGGGATGGAGATGATGGGGGTTTGCGGTCGAGGAGACTTTCGAGGTCTGCCACTGCGCGGTTTAGGTCACGGATTTGAGCGTCGCGCTTTTTAACGTCGCGTTTGTAAGCTTTGATGTCCTGTTTGTAGAGCTCAAGATCCTGTTGTAGGTTGCTGAGTTCTTGCCTGGTCTCACTATCCGAGTCGCCGAAGATTGGTCGGTCGGGTAAGCTCCTGCGCATTTCTTCGAGATCGTGCTGGTACTCTTCTAGGCGATCGCGGATATTAGTGTTGTCGGTTTCAAGGTCCTTGATACGTTCGTCACGCTCTGCTAGTGTGGCCGAGTGACCATCCAGCTCCGCCTCGAGTGAGTGCCATGCTTCTTCGATCCCCGATTTCTCCCGCTTCAAAGCTGCAACTTCAGATTCCAAGAATGTTATACGGGTTTCACGATCTTCAACCACGTTCTTCAAATCTTGGCATGCACGCTTCGATCCGGAAACGTTATTCAATGCGTCTTCGGTAATCTGATTAATCTTTGCCTCCAACTGTCTATTCCTCTTCTTTTCTTCGCCTAGTCGGGTGTTGATCTTTGCAGTCATTTCGATGAGCGACTCGTTTCCTTCTCGCTGTGTGGTGACTGATTGTTTGGCTTGTTCAAGTTCCATCTCCATATTCGCTATCCGGCTCTCGAGCATTTCCTTCTCTTGCCTCAGCGTTTCAAGCTTTTCATTAAACTGCCAGCTAAGTTCCGTCCGTCGTTTCTCCTCCTCGGCAAGTACGTAATCAATGTTCTCTTTCGCTTTCCTCCGAGCCTCATGACGTTTAAGTTCCTCCTGTGCTAGTTTTTGCTCCAGTTCTCTCCACGCATTCGTGCGAATCTCTTCCCTCTTGCGCTCTTCTTCCAGTAAAACAGCATCGAGGTCCGACCGAGACTTCATTGTTGACTCGGCCAGTCTCCTCTCAGCCTTTTCCCTTCGTTTAACCTCATCCATTAATTTCCTACCAACACCTGCCAATCCCATCTCCGCAATAGCCACTAATGCCGGCTTTCCGCCGATTAACAGCCTATCCTCACTCATGGCATTAATTTGCCGTCGGGAACTATCAAGCTCACGATCCCTCTCTGTGATAGATTTCTCCAAAGCAGAAACTCGCTCTCTGAGAGTATTAGCATTAGCCCTCAGCAGTTCAAGCTCTTTCTCTTTTCCATTCACAACATTCATCAGCTCGAATTCCCGGCGCCGATACCGATCTAAGTCTTCCAGTCCAACTCCATCAGGGGTTTCCAGCCGCTTGGCGGCGTTTCGCAAAGTCTGAACCTCACGAGCGTGTGCTTCCCGCAGAGAATCCAGCTCAGCGTTCTGCGCCTCTCGCACACTATTCAGCTTTTGCGCCGCCTGAGTAATCTCATTATCCTTCTCCAAATTTGCTATCTCCAAGTCGCGAATTCGACGGGACAATATTTGATTTATTCGTTGACCCTATGATAATTAGAAATTTTGCAATTACATTGATTTTGTAAAGAAGGGTATGAACCTCAGACTTCTTCGTCCCAGAGGCTGCATCGCTAATATCATCGATGTTGAAATTGGCAGCGTAGCGAGCAATCACATGGTCTCTGGTGCTAATCGCCTATATTGCGACGCATTAATAACGCCACGTTTTCACTCTGTATAAAGTGCATAAAGTCATACCTTCTTCAAGTCGGCAATCTCCATGACAAGCTCTCCCTCCGGCTTTCGCACATTTTCGTCAAACTCGCTCGGCAGCGTCCCTAGCGGGCTCTCGGGCGATAAGGGAGGACTAACCGGATATCCACTTCCAGGGGGATTATAAAACCCATGATTCGAATGGCTTCCGTAACCCATCCCTGTAGCCGACAAGGGAAACCTAGGAGTCGAAGCACCAGAACCCGAAGCAGAGCCCCCGCGATTTTGAAACACCGCCGGCGAATTGGGCAATGGAATACTCTGGGGTAAATCCGGCGAAGGTGGGTGTGGAAAGCTCGAAGGATTGATGCTCATGAACCCTTCCATATGAGAGCCTAGTTGCGGTGCTCGTTGATCCAACGACCGTGTCCGCCGTGAGCCACTAGCGTCGCTATTTGACCTCATTAAACCTGATATAGACGGTTGCTTATGGTGATGGTGTTGCTGCTGCGGGGTCGGTGTCGGCGAGTTGAAGTTTGTAGTTCTTGATCTTGTGAGATGCGGCGCAAACACAATCCCCCCGCTATCGGCCGCATACCCGGGTACGCTTATCGGATGAGCTTTTGTGAGAAGCTTTGACTTTTTCGAATGCGTTAGTGGAGCAGAGTGCGGTGGCAGTGGAAAAGGTGGGTATCCATCGTGCGTAGAAGAGGAAGGCGTAGTGATATTCGAGGAAGACGATGAGGCAAACGAGCTTACATGAGGTGAAGATAACGCTGCTCTCAAGGCCTTGTCCTCGGAGTTTTTTCGGCGTGAAAACAAACCCATAGATAGCGACATTATGTCTTGTCTCTCTCTCTCGGGATGGTGGTTAGGATGAGGAAAGAGGGAGAGGTTCACGATGCTTGTCGATGGAGAAGGTTCGGTTCAAACCGCCGGACAGGGAAAGGGAGAGCCGGGGATAAAAAAAAACTGGTCTATCCGAAGGGTATGTACAGCAGAAGCATGTATGACAAGAACTCCTCTTTTCGCAGGTGTTTCTATACAAATCGGAAACAATGTCCTCGTTTCAGTTCTTCTCTCACGGTATCATGTAGAGTATTGGAACAGTGGTGGGGTGCTGTGTACTGTGTCAATAGTTCAAAAACGTCCAGATCGTAACCCAGCGGGATGGAAGAATTGTCTAAATCCCAAGTGAGTTTCGCAACCAAAGGGATATAAATCGACTTTCCCCTTTTCCCTTTGTTGACCAAACCGATTTCAAAACAAGTTCGGCGTACTGTACGAGCACTCGAGCAAGACGATGCACAACAATACAAGTTGAGGAGAATAATTAAAAAAAAGATACGAAGAAGAAGTGAAAATGTAGTGAAACAGGGGCGTACGACACCCAGTCCGTAAGTATGGAGAAGCAAGGGGAATCAGATGTGCAAGATCATAAGTACGAGATGCCCTCTCTCAAACAAGAAAGAGCGGGGGGGGGGGGGAGAGGAGAGGAAGGAAGGGAAGAAGGGGATGGATGGATGAGCTCAACGGTGTGTGGTACAATTCTCCATCTTTGTACTCATACAGCGTAGTTTTACATATAACACCGCGAGCCTGGGGAAATCCAACCCAGGCGAGATTCTCGGCTAGGCAATGCACACAACCCGTCCCATTCGATAAAGAATAAAATAATATCATTTTAGAATAGTAAGAAACACCAAACTATATCAATAGCAATAGCCTTACCGGTATCAACATCAACAATAATAACTTTTTATACAAAATGCAAATAGCCCATCCAACCAAACCAACAGATATGCCAAACCTATGTTGGAGTTCAAACCGGGCGCTTCCAACAAATGCCCCCTCCCAGCGGAGCTCACTGAGACATGCTAGCCAATTGTGGACAACCCCTTGGCGCATAAAGGCAAAACAGTTTTGGAAGGAAAAACTATTCTCCAGCTTCCTTTTAGAATGATTGGCGGGGCTGGGAGATGGTTAGTAAAAGCAAAAGTTAGATGAGTTGTAAGTCAGCATTCACCTTGGTGCTGACATTCGCTGATTTACTATTCACTCACTCCATTGTGAGAGTAAGTCGAGAGGCTGTACTGTACTGCAAGGCAGGAATTGAACTGCTTTCTAGTCCTAGATTCATTCCATCGTGCTCGCGTGTAAAGAAGCATGTATTAACAACTGAGCCAAAGCACTAACTTCCCTATCGCAATCTCCAGATCTTATCACCCCCCCCGGAAAATCCTTCCCCCTTGCCAGGCTTGCGACCATGGATCATCACCCGGATTTGCATAAACCAATCTCCGAACACCATCATTGCAGCCTTGGTATCGTATACCGGAAGGTAGAATAGGGATGGGAGGGGCATACCGGTAAGCAGCGAGATGATATGACATGATAGTCCCATGGGGGAGGCTTCTGAGACTGACCAATAATGCTTCGTGTGATTGTTTTTACTGTGCCCGAGTACGGTACTTGTAGTAGGAGACTCAGCGTCCTGCTCCAAGAGGCTATTGTGTATTTTCAAGGACGATAAGCCAACCCTATCTATCGTACCCTACAGTACAGCGAAAAGGCATTTTCGCGTGGTATGATAGCTCGTCCTCATAAAAATCGCATGCAAAGTGGCTTCCTTGCCGGAATCAGCCACAAAGTTAAAAGTTTTTATCCTCTCAGGACACAATACCGGTATCTCATTTTCCCCAGAGTAGAGGAGTGGTTTCCGGTGCCAGGCCCGACCGACCCCCTCAACTTCGAATGGGTTGTGCGCAAGCACGAAAATACTCTACGTACTGTACTTGTAATCGATGTCTGAAGAAATGCAAAAGAGACTGAACGAGCCAGGCACTGAGTTCAGTGCCAGTACCAATGCAGCAGAGTATTGGCATCCCCGCTGTCAAATCTAACCTAGGCGATGCCAAAGCGGAGCCTACCACCTAACTTAATGGGAAGGCAAAACTTGGGTGGTCCTGCAATGAGACATATGATGAGACAAACACGACTCTTCACCGGTACAGTACCATACCTTCTAATCCAAAAGCGAAGCTGAAATAAGTTAATTTAGAGATAAAATCACAATAACGGGATGGTGAATTAATTTACCTGATGTATGAGCATGAACCCCAGGTTTCTAAGCCTCTCGCGGTTGAAATGTCCAAAAGTCCTGGGTAGGTATGATAGACAGGTTGGAAGTTGGAATCTAACCTCGGCATAAGTTAAGCACGACCTTGGCCATTAGACACGACTTGCATAACAAAAACCTTCCCGGGGATGGAGCACATATTGCTGGTAAGCATAAAGTCCAGGTATGATACACTAATTCAAAATTAATTGCCAGCCAATGATTTTTAACCTAACTGATATATCAAAGGAAGAAAAAAAATCACGCAAAGAAGGCCAAGTCACCGGGAAGACTGGGTGTATCATGGGTGTTAATGTATTCACTTGTGCACTCACATCTCACTATCGATGTATCCCGGGTGACCAAAATCCCAACAATCTGTCCTGTCCAGTGGGTGATCTGGCACGAGTTGCGTCTTGGTGTACAGTCAAACCTCAATGTCCCAGATCTCGATAACACAGATACCTCCTCCCGCATGAAATTCCGAAAATTTCAATTTGTCTACAGCAAAACCAAAGCTGTTGTTCTTGATCACCGATTAATTCTTTGGTTAGCGGTCCGGGATAATGAGGTAGGACTGTAGAATCCACGGAATTTCATAGGGGGCAGCGAGGCATTTGTATTACTGTAGCGAGTTTTGGCTGTATTTTCTAGCCTTAGTGCTTACTTCAGTCTTCTTTAGGCCGGCCGTTTACTCGTTGAACGGTTATAACCAAGGAATGCCCCACCCTACCACCGCGAGCTCTCAGACCCGATCCAAGTTAGCCTGCGATGTTAAATTCCGAACCTCCGATTTTGGAAAGTGGTTGATTTTATGTACCTCTGGCAGGATTAGCGTATGGAATGTATCCTAGCGCTAAGAGTTACTGATAGTATAGCGGAACCTCCTCCCGTGGGTCAGAAAACATGTAGCAGAAAGGCTGCTGCTTTTCGTGAGTCCGTTTTCTTACTGCCGTTTTCTCGGGGTGAAAAATTTCGAGTTGAGTTAGTCGAGAAAGTGTATCAGACTGGAGTAGGTTGTTGAGGTTCCGCCATTCCAGCCGAAAAAAACAATACCCACGATGTGATACTACTCGAACATGCGAAACCAAAAGATGCAGAGGTCGATGCTATACTAGTATTTTTCAGCGAGGGGCCCTCACGGGAGCGCTAGCCCCAACTCTATCCTTCGAAAACCGGAAAAGTCTCCTCCAGGCTGTTGCGGGTAGGGTTGGGCAAGTAAATTTATCAAAGATGACAGAATTTTTGAAACCTACCGTACTGCTTTCAAGTTTTCATCTTTCTACTATATTCATTGATATTTGTAATGCGATATAGTAATACCCAGCGGAAGCCCAATGTTACGAGAGCTCCGGATATGCAATGGAAAAACTTTGATACTGTTCCTACCGATCGATCCACTCCGCGATCATCGCCAGCCTTTGTGTTCTACTGTTTCTAGATCCTGTATTTGTAATGAATATGGCTAGTGATTGTAGTTCTATTAAAAGCTCCGTGTTCTTCACGGCCCGGGGGAGTCGTCACAGGTAATCACTCGGTATTTGTGCATTGGAATTTGTTGAAAATATCCGACACCAGTAGAATACTGTTGGAGATACCCGACACTAGAAAACACTAGTAGAACACTGTTGGAGATACCCGACACTAGAAAAATACTAGTGGCACACATGTGTAGCCTGCACGTAATGAGCTCACCAGCTCTGAGAGGTTTTCCCTCTATATAATTTCCTATGCCTTCCCTTTCGTTTCTACATAGCAATCAATAGCAATAACCACAAGCGACCATTATCTTAACCCTCAATACAATTCACTTCCTCTTTTGTTATCACTTCTATTTCTACCGAATACCGTGTACAACATACTTGTTGTACTCAAATACTCGTCTCCTTTTACTGTGTTTGTTTCACTCAACTAAACACTCGAACCGATCATTACCATTATTTTCAACAGAATTGTGGAGGTGGGAATGAGTGAGATGAACTAGAAGAGTGGGGAAAGGAACTACTGCAATAGGTAGTGCTTTGTGATAAGTATGAAGGAAGCCTCCAGGTGTGAGCGTGGCGTGGGCTGCTAATGTTTCAAATATACACATTTTTTCTGGAAGGCTAGTAGCCACTTGATTGAATAGAGTCCTTGAAATAGATTGAGAACATCGACTAAGGAACAGAATGGAATCTGAGAGAAACAAAATAAAGAAATTGATAAAAAGACTAAAAACATCACCCCACAGAATCCCCTCCCCAAAAAAAATAGTGTTATACAGGGTCTTCAGTCTCAGTCACCGCTAACTTTTTTCCATCTTTTTTTTTTCTTTCGAGTTTTGGTGCAACTTGGGCGGGAAGAGATTAACAAAAGCGATTATCCGGCACACCAGTATCTTGACAAGTATTTCTAGCCAAGAAAGAGTTTCTCTATTCCCTCGTGGCCATTCCCGGCAGCCAGGAGTATGGTGGTTGGCTAGAACTGTTCCTAGTGTCGGAATCCACGTCGTCTCGTCCTAAAAGTAACTGTACAATCCCCTGATGCTACCTTTGCGCGGCGAAAGAGAGTGCTATTTGACCGCAGCAGTCGGTGCTATTGGGGTTGAGGTCATTCCGTGCTAAAAGCTGTCTTATTATCCCTTCGTGGCCCCGCTCGGCCGCTAAAGAGAGGGTTGTTTGATCATACATGTCTTTGGCATTCGGATTGACGTTCTGTCGTTCCAGGAGTATCCCCACAATTCCCTCATAACCCATCTCGGCTGCCAGGGAAAACGGTCTTTGGCTAAACATGCTTGTGGTATCGGTATTGACGTCGTCGCGCCCCAATAGTAGTTTCACTATTCCCTCATGGCCCGGCTCAGCAGCCAACGATAGCGGTGTTCGGCCACAGCGGTTTTTGATGTCGGGCTTGAGGTCGTCTCTTCCTAAGAGTATCTTAACTACCTCCTCCCTCCCATCATTGGCAGCCAAACAGAGGGGAGTTTGGCCTGAGCCGTCCAGCATGTTGGGATCAACGTCGCCTCGTTCTAATAATAGCCCTACTATCCTCTCGTATCCTGTCACAGCAGCCCACAGGAGTGGTGTTTCTTCATGGAATGTGGTGTTGGGATTGACGTCGCTTCGCCCTAATAGTAATTTTGTTATCCCTTGGTACCTGTTGCCAACGGCCGCCCAGAGCGGTGTTTTGCCAGTGCGGTTTTCTACAGTGCTGGGATCTATATCCTTCATTCTGATAGTAGCTTCACTATCCTCTCATGTCCTCTTCAAGCAGCGAGGAAGAGCGAAGCCTGGCACACATTTTTGCTATTAAGGTTAACGTCGTTGTGCCCTAACAACAGTTTTACGATCCCCTCATGTCCATTCCTGGCGGCCAAAGAAAGCGGCATTAGGCCATGGGTATATGAGCTGTTAGGACCAACGTCGCTCCAACAGTAGTTTCACTATCTCCTCGTACCCCTTCTCGGTAGCCAAAAAAGAGTGGCGTCTCGCCATGTATAGTGTTTGGTATGTTTAGAACCAGATCTTTGCGTTTAAGGAGCAATTATACCACCCCACAGTGCCCATTTCTAGCAGCCTAGAGGAGTGCTGTGCCGCCCGTGCTATCTTGTTGGTTCACATCCCAATTTTTCATCTGTTATTTCATTAACAAAATTGCAATATCCAGTAAACCAAAGAACGCGGCGCAGTATAACCCGGCGAACCCCTTAATATTTGCATCCAGGCAATAGATTCGTTCAACTTCTATTTTTTCCTCCATGAACAGTTCGGCGGGAAAGTGGGTATCGTACTGATGAAGAAGCTGGAGTGCAAGTAATTTCAGGCTATTTGTGGTCTCCTTTTTCGCATGGTCTCCCTAGTGAAGAGCGGCATATGAGGAACGGGGCGGCTTTGGGGGTAGTATAGAGTTTAGGGGAGAGGTTGTTGAAACGCTAAGAGTTCAGATAGGTCAAGCATACTTCCGCTATCATTGCGTGAGCTCCGGCGAAGATATCTGAAAGAGTACGGAGGTACTCTTGAAGGGTAACATGCACCAAACGGACAGTCGAAGCTTTTTTGCCAACGACAACAAGTCCCTGGCAATAGTCTAGCAGCCTTAAAATCGAAGACACATTGTCGTTGTTGAGATTAGCTGATCCCATCTCCACCGCTAGGGCGTGACAAAGCTCGTCGGGCTTCAATGGCCGCTCGGAATAAAAGACCCACATCAGAGCAGCCATTCCAAGCCTTGATTTATCCATGCCCTGCGTTTTAACCTTTCGAGTATCGCAGCATAGGCATCCCCCAAGCCCAGGCCACTAGTCATCGTGTTGAGCTTTTCGCGTCGCCTGTGGATGGTTGTTTCTCCTAAGATGGCTTCGATATTGAGGGAAACTAACAAAAATCTACACATCATTTCTAGCAAACTCAATATTATGGCTCGCGATGTGGGCCTTTTAAAGTACATTTCAGAAACATTTTCGGGAATGCTTTTCATGATATCCGCCCCTAAAACACTATCCATTGCCTCGGGCGAAGTATCTCGCTCTAGTTTCCTCCGAATGCATCTTATTATATCCTGTGTCGAAGGACTTATAGATAGATCCACCGCGCTAGCGAGATACCTCTTAACCACACTATACATGTGCGGTCTCCCGGTAAGAAATATCCGAGTCCCGGCGAAACTTTAAGAATGGATCATAGCGAATTGAACAGCTCGAGTCGATGTTCAGGCAAACATTCGTCTAAGGTATCCACGCATATATATGTTCGATCTAAAGCTTTAAGAGTTTTCCCTAAAATTTTTAGAATCTCCGGTTGCCGCAGACCTCGGCCGCCGATAGGCCCTCTTTGTTTTCCAAAAGTCGTGTATATTTCTTCGGGAATTCCGCTTAATCTACTAACAACCTGTGAGAGGAGTGCACCTAACATACTCGTCGTGGATTGTTCCTTCTGAACGGTGAAGTCTTGGTAGAAACGGACAACAGCGGTATCTCCCTCACTGGCCTGGTCACATAAGTTATCTACGACCAGAGAACTAGCATTATAGACAGTCAGAGATAACTTTCTCCCTCAGGGGGCCCTTTTACTCACCTCATATAAGTTTTGCCAACTCCCGGCTTACCGTAGCAAAACAAAACTGCTTTGCTGAAGTCATCGTTACCATTGTTCCACTCTTGAAACTCATTGGTTTGGAGGAGGCAATCTCCCACG
This sequence comes from Choiromyces venosus 120613-1, assembly GCA_003788595.2. Classification (NCBI taxonomy): domain Eukaryota; kingdom Fungi; phylum Ascomycota; class Pezizomycetes; order Pezizales; family Tuberaceae; genus Choiromyces; species Choiromyces venosus. Next base: position 31,513 of record ML120393.1, read on the forward strand.
TCATCGATTCGGCGGTTCCTTAAGTCTTGATGTCTCACCCGAGGTTCCATTAAGAAAACCATCGTTGAATTTCAGACCTCTCACTGGCTACTGCATAATTGTTCAGAGTATTGAAAGAGTTGGGGTTATTACAAAATTGGGAAGTCCTCTCCTTTCCATTGCATTGGGTCATTTTGACCGAGATTAATGAATGGTGGCGGTCTCATGGGCTGAGCAGTTTGGATGGGCTGACTTAACTGAAGGAATGCGGGGTTTGTATTCGGTCTTGTACGGTACTGTAGACGGCGGGCACAGCATGCTAAGTAGCAATCATTTCCTTGCCAAGGCAGCCCTTACATGTCTATTGGCTTCCTTTCGCCTGCCGACATCAGGTCAGTTATGAAATTTTAGAAATGTCAAAGAATAGCTCAAGTGATTAGGCAATACCATAGTCTAAGGATTTGCGCCAAGGCGAGATTTACACCCCAACCAACATTGACTTACCGGTATTGCTCGCCACTGATAACTTTGCAAAAGTTGTCTTTAGAGGGAAGAATGTGGGAGAGACTCGTGGTGGGTGCAGCTCCGTTACTGTATCTGAATACTTTGAAGCTTCTACAAGGATCCTTCCGGGAACCCCTGGCCAAAACAAGAGGAAGTGAAAAACGCCCCATGCCTCTTTAATAGGGCACTTTGGTAGATAAACCGATTGACTGGCGATGCTATCCTCTTTCCCAATATCAATCTTAGGACTTTCGATGGCCTTAAGCATAGCCATCATAAGCAAGAAGGGCGGTGGGAAGCTCTAGCTCTATCAAGGCACGGATTTTAGTCATCACGTCAACATATACTCTCTGCAGCCTGATAGCTATAGATCTACCTCCGGGTGTGTGATTGATTGTGCGTGAGACAAGCTCATCCGATGTATCTCAAGTTCGCTCTCAACACGCCTGGGTGGTGACTTGCCACCCGAAAGACATTTTGAAAGTGCAGTTACGGTACTGTCCTTGGAAGTCATGCTCTAGTGCAGATGAGCGAACTGAATATCGCTTTCCCTGCTCCGATAATCTCCTGTTAGACGTTGCCAACTACAGCGCTAAACTGACTTACCAGGTTGAAAAGTAACTTGGTGCCTTATCTGCCCTCCTCTCTTACTGTTCCCAACAACGATATAAGAGGGGTTCAGCTTGAGCTAACTGCCATAATCCCGAGAGCAAAACACAAAAGCAGTTTCCACAAAGCACCCAGGTACTTTACTATTGTGAGCTGCCGAAATCAATCTTATCAAAAAGGTCCAAAATCTTTGGGCCAACGATACTGGATAAGTCAACAACTTTAGGAGTAATTTTCAAAGTCTTCACAACTCACTCATCGATAACACCCCCGAAGCGACACCCCCACCCAATCCACGTGAGTTATGATATATCGGGCACTAGCAGGGTGGTAGGAGGGTTTCCCATTGCTACATGGAAGTGTGTAGTTATTTTTGATCACGAACATATGGTGCGAACGAGCAGTCACAGTGAGTGGGTTCGGGTTCGGGGCCGGGCTGCCACTACTGAGCAGAATAGAATGGAATAAAAATGAACGATGTTGGGTTCGTTTACTTGGGATGAGTTAGTGGTAGGTGGTTCTACGAGCACTTGATTGGAAGGAAGGTGTTGGGTTTCTTGCTAGTGGGTAGGTTGGCTACTAGACTGTAGCATAACACGACTTAGGTATGGTGGATAAAACTTCCTCGGGGTGATCATTTCCGACATTGTACGGGTACCCTTTGATTCACAAGCATACTCCGCTCTATGGCTCTATGGTGGTGGTGAGATGAGAGGAGATGAAAGGAGATGAGTGTGGGGATTATTCACTCTCGTTCACGTAATGCGATACCATTATGTAAAATATGAGTTCAATTCCAGCTACGTTGGCTACCCCCTCAACTTAAATGGACAAAACCCTCCTAGCCACCATTCCCAACACACCATCGCTCCCTGCCTACCCTATCTAACCTAACACCTCAATTCACCACAACAAACTACAACTTCACTTCACAAACACTCCATAGGCCCAACGAAAAAATATTGACCGACTGGCCGACTGACGTAAATCCCAACTAACGGACAAAATAACTAAACCAACAGATAAAGCAATCATAAAACATCCAACCTGATCCGTCACCTATTCTGAAAAGAACAAAAGAAAAGACAAGTGAGGGAAGATAATAGAAAACATGAGCCAAGTCAAACTTGCATCCATCCAAATAACTAAAAACAAATACCACAACAATGGGAAGCAAATAGAAGAGAAGAGAAGAAAAGTATAAGCCGGCTAGCTGGCAAGAGCAATCAATCCATTCATGACCAGACGATACCATTCCACCACTTTCCACAAGTACAAACAAACTATTGCTTCGTCGCCCACGCCTCCCTCTCTTCCTCCAACATCTCCACCGCACTCTCTACATTCCCCTCCACAATCTGAGCGTACACCTTCAACCGTTCGACCGCGCTCTCGCCTCCATCCTCGCTGTAGCCCATCTCGATCAAAGTGGCAACGCACTTGTCAATCTTGCTCTCTTCCTTCTCCGGGACGGGAGGGGCAATGGTCCTTCTATTGCGCGACTGTCCCGCCCAGTTTCTGGCATCTAGAGAAAGTCTATTCTCGCGCATTCGTCTGCGCTCAAGGAAAGGATTTGTGCTTGGAGAGTGGCGATCGCTGAGCTCTCTGGGTCTGGGCTGTTGTCTGCCGGCTGGCTCTGCGGGTGCGATTGGGCCAGTGCCGCGTTCGACCGCCGGGGCGACTGGAGAGGAGACGGGAGACTCGTTAAAGGCGTTCATTGGGGCTGGAGGTGGGGGTGGCGGAATCACGACAGCTGTATGAGGCCACTCACCTGGGATTGACACTGCAGAAGCTGGCGGCTCGGGAGCCTGAGGAAGAGTCTCGGCTGGTGATGGCTGTCTGGGAGGGGTCAAAAACGGATTCACTAGCGCATCCAAATCCTCGGAGCGAAAGTTGGAAACCGACGCTCTATGGCTCAGATCACGGGAAAAACGTGGTGGTATGGGAGATTGAAAGTTGGCTAGAGACGGAAATTGTCGAAGCTTAGGATGAGCCGGAGGAGGAGGCATGGATGCAATCGAATTTGGTCTGCTAGAACTGCCAAATGGAGGAACACGATTAGGTGGTTGAGGGATTGCCCAACCATCTCTAGCTTGGGCTCCTCTCCTAGCACCATCCCTCAAAGTACTGGAACGACGAATCGGTCTAGGGGCGGGTTCCGGATCCCTGTTCCTATCCTCTCTCCCCACACGACGATCTCTGGGACCTCCCAAGTTTGGAGTGTATTCTTCCTCGAGTGATCCAACGTCTCTCATCGAAATATCAGAATCCTCTCTTCTCAAAGACCTTCTCATAGAAAGGTCAGAATCCTCTCTCCTCAATGGCCATCCAGGCGACGGGATCCCAGAACGACGAGATCTTGGGTCCTCCTGGCCCCATGGCGCTCCCCAATGAGGTGGTGCGTGGTGCCGGCGCGGGTACGGAGGAATTTGATGATGTGGGAATGGGGGAGAAGGCGGGGATGGGGGAGCTGGGCTGTGGGGAACATGGGGAGGCGGTGGAGGTGGTGGAGGTGGCGGTGGTGGCGGTGGTGGAGGTGGAGGTGCTGGAACCCGGACTCGTGGGCTAAAGTAGTCGGGAGCAAAAGGATGTGGTAAACGAGGATGAGAATGAGGGTGAGGGTGATGGGGTGGGTGTTGGTGGTTATATCCATAACGGGCAGGATCAAATCCATGAAACATGTCAACATCCTCAGATCCCATGGGGTATCCAGCATGGGGAAAGTGAGAACGTGGTCCCTCAGCAGGCGCTTCATAGGTAGGAATAGGGGTACTAGAGGATGATCGATTATCTCGCTCATCTACAGAAACAGGTTCGTAGGGGATAGAAAGCGGGGGAGCAGGGCTAGGAATCCTAGTGGCATCGTTGGAAGATGAATCCTCGCCCATTACGGGAATGATTCCGGTTCCTTCGAGGTTGTCATGCATTTCCCAAACAGACTTGGCCTTGGCTTTCTGTTCACTTTTGCTATTCTTCTCAACAGCATCACCCTCCTCCTCGTCATCGGTTTCCACGGTGGCTCTATAACTGCCTGTCGTTGACCGCTCCTCAGCCTGTGCGGAGGTTTGTGTATCAACTTCCATAAGATCCCTAAGGGCCTCGGCGGAACCAAGCGCCCTTCCTACCTCTTCTCTGGCGGCGCCGGCTCCTTGGACCGCCATATGGCCGATGGTCTCTGCCAGTTCCCTGACCCTACGGCCATGAGCCTCAATCTCAAAAGTATCCATCTCCCTCGTGACCTGAGCCGCATTCCTGGCTGCATTAGCCGCATCAAGTGCCACATTCTGAAGCTGGGAGGTAAACGCCGTGAGCGCAGTCGCAAGCGCATTGTTAAAGGCACCAATAGTGGGCCTAGCCTGCGATGGGACGTCCCCGCGAAACTCGACAGCAACGCGTCCAACATCCCGGACAATCTCACGAAGACTCTGCGCAAGCATCTCCCCATGCTGGTTCACAGGTTGGATTGAAGGAACGGGTGGGCTCGGTGGTGGGCTCGGTGAGCGTAGGGAAGATGCTGTCCCTTGCCTGGCAGCCTCTTGCATGATCTTCTCGAGTTCATTGCTAAATGCCGTCAAGAGGGGTGATTGGGGGGTTCCGGCATCAGTACCGGTTTCGCTGCGACTATAATGTGAGGCATCATTACTGTCACTGATATCGACGAGTAAACCACTCTTTGCCGTACTCGGTTCCGACTCGCTCAAGCCCGCAAGAGCTTTGCCCTTTGCTTTCGCATGGCTAACATCGACAAATCTCTTTTGCCAAATATCGAGTGCAGCGTTATAATTTGGATGGGTGCGATCTAAGAGCAAGTCAAAAATAGCCGAGCTATGCGTGGGAAACACTTCCTCGACGCGATTGTAAAGTTCCTCCGCAGAACCAACCTAGGAAGCACGAGTTAGCATCCAGTCCATGAAGAATTTAAAGCTGCGGCAAAAGGTGGAGTCCGACTTACTGTAATGACTTCTCCATCATCCTCGTCAAAATAACCCAAAATAGTATCAGGGTGTTGGCGAATAAGATTATCGTACTCTTCATGGGACTCAAGTCTAATCTCTGGCCATGCATCGTGGAGATAGCCCTCCCGCGTAACACTTTCAGGATCCTCGGCCGGCCAACGTAGGCCACGAATTTCGAAGGGGGGAAGCATGATATTTTTGTCGGCTTTAGAGAGCTAATCCGCTCGGTCCGACGATAAGTTATTAAAGTTGTGGGATTTTCGGTAATAAAGGGCAAAGCGGTAATCTAACAAATAACACGATGAGGGTTGATGGAAAGAGTGGAGGAGCGTTTTGATCAAGATGACAAGTAGAGTTTAGGAGAAGGTTGTCAATCTAGAGTGGTGGCGATGGTTGTGAGTGCTCGGAATGAGGTAAGAATGCTTGTTACCGGTTGGAGCTCTACAAGAGCCCTAGGATAGAGAGGAGAAAATATTCAACAAGGCTGGTATTGTGCTGATCTATTTCTTTTAAACGGGTATGATAAGGGCGAGATGGTTGAAAAGAGCAAGGCGGGATGAGGTAGGATGGATAAGGTGCGGGGGGAGATGTATGGGAGGCGAGGTGTTTGGAGGAGGAGGAGGAGGAGGAGAGAGAGGAAGGGAGAAGGAGGGCAGTAGGTGGCAGTGGAAAGCAACAAACAGCTTTCGTCAGCCGTTTTCCTCGTTTTCTTTGTTTTCCACTGTAGGCCAACTTGTATGTACAAGGTCGGGCAAGAAGTTATGGAACAGTTATTTCAGGTTAACAAGCCAAATATATCCCTGTCTGCTCCGGTTAATGGGTTCATTTCCTTGTACCTATGGATAAGCGATGCTGACGCGCGGTGTTGCCACAAAAGGGGTTGGCACCAATGGATAAGTCACAGTATATTCCATCCCGTTAGAGTAATATTGAGCATGAGACAAGAATGGTTCAACTCACCTCGTGTCGATCCTTACAGGGATCGCGGTAAACGGTTCCATGAGTTGACAGTGTGGCCCATGAGTGACAGAGTGGCCCATGAGTGACAGAGTGGCCCATGAGTGACAGAGTGGCCCATGAGTGACAGAGTGGCCCATGAGTGACAGTGTGGCCCATGAGTGACAGTGTGGCCCATGAGTGACAGTGTGGCCCATGAGTGACAGTGTGGCCCATGAGTGACAGTGTGGCCCATGAGTGACAGTGTGGCCCATGAGTGACAGTGTGGCCCATGAGTGACAGTGTGGCCCATGAGTGACAGTGTGGCCCATGAGTGACAGTGTGGCCCATGAGTTGCCCATGAGTTGCAGTGTGGCATGAGACTGGAGCTCTTGCCGCCTCATGCTGTGGTCACGCACTGTAGTCAGCGCCACAACACTTCCAAATGCCACATTCACACCCTCTCTCTCTCTCTCTCTCTCTCTCTCTCTCTCTCTCTCTCTCTCTCTGAACTGTACTCGTACGAGCGCATCCTCGTAAAAGTCGCTCGCTATCATATCATACCAGACTCATACAAGTACCCTACGGTACAGCACTGGAACAAGTACCCGCATGATGATGATACAACCAAAACTCACCCCGATTCGCCAAATCCTCCACCACACGCCTCAACCTGCCCCGCACTGACAACGCAACGCAAGCCAGGTAAGGGCTCTCAGACAGGCACATGATTTAAGGCAGCCGAATAAAATACGGTACAGTACCGTAGTCGTTCTGACTCAACCACTTGACTGACCCTTCCGTGCAACATTACTTCCAAGCCTGTCGGTGGCTAGCCGAACCTTTTCTTCCTAAACCTACGGTAGTCTATCCAGCGGAGGAGAGTTTGCCCGGTCGGCGGCGTTCATAACGTGTCACTCGAATTTGGTTCGATTTACCGTGGGCTGGCGGGTTGATGGGAAATGATAAAGAGTCTTGGAAGGCTGTCAGGTTGAAAATGAACTCGACCATATTTATTCGCTCCGGACCTCATCACAAACATCCAAAGCCTATTCAGCAAAGCTGGGAAAGCACAGCATTTCTGGTGTAAGACATCAAAAGCTATGATACCATGTCACGTTTACAGAGCAAGTCCAAAACCCAACATCCTAACCACTCAACCAGTCGAAACGCAAACTGTGCTCAAACATCTAAGAAACAAAACAAAACTCCAAAACCATAATACACCACGAAAGTTCCCAATCATGTCTACAGTAGCAAACTTCACGTGGCTGAATGCTTTGTCACGGTGGGCGAGCATACTACCGTAAAAACTCGTTAGATCCACTATCAGAGATCGAAGAGGAAATTTCTGTGCTAAACCATAGCAGGCTTAGTGGAGTAGGTTAACAAAGTTACGAATACCAGTTAATGAGATCCAGGAAGCTCGGCTTACCCAAGCTATACTTTGTCTGGAAAACACTACCCATTCTCGCCGTGTTTTGTCTCTGATGGTGGAGATACGACCAAAAGAGACACGGAAACAAAGACACCTCATGCCGCTTCTATGGGAGTCAAGTCTTCCAGATATGGTTTAGTACCGGTATGAGATTATACTCGTACAAGTATTCACATACAGTGTGTGTCTGTGTGAAGAGTCCTTTGTCATGATTCGGTGTGATAGTTTTGTCTACATTTTCTTGATCTCTGCCATTACCATGACTTTTTCTGCGCCGGCGTCATGTAATAAGTTGGGTACTTCATTCCCGGTTCGGTAGCAGTAGAATGGTACTGTCGAACTGCTAGCCCGCGATCACTGGCATACTATCCCCAAGAAATTATTAGCACGCAGAGTTCCAAATGAAAGGAAAAACTATTTTCAGACTTTTATTCCGAGATGCAACAACTACTTCCCTGCACTGCACAGTACAAGCCTCCGACCACGGTATTCAAACAGCGTTACAACAGCACACATTACCAAAACCCATACAGTATCTTGCACCCCAGCTACCGTACTCACATGACAAGATCAAGAATAACCACTTCACAAACACCCGTTTCCTAATGCTACTAAACAGCCCTTATCATGGCAAATCACTCACCCACTTTGTAAAAATTGAAACCTCCCAACCGAAAATTCGCATCAAGCTACTGTATTTTAGTTCAGGAATACACCAACCTATCCCCCGAAAATCTAGCTCACGTGACAACACCTGCTACTGAATCCCATAACTTTCAAGCAGACTGGCGTATTCCCATTTCCAACATTAACACGCTCAAAGATCTCCACACTCACAAGCACCGTATGCAAAACATAATCATTAAACTCTCCACCACATCGGTATCCTAGTCCAGATCGGGGGGATAAAACTAAATCCAACTTGGGCAAGAATCCAAGTATCATACTCCAGATTTTTTTTTTCCCCAGAGGCACTACTTGATGCAATAATAGTTCTTGGGGCTAATTCCGGTCTTGTAAACCCCGGACTAAGAGTGGATTGCCAAGACCTGCAGGAGAAAATAACACAAACAGGCAAAGATTGAGGGCTCGTAAAGAGGGGATTTCAGGTAGCGTAGCTGTGTATCCAACTCACGCTTTATCGAGTGGTAATCATGCTGGTTGCAAAACCTAGGTGCACTACTTGCTCTCGTGTAATTGCTGGGGGGCGGTATATGTGGGCTTGGGTTTCTGTTTACGGATGCTTGGATTATTAATATTGGTAGTGTGCTGTTTGGTTGGTTGTTTGTGGACATTGGATATTGTGGACTGAACTGGTGGTGTTTTTATTTGAAGTTTTTTGGGGAGGCAAGCAGGTTGACGGGGGTGACTCGGGATGTTTGGGTGATTATGTGGCTGATGCTCTGACAGGTGAGGTGAGGTTAGAGTTGCACTTCTTTCGGTAGAGATGCTTTCTTTGGGCTCAAGTAGAGTCCGGATATGGTAGGGCATCAGGTCGGATTTAGTAAAGCCCAACTATTCCAACCTAGTGCAAGAAAGATAGAGACATGCAGTGGGTAACTGGGGTTTGTAATGCTAGCGGCACTCGTAATCCAGAATCACATATTCACAAAAGATCACTCGCTTTTATTTTCTAATACAACGCTTTGTGCGAAAGCCATAAACTATATACAAACTCCACACATGCGAAAATACCCACAAACTACCAGCCCATCAACTCTCGTATCACAAACCCCTCCGATCCCCCACCCTCCGGCACCGACGGAATAGTAACGACCTTCTCCTCCCTCGGATAATCCGTAACGTCGCGACTCACCATCATTCCGTTTGTCAAAATCCTGACGACGGGATCATGTACCGCCGCCGCCGCAAGATGAACCGGTAGCCAATCATACACATCCCTAGCCTCCTTATCCGCGCCATTCTTCAGCAGGATGGAAACCACTTTATCGTGACCGGCTGAAGACGCAGTGTGCAGCGGAGTCCACCCCCACTCATCCACAGCTGAAATATCAGCATTGCGCTCGAGCAGCAACTGCACCATCGCTATATTCTCGCTTCCAGCTGCAAAATGCAATGCCGTCATGCCGAGTGGGCCAACAGTGTTCACGTCAAATCCGTTGTCGAGGAATATCGTCGAGAGTTGGATGTTCCCGGACTTGAACGCCTGCCAGATTGCGTCGCTGTCTGCTGTCATCTGCTCCATGTGCGCGCCGTGGTCGTTTAGCACGCTGACGACTTCAGCATGACCGTGTTCGAGACCGATTTTTAATAACGAGGAGAGAAGCGCTTCTGTGAGTGCTGGTATGTAATGTAGGAGGACCTCTAATATATCGCCTTTTCCGGATTCGGCTGCGAGGGTGGATGGCGTGGCGTTTTCGGGACCGGAAGCGGTGGTTACGTTGGCTCCGGCTTTCACTAGCTCTGTTACTGTCTCGATGTTCTGGTTTGCCGCGAGGTGGAGGGGTGTCAATTGTAGGGCGTTGCGGGTATTGACAACGCTGGATAACGACTCGCTGGGGATTTTTTCAATCAGTTTTTTGACGGCTTTGTGGTGGCCGTGGGCGGATGCGAGGTGCAATGGTAGGTTGCCTTCGCTGTCGACGGAGTGGGGTATTGCGCCACATTGGATAAGTGCATGCACGATTGTTTCTGACCCGTTTTGCGCGGCGAGGTGTATCGGACGTCGCATAAAGGTGTCCTCCGCTTCGAGGTTTGCCATGGAGGATGTTAGGATGCTGACTATTTCTAAATCGTCGTTCATAACTGCTAGATGTAATGCTGTATGTCCATCTGCATCTGCCACTTCCATATCCGCTTCTTTCCGGAGGAGATCTTCAACGATCTCATGTTTCTTAAGTCCTGTCGCGAGGTGCAACGGTGTTCTGCCGTTATCATCCTTCACTTCAAGGGGAGCTCCAAGGCTCAGCAGTCGTCGAACTTTATTGAGCGATCCCGCTTCTATTGCAGAGTGCAATTCCGTTTCGGCGGGTTCGTCCTCTTCATCCAGCCTTGTGATTATAGTGTAGATATCCAGGTTTTCATTTTGTATTGCCCATTCTAAAGGATTCATACCTTCGTCGTCCAAGGCGTTATGATCAGCCCCTTTCTCGATAAGAACCATGGTTAAGTCTGTTAAGCCGTTACGTGCAACCCAGTGTAGAGGGGTACATCCGAGCTCGTCAACAGTGTTGACGCACGTTGCCCGTGCAGCAATCATTTCCGCCACACGGCCATGCGCATATCGTGTTGCCCAATGCAACGCGCTAAGTCCATCTTGCTTTGCATCAATTTCGACGTTTGTATTAAGTAGTAAACGGACCAGCGCTTCTTGCCCTGTCTTTGCTGCCCATATCAAATTAGGGCTTTGGCAGTTATCATCCCTGTCAATCTTGACGGAAAGTAATTCTGTGTTTGGTGTTTCAATAATCTTTTTTGATATCCCGTACGTCTCGAGGAGCCACTTCACAAACCGCTTCGAGTGTTTCAAGATTGCCGTAGCGAGTAGTATAACGAGTATCATTGGTATCGACAAGTAGACAAAATATAGCCATGAGGGGTGATTGTCCAGAAGGTCAATATTCATGCCAAACAGACTCTGCGAAAAATGTTAGAGGAGAAGAGTATTCCGGAGGAGTATCAACAAACCGCGACAAAGAGGAGTGGCAGAAAGATAAACTTTTACGATCCAAGGCATAATTAGTTCTCATGGCTCCCAGTTTACGTTCATGGAGGCGGAATCATACAGTAACCCAAGTAATGCGCCTGATGCTCTCGCCTTGATCCCTTGATCTATATCCCTCTTCGATGGTGATTAAATTCGACGTCTAACCGGATGTTACCGAAAATTCACATAAATTCCAGCATCATTTCTCCACTCACGGTTTGAATTAGCGAGTTTGTTTCTCGTATCAAGTACTCGATCCCCTCACTGACATCCTCTAGGCTCTTGACAACCTCTAGAATATTTGAGTAAATGTCCGTCCTACTATCATTGTCGCTTCCGGCAAACCATCTATCTTCAGTACTCAAAGTTTCCAACCCCGACAAGCCCTGAAGATGATCCCTGTGAAGACTACGCAGTCTTTCCCATTGTTGGGCATTTCGCGCCAACCGTCGAATGATTTGTCTGTCATTCACTGTTGATTCCTCGAGTATCTCGTGTTTCTGGGCAGTGGATATTCAGGTTAATAACTCTGTGGGTATCATCGCTTGATCCTGGAGTCTCACCATCCTAGAGAGGAACTTTCTGGAACATTCAATCAAGTCTTCCCACCCCGCGCACGCTGTGGTCAGCAAGTCTAGGACATAGTTTGCTGGTACGGAATGTAGTTGACCCGAGGCAACGCCATCCCCGCAGACAAGTGCTTCGACGCGGAAATATCTGTGCTGCCAATTGCCAAAAGGGTACAGAAACACCTGGGCATGAGCTGAAGATAGCATAAACTCCTCCGGCCGGCCTCTTTGATTATTGTAAGCATGGAAGTTAAGTAGCCAGAGGCTATTTCGCCACTCACTGGTAAGTGCCCGGAATCATCAACAGATTTCCATCCTCCCTGACTTCCTTGATTCCACTATGTTGCTCAGAGGGCTCGTCTCTGTTGGACCTCTGAAATATTGGGACGCTGCATGTGAAGAGGTGTTGGCCTGGACTACTGTATCAGCAAAGAGCCCCTATCCTGCATAGAACCAACCATACCACATCCGGAACCGTTTTTACAGTCATGGCACCGGCAAGCCAGAGAGGCTACCTTTGCCGTAGGTGTCAAATAGTTCTCCCAAGCCAGTCCCCGAAGAAAGCTTGAAAACCTGTTGAAGTCGAACACTCGGGAAAGGGCCAACAAAATATCACCAGAGGTGTACTTGTTGTACCTAGATAAACAAAATTAGTTAAATTAGTTAGAGCCGCTTAGTTGGGAATCAGTTACGTGAATAGCCTAGCCCCTTGATCGTTCTATGAATCGATCCCATCAGCACGGTTAAAAGATAGCCTTGGTTTTGCCATGACATCGATCTCACCTCTGGATATGGAGTTGTCTGAAGATACTGGCTCAAGTGAGCCCCGTTATCAAATAGGCGATGCGCGCCTCTAAGATCGTACACGGCAAGCGAGGGGGTGTAAGGTTTTACCTCGACCACCATTGCGAATGAATCAGTTCTCAAAACAGTGCAAAGGCTACACACCGAAACGCGAACAAGCACACGATGAAGGCTGATCTGGCTTTACTGTTTGCCCACAAAGGTAGTAGGTTGAGCAAGAGAAATTCTCCATGGCTTCTGTGAAGATATGATACTCCCCATCGCCATCTCTAGCCTCATTAGTTAGCAAGCAAAGGCTGTGTTGAAGATGTTACACACACCTAACTGGATATAAGCGCCGAGTCCCTCCTGCTGGACGATCTGATCAGTTTTGGGAAACGCGAAACAAGAATTGATTCCCGGTATCATGCTTCAGTTGTCTTGGAGATAGCTGTACTGTACTTAAGGCTTTGGTAATGGTAGATTTGGTTCAATTTCTGAAGTACGTTCACTGTATAGAAGTGTACCGGCATACTGGTGCTTGGTATTAAGGTTAAGCTAATATCTTGCACGTAGTATATCAGCCTCAACAATGGAGTTTATTCATTGCGAATTGTTACTAAAAGTCTCCGAGTGATTTTTGTAGAAAAAGCCACACGCTCGGTCTCGCTGAAGAGGGATTCATGTTGGCGATCAGATAACATATGCTTGGCCCCAGCCCATTGTCGTGTAAGAGTTAATTATGGGTGATATCATCCCCGCACGCCTATCTATCAAGTAATCAGGGCTAATTTTTTTGCGGCTCCGCAGGACTATCATACCATTACCGGTAGGGTATGTGTCTTGGGTGCGGCTGTGTTTGAACTCTACCGTACTCGTATTGGACGCTGCTGAATATCAGGTACTGCACCGGGACGAAAATGGATGGGCGCCCGGGAGGCCGTGGGCAAAAACATGGGAGAAATGATGGAAAAAGAAGATGATTAGATTGTGTAAATGATCGTGAATAGTTTTCTCTACCTCGTGAATTAGAAAAAGTAATCATACCGTAGCTGTATCTGGTATCTGATGCTACACATCCTGTTTAGAAAACTACTTTTAGGAGAGCATAGAGCACTTTGACATTCAACCCTTTTAGATGGCATCAGTAAGGCAAAATACTTTTGCAAATATGCCCTAATAAGAATCCTCTCCTCCTGCCCCCCAGCTTTTTTAAACATTTGCTAAATGAATCAGCCTCTAACTCGGTCCTATTGAGACTATTGTTCTAGTTTCTGAGCAAGTGGGTGGTTTGTTCTAGGAGGTCGGATCTACGTTATTTTTCCCCTCCAATTTGCAATGGACATTCAATCCAATACAATGTTTCCCTGCATAATATGGTATATTTAGTACGCACCCGGCATAGCAAACACTTGCATTATTGTTGCTCGTTTTTGGTGGGTTGTGCATGAATAGTTTTAACCCGGAAATAAACAAAAAGATTTTGTACGCCAGTGCTCGTTATGGATGGAAACATTGTAAGTTACTCTACAATCGTTATTAGATGTCCTTGTAGCCATGGCAACCGTCATGCAGTTGTCGGTGGAGGTGTGGTGTCTGAGATTTTCAGCTGTGGGATATGAAACAATTCTCAAGAACAAACGTAATTGTGGAGCTGGAACAGAAAGGCAAATTACCGGTACTGACTTTTTGGAAATCCACTTTTGTAGAAATAACTTAACTTAAACCTTATCTTAATTGTCAGCCTGTAAGAAGTTCTGATTCTGTTTAACAAAGCTATTTCTCAAAGATATGGTGCATCTGTACCGTGGACTTCAGCTGTAGTTAATGTTGGAGATTGAGGGTAGACAAGTACTTTTCTTCTGTTGAATGGCGCAATAGTTAGTGAGATCATGAGAAAGTTATTTTGGTTGTAATTGCGACACTCTTCCTGCTATCACACTCGCATCATTTCTATTTTCAGATAACTTATCCTTTGCGTATACATTCCTTTCATTATGTTAACAGTGACAGAGATAAGTTTAAATAAGAGTGCAACACAGTTGTGTTTATGTTTGCACATTTGTCAGTCATAATTGTTTCTCGTTTTTCGTATATTTAAACACTGGGATATCGCACATAGCTAGACAATAAGAATAATAAGATTATCCTTCACTCTACTCTTTACCTACCTCAACGACTCTCAATTCTATGCCTTGGTAATCGTTCTCAAAGTTGTTCCTCTATCGAGTTTTACCACTCCTGCTGTTCTTCCAATCAGCCTCACGCACCAATATCGATTAGTTAACGGGGTCGAGCGAATGCACTTTAAGAGATCTGCTCATCTCTAACTGAGCACCGAAACCAATGGAGATTATTCGTTCTCTTGTAGTTCTGTTGGAACATTCCGGAGGCTAATTGACAAGAGGTGGAACTTGTTAGTAAGTTGCCGGAGGTTGTTGGAAGATGGTGGATCACTGGTGGTGATCAAGGAAGTTTGAGGATTGTTGTCTGGCATTGTTGAAGGTTCCGGACAAGTGCGGAAGTGTGGAGAGAAGTGTGGACAAGTGTGGAAATGTTGGGAAGACACTTGGACATATGTTTTTCTTTGTTCATTGATAATGTTTTTGGGTTAGGCAAGAAACTGGTAGGATACCAAAGAAGGTATTCGAGAGGCTGGATTTGATATTATATGTATCATTGTGTTTTCCGGTAGTTAGATTGAGGTTATGCGATTGATTTCCTGTTTACAGTATCATACTAATAATATTTTTTCCCGCGATCTAAGTTTCAATAAGTTCGGCCGAGATGGTGCGTCTGGCATCTGGAAGTCCCATCTCGTGAAATTTAGCACAAACCCTTTGTGCTAAATATTCGTGGAATTGTGAAGCTGCTAGAGGCTAGAGCGACTTGTATCCGTAATTAACATAATTTTTATCCCTGCTTTCCCAGCGTTTCTGGATAACAAGGTTTGGCGATCTTGCATTGTAAGTTCCAAGCACCCATGCAATACTTAAACATAGGCTTTGGTACGAAGCCACTCTCAAAGACTGACACCTACCGTATTCTAACGGCGATAGCTTTTCTCGACCCCAAAAAAAGCAAGATCGCCACAGTGCGGAGGACGACGGAGGCAAACAAGAGAATGTGTAGGAGAGTGCATCACGTGATGACAGCATGACATGTCTTGGCATTTATAGCTGAATAGCGGTACACCAGTCCAAAGAAACTCGCAAGTATCGTTACTTGCTCGGTCTTTTTTTTTTTCCTCTGAATTGTACGGGCACCTCTAAGGATCCTAAACTGCAAGTATCAGTCGATATTCTATCATATTTTTATTGGGAATTGACAAGTTGGTGCCCCTTGGGGACATTGAAAGCCATTCACAACTTCGGCATCGCCGAAATCTAACTGGCAGTAGCCCTTTGGACCCTCAAGAGTTGTTATGGGGAAGGCCACCGAATAAAAAAAATACGGTATTCGATGGCATCTTTAAATGCCTAAATTAGAAGAGTAGAGCTATCCGGCTCTTTAGAGAGGGCTTCCTGTAGGTGCTTTTTTTTCTCGTGAGTCCTCTCCCCCTAATTCTAGATTCACTATTCTGACCAGGGGAACTGAACCAATCCTAAGTTAAGAAATTATAATCTAAGCTCGCTAGAGGCAGGTACGTAGTGATATGTCGTACAGTACTTCATATCTATTATAGAGAAAACATTGGTCGAGAGGTACTTTTCTGGGCGGCAGGCATGCAAAGTTTTCTTCAACGATACCAGTGGTTTACGCTGATATAAGCACTTCTAGCCTATCTACTCACTATCCTAGGCGTGGAGGTCCGTTAGGACAATGGAACTATCTTGTCATCTTGGTTCCCTTTATCTTTACTCACTGATACAAAAGCAAGGAGCGACGTATGGTACCTATCAATCCTGGTATCACCACTTTTCTCCTTTCTCATTTTACGCCTCCTCACCCTTTACACATCTCCTTGATCCGATATTTGGCAGTTATAAACCAGACTGCAGAATACCCTTGCCTCCGGGTTACAAATGTTGGCCCCAAACCCCCCTTGATTATGGTCCAGAAGCGTGGAAAGTATTCCCAACGCATCATAGCAACTTCCGATCACCCTTTGCTCATGCACAGAATGTATGGGAAGTTATAGCCGAAGTAAATACCTCCCCAACGAGTGATTGGAAGTGATCCTTTATCCCTGCAGCGGTTTTGGGAAGAAATGAACACTGGAATCCTTCCAAAGGATCGAGATAGGGACAGATTATGTGTCTTGTCCAAGAGAAATGTGCAGAAATGTTAGTGCGGTTCGGGGTTCTATTGTGTGAGGGATTTTCGATCCAGAGTTTGTGTTCCAGGACTAAATAGGCCACTTCCAGGCTATGATAACCTTCAATAGACACACTGACCTTATTATATACGTACTAGTCTTGGAGGAAACTCCTCCTTGCAATATTTCTGTTGGGGGATCCAGGTGGATCAGATTTCTTCCAGCAGATCATTTGTTACCTACAAGTCTAGACGGGGCCACGGAATGCGTATGCTAGTTCCCCTTACCATAGCCGGCAGATATCAAACAAGTTCCGTAGATACTGGTAAGCCCGTGTATGTCCCCTTTTTTGCTTCTTTAATATCTTACCCTAGAGTCTTCCTTCCGCCACGTCGGCTTGCTCTCTCAAGCCTAACAAGCTCTTCAATAATCATAAGTATAGTGATGCTTCTATAGTGTTTCAATTTCCTAATACTTTCTCTGTGATTCAATAGGTAGCGCTGAAATGAAACGCAAAAAGATCGAGCTGGAGTTATCTCTCTGAATGGACTATCGGTAGTTTTGTTGGAAAATTCCCCATGGTGGCGAAAACAACCTCCTTTCGCCACAGCTTAATTCGACCTCGCAGCGCATATACGATGGCCGATTTAGAACACCCGTGGTCAATATGATCTGCGGGGTTTCTTCTCAGAAGGTCACTGGCTGAAGCCAAATCAATCGAAATTGAACTTCATGACGCATACGTCAAGTCGGCTGTCGAGCCTTGCTGTTTGGCCGTAGCTACTTATTTCTTTTTCCTCTCCTTTTCCTGAAATACACCCCTACGCTTACGAGTTTAGAGAACTGCAGCTAGGTTTCGAACTACCGTATGTATCGAGGTGCTCATGGTAGCCACAGATGATGGACAAAGGGTACTCTCCGTTCATTTCACAGCTGGAGTGACATTCGTTAATCTATGGTCATGCACTGACTTCACAAGAGTATTTGGCCAAAATCCTAAGGCGCTTTTCCCACTGGTTGCATAAGTTCCCACTATCTATCTTTCCAGCGCAGACCCGTGACATGCTGTCTCAAAGAAATCACACGATCCATCTCTTGCGACCTGTTGATTTTTAACAATCATGATTACAAGCCTGTTTTACGAACTCCAGCTAGCACAGCCCGGGAACTCCCATAACACGATCCACAGGACGCGCACACCACCTGGCACATTACATCCTGGGACTAGAGAATAACGTGATTTCTGACTTTTCCTCCTCTGTGAAGTCAGAGTTGTCATTCTGACTGTGGTACCAACTTTACCATAGTCTTCGCACCGCGTTGGCCTAGCAGGCCCCTGTTTTGGTTCTAGGATCTCGCTAATCCGAGTGACTTCCGATGACGTGACAACCAAATACCCACATACTCAACGCACTAATATATCCCATCAGGCCCGGTCAGATTGTCGAGGATTATCGAGTGCTCTTTGAAATTCCTTCGGTGGCACTCGGGGTTAATAAGTTCGCCTTCTCCCTGCTTGAACTTTTGTAATCTTCCGTTTTCACTACGGTTGCCTTCTCAGCTCGATCCTGGTTCGCTTCAGCTCACAACAGCAACCACCGGTCTCGGCGAGCGCTATCTATTGGATGACCACATGCCCAAATTCAGCTGGTACCTGAACAAACCCGATAACATCGGAAATTAATACTTGGAGCATGCGCAGAGACTAGGCGAAAAAGCTGTGGCGTCTATTGGTCATATAAGGTTATACTTATGTGTTCTTTCGCTCCTTCCCATTCTCGCACTGAACGAATAATGGCCTCTCTTGAAGATGACAATACAAAGGCAGAGAACAAATCACAGTTATCACCAGCAATTCCGCCGCCAAAAACACCACCGGGAAAATCACATCGCAGGAACCGATCTGATACATCCTCCAGCTCTCCTCGAGGAAAGAAGAAAAGACCAAGGGCATTTTCGGGCTCTAGTATATCTGTCTCACATTCCAGCACGGCATCTGGGGAGCATGAGGACCCCACTACACCAAAAAGCACTCGACAGCCTTCACCTCACATAGTTCCCTACAACGCTAATGTAGCTCACCCTCCAGTATATAGAATGCCCATGCAGTATGGCTATTATAATAGTGGTTTTCCGCCCGCTCCTCCTCCTCACCCCCTCCCGCTTCCTCCTCCCCTTCCTTCACCACAGTCAGTCGGGATGTCTTATCCACGACAAAGAGTAGATTTTGAAGGAACTTACAACGGACCATGGGCTTCTGGACCGATGAGAATTGAGGGGACAAGAATGGGCCCAAAGGGACTAAATAGCGAGTACTATGAGCAAGGACGCCAAGATATTCCGCAAATCGTGATTAGTAGTGGGGACGATTCGGAGGATGGTGAGGAGTGGTATTCGGGATCAGGCGACGATCAAACTGAAGATGAAGGGAGAAAGGGGAGGGATAAGGGAAAGGGCAAAGGCAAAGCAGGTGCGAACGAATCGGAGGGTAAAAGAGCGCCGTCAGAAGGGACAAAGTTCCGGAGGAAAACACCGCCATTGGGTACAAAGGCTATTCCCCAGTTTTCTCTTCCCTACTAATGTACCAGCCCAGCACCTCCTCCGAATATACCGCAGTCCCAGGCTTCTCAAACTCCCCAGCAACCACGGCGTGGTTCTCCTCCCCCGTCTCGCAGAACAGGCTACCCATACGTGGCTCAAACGCTTACTAACCATCCGTCACTGGCGCTTTACCGTCGCTTTTCAACATTGAACCATCTGGTGCTTTTACATTTACAAGATGAGATCTCTGAGTTAGAATCAATTCTTGCAGAATTAGACACAGCTGAATATCTTGCTAATGCTGGACTTGGCTTACGTTCACGGCGCGTCGGAAGCGGTGGTGGCGCAAAGAGGGTACAGGTTATGGGCGCTGTCGCGTGGAAGCTCAGGGAGTACAGTGGGTCTCATTTACGCCCCCCTCTCCCGTAGCAGAAACCCATTATGCTGACCGCACCCAGACACGGCATTGAAAAACTTTGCAGACGTTGCAGACACACTTGAGGCAGCACGAGATGACGAAATAATGGCTTATAGGAAATGGTTTGATAGCGAGAGGCCTATAGTTGAGCTGGAGAGCAGGTTTCTCGAGAGCAGGGAAGACTTGATATCCTTACGAAAGAAACCAATGCCCAAAGTTTTAGTTATACCCACCCCTCCACCACCCCAGCCCGCACAATCGCGATCACCACCGCCACCACAGCCCCAAGAAAGCTCACCGCCAGAAGAGGCAGGCGAGCCAATAGTGGAAGTCCGAAAACCAATTACCACTCCCAAACCAATACCCAAAGAGGTATCTATTTCTTTAAACCCGCACCACCACCCACCACCACCTCCTCCCCGCATAAAATGCCAAAAAAGACAAGACTAATTAACCAAGCCACAATCGCCACCACCAAAATCCACTCCAACACTCTCGCGCACCGCCAAAATCTGCGCGACCATAGTCTCCCTTGGCGTATCCGCCGTGGGCGGGTGGGTCCTGAACAGAAAGTCAGAGATGCAGGTACCCGCAGCACTCACGATTGGAGCGTACGTGTTGATCATGATCCATCACCATCACCACCACCACCACCACCACTACCATCTCCATTACCAAAAGGGGGAAGATTCAGCGGGAGAGGAGTGGGAGTGGGGGAGTGAGATGTTTTTAATGATGTCTTTTTCGCTGATCGAATTGCTCTTGTGTGTGTGCGTATAGGTGCGGTGGTGCCGTGAGCATTATGTGGATGCTTTTATGATGGACGAAAAAGTTATATATTCTACGAAACGAAATCGCTGTCTCATTACGCCGTTATGGTTGACGATGTTTTTGGCGGATTTTCTGGTAAGTTTGGTCATGAGCTATGAAGGGATGCTGGGAATGGAGGACGAGTGATGATCTGTGATTATGGTCTTTCTCTTTTTTTTTTTTTTTTTTTTTTTTTTTTTTTTTTTTCTTTTTCTTTTTCTTTTCTTTTCTTTTTCTTTTTCTTTTCTTTCTTTTTTTCTTTTATTTTTATTTTTTTTAACTTTTTATCTTTATGATTTCCCATTTATTGTTGCTTTTTTTGGATCCTATTCTGCAGGGCTTCTAGAATAGATGGGTGTTTCCGGTCATGTTCTGCTCTGCTTTGTTTGTTCCGCTCCAATCCCTTCGTCTAGTGTCGAATCTCACATCTTTTCAAGCATGCGAGCTGTTACCAAAAAGAAGTATCACGGGGTCAGCGTTTCTTCGAGAGAGAGAAGAGAGTATGTATAACATACTGCGTGTCACAAACTACGAAAAAGAGTCTATATTTCCGAGACTCCCAACCAATCCGTCAAAGAACTTGGGAAACCATTTCTTCCTCCTCCCCCATTATAACGCCAAAATTACAAAAGACTGCAAAAACCAAAGGAAGGGTGTATTACTTGGCTAGGGTGTCATAGCTCATCGTCACTCGTGCTTTTTACAGCAAAAAAAAAAAAAAAAATGACATTTTTCCTCCCCTTAGAACACAGCAACCTGTCTTTCAATTATTGCCAGATTTTTATCAATTCAAAATCTTGTCTATTGCGAGCAACGTATAGAAATTTTGGATAATTTCCTGACACACATTTGGGTTGCGCGTGCGCGTGAATAGCTGAAATCAACAATTCCCGGTTCAAGTACCTCCCTTCTATGCGCCCCCATATAAATTTGTGGCACTTTGACTGAAATTTAGAGCCCCTCTGCCCCCAATTACACCTACACCGGACAAGTCGTCCCAACTTGATTGATAAAATAAAAAAATGAGATTTTGAATCCTTAGGTTCTGAACTACTTGGGGATATGATATAATTCATGAGAGGGTTGACATGGAAAGTGTAAATTTACGATGGCTATTTTTTTTCTTCTTTTCACCATTTCGGTGTGATTTTGCTGTGTTGCGACGACGATGACCAATGCCCAAGAACTCTATCACCTACCGTACAATCCACCCATGATAATGATATACCCAATCATCTATCCAGTCACCGCTACCCGGCCACCGGCAACCCGTCATCTCATCCCAATATATTCAAAAATGGAAACCCGGCAGCGGGCCCACCCTCCCTCCCACTTCCCATCGGTGACGCGGAGAACTCCCCGATCCGCCGTCACAATACCGAACCTATTATGTCTCCGCACATACCCCCCCCCATCCCCCCCAATCCCACGCTGGAATGAAGGAAAGAAGAAGGCGCGTGTGTGGAGGGACAGATCTTATCTTCTTCTTGCTTTACTTGCTTACTTACTTACCGACAGCGGTATAATACTGTACCCACGGGGGCCATTTCCTTTTCTTTCGATTCCCTTCCCTTTGCAGTATGATACGGCGCTGTACAGTTCTATACGAGCTAGACAGGCAGGCAGGCAGCTGCCGCAGCCCTCAAGCCGACTCGAAGCGCACATCACTTACTGCCTGCACAATACAGCACTCTCCCACCCAAACAATTGAAAGCTTGGATCTCGGCAGCTAAACTTCGTGTTCTTGTTTTTTTTTGCTCCAGTCATGTGTTACCGTATACATATAATCATGCACATAATACTGTATGATAGTTTGCATCTCTTTCTTTTTTTTCTTTTTTTTCTTTTTTTTTGTTCCGTTCGGTTTGGCCTAGTTTGGTTTGGCAGCTCCCCGCTCGCTCGCGGGACGTCGCCGATGTTAAGGTTTTTTTTTTTGGAATAGTGTGCAGCAGCTTGAAGTGAGTTGAGTGGACTTAGCGGGTTTCGCTTGGTTGTGCTTGTGCTACTTTGCTAATGTACGGCCGACTACCGGTATGATATGAAAAGGTGTAAGACACATACGAGCTGACTCCCCCCTCCCTCCATGGTTCACTCGCTCTGCCTTCCTTTTTTTTCTCCATTTTTTTTTTCTTTTTCGGGGGTTTTAGGGGATTTATTTTCTTTATTTTTATTTTTCCGGAAAACTACCGCGAGGGGTGAAGGGGGAAGGAGAAACAGCCAGAAGTGGGGGTTTTATACTTTGTGCTATCTGTCGTAAGTCGATGGCCCGCGTCCAGTACATTACAAGTGGTGCAATGCTTGGAGAAATGGTTCGCCGAGGGGTGATCTTGATCGAAGTATGCTATGTATTACTTTCCTCAAGGGAGCCCAGTCTTCTATTTATATTAGTTTGCTAAAGTCAGCTAAAGTCATTTCTTATTTATTAATTTAGCGTTTACTCCAGCGTATCTCGTACTCCAATGGCGCTCAAACGTACGGAAGCTAAATCTTAGAGAACTACCACAAACTTACTACGTACGGCAAGTTATATGATGTGTGTTACCGGCACCGAAGACTCGGAGGTACCGGCAGCGGCGAAATGACATATATTGATGCTTTTGGTTGCGGTAATAGCCGCAATGTTGATTCGGCGCTAGGTAGACTTGAAAATGATTGGCGATGAGGGTATGCAGGTTAAATTACCTTGATGGACTAAGTTACCGCCGGCGAATAGAGTTTGGTGAATACTAGAGCTACTCAACTTTCTGAGGTATTGTAGCTGAAAAGATGTACTATATAGCCGGTTGAATGTGATGGGTGACATAGCTATGTTCAGATTTGGATATGTACTTTTGATGAAGTACTAGTATTTGCACTCGGTATGATACCGGCACTTAGTCTATGGTCTTTTTTGGCTTGGTATAGTTTATGATAGTGTTTGCCCTGGAATATTGTGCTTTATGCCGACGTAATTCGAATCCTAGCGAAACTTCAGGGAGAGTTCAGCCCATGAGAGCCCATGATTGCTGCACATCAGTCTGAATCAAAGAAACACACAGTAGTGTTCTTGGTGACATTTTTATACGCCCTGCCAAGAGACAGGACACTTTAGAGACTAACTCGGCTTGCCCCAGAGATCATCCTAGTTGATTGAAGCACCAGATGCCCCCTGGCTCAGCATTTATCTGTAGGCCAATTCTAGATTCCGAAGAGGCCCAAGCACTGCCTTCTATTGGGAACCTAATCCATGAGCTCCACTGATCTTGTTCCATCAGCATCGCAGATGAGCCGCCAGTAATCGAATGCGCGCAAATTTTACGCAAGTCGCTATGTGTCGTGCATGACAGGGGTTGACTCGATAAATGTTCATTAGACGCCTTGCGATGACCTGCTTCGAGTGATTATTGGTGATTCCTCTAGCAGCAAGCATATAGCACCAGTAAGGGTTTAACAAGTATCAGTGGTCCAGAAACTTGTATGATACCTGGGAGGAAAGTGGGTTTTGACACTCCAAATGCGGTCGATGGTTATTAAAAGCACCCGCGGACATGTCCGATGCACATGCTTGTTCATTTTGTCGATTTTTACACAGCGAGCATCAGGCAATAATTCCCCAAAGATAATGGTCTAAAAATATGTGATATTGAATATGTTTGCTGTAGAGAAGGGTTGTGCGTTGGCTTTGGACAACATTCAGCTTTATTGTGTCGGCCAAGTGAAAACCCAACATGCGTCTCCGCCTTGCCATAATCCTTGCTCACTTGTATTGACAACCGAGCGCTGATGATCAATCGTTTTGTTGCCGGTACATGGGAGCATGTAGATCAGTTCTGAGTATTCGGAGTGCGACGGAAACTCCTCATTCCGTATCTCGCAAAAAAAAAAACTGATTTCTCGCCTTCTCGGAACATGTGTATGATAAGATAAGGCGTGCGAAGACTCCCGATGTCAACAAACTAAGCCTATGCCGGCAGTGGACGGACCTATTGTGTATCTCGGACGGAAGCCACAGAACACCAAAAACCAAGTCATGGACGGCCACATAGGCTTACATTCATGCCAAACTCAATTCCTGCATGCGTGGATTTATGCACTAATATCTCCAGTAGAACTTGGCTTCAGTAACAAACAGGCATCTCCTTGGTTAGGAGTGCATGATGCAGAAAAAAAAGCAGAAAAAAAATCTCACTTTTGGTGAAGAGGGTGCAGCTGCAAGAAGCACCCAAGCACCGGAACCAGTGTCATCGTGGACAAGCTCGCAAGCAACGCAGCCGTATTCCGTGCATAGGACTGGCTAAATCTATACCATTAGTCCAGCATGTACTAGGGTCTATTTCAAATCCCGGGCCTTCTCTTAGCCCAGCCAGTACTCCTGGCAGCGGGGTAAAGGCTGTGTCACTAACTAAAGTCATGATATTGACACTGGCAGTATTCCGGTTCGATCATTATCCCACCTGGGGCACGGAAAGCTCTTATGCATGACCCCCCACATTTCAGCTTATGTTTTTCAATCTTTGATCAATTTTGAGGAGCCATGGCATGGGGGAGCCCTTGGAATCGGCCCGTGTCGAATACCGGAAGTAATTTTTTTCCATGATCCTATCGATGTGATATTGTGTAAAAGGGAACTTTCCTCTCCGACTCACCGAGGCATTCCGTTAGTGAATATTCAGATTCTCATTTGTCAGCGTTTGCAAAGTCTCGCGGGATACAACATACGTCTGATACTATGATTCGACATCATGTTTGTAAATGATAAGCGTTGCCCCCCCTGAAAAATCGATTGCTACGAGTTTTCACTACTGAAATATCGGCTCACTCTATGGATCTTAAAGTCTTCAAGATGAAACCTGTCCAACATCATGGATCGGTATATCGAATCGTGGGAATATCGGTCGATCCTAAGTCTGTGAGGAAATTCAAAATAATAAAAAAAATAAAAGAAAAGAAAAGGAAAGGTGAAAAAAGAAAACCCGGAGAAAAGGCGGGAAAGGGGAAGATTAAGTCGTAACCAGGAACATCTTGGTTCTATCCCACGGTACGTAACGAAAGGGATGTGCGTAATTGATACCTTGATTCTCAAATATCCTGCGATAACAGCGCTTCTCATCACTTGCTGATAGTACATATATGTTTTACTCCTGCAAACACAACTGACGTCAACCCATCCCATTAGTTCCCAGTTACCCTTATCTCCGTGCTGTTCTGATCATTCCCCAAAATCTCAATGTTCAATGGTAATTCACCTCATGCAAACATTTCACATGGTTTAAGTTGGTATCATGAGTCTGCAGAGGCATGTCTGTACTATCCATCAAGTGAGATCGCTCGTTACTCCAATAGAGTGACCGAATGGACGCCATCAGATGGTGCAGGAAGTCTTGAGGTAAGTGTGGAATAGTGCCTGAGCCCAACAGGGTGGATGAGCAGGAGATTCCCGGAAAACAAATATAATATTCAATAGAGGTCAGTGGATGTGAAAAATCCTTCATGATATGTCACTCACGTGCTCTGTACAGTAGTGTTCCTGTACAATTCTCCAATTAAAATCGGGTCAAGGTCAGGTACGGGAAATTCAGGATGGTTAACAAAAGGAAGAAAAAGAAAAAAAGAAAAAAAGAAAAAAAAGAGAGAATCATCTTCCTGGTACAGTACCACAGCACTGGCAATGGGTTGGAACAAAAGTTGGTTTGCAAACACTCAAATCGTTGAAACGATTGGATCCGTACATACTTTTGCTAGCACTAATCCGGGGCCCTCGGCTCCTTTATGTGTATTGGTATTACTCGCTCATCGGCTCAAATGGAATTTTGAAGACTGAGCTGAGAAACAAACAAACAAACACCGGTTCCGTACTTTGTGCTATTAGAGAACTTGGAGCCGGGATCCGGGAGACTGGGTATTCTCTTTGCTATCATTTGCCTGTTACTTTTCCCTGCAACGAGGAGACTCTTCGATCAGCCCCCCCGGGGAGCCAAGAATTGTAAGGGGTTGGTCAGGACGAAATAAAGCTTGCTTGGACTATGATTGGGGTGTTGCAACCAAATCCCTGGTTCTGTTGGACCGAAAGTCTTCTTGTGCGGATAATTCATCCCCCGCAGATACCAATCGTTCTGATAGAAGCCCATACCATGCTTCTACCAGCCTACAAATCTCCTTGAGAAAATCACCTGACAGGTCCTGCGTTACCGGCAGCGGATCCACCTGCCACACCTCATCTCCCTTATCAAAGCACAAAAAAAATAAAAGAAAGGGAGAGATCTGTTGGTTTTTGAGGCAATAAAGGTACTGGCGAGCGAACTTCCAATCGAAACGCAATGAGTTGGCTGAGACGTATTTCAATCAAGCAAGCATACTTGTACAGTACACAACTTCGAGCCGGGTGCCCCCGGTCATTGAGAAGACGTGCTTGCTACTTGAGTACGGTACGGTATGGGAATTTTTTTCTTCCTCCAATCATAAGTTTAACAAAGAAATAATTTAATTGGTACAGTGCATTCAGCCAAGCTGCGGTGCTTGAGAAATCCTTGAATGTGAGAATATTTTCTACATGGAGTGGGGCGCCAAGGATGTCGTGCTTTTTCTTCCTTTCTTTTTTTTTTCCAAGATCGAGAACTGATAAATCCATGGAACATCTACATAGTTTTTTTTCCCTTTTCTCTCTTTCTCTTCCTCCATTGATAAAAAAGTAGAGTGTAAAGAGAGAAAAAAATGCCAGAGTTCAAGAGAGAATCCTACGCTTGGCTTCTGTGATCTTGTACAACTTCAGATCGCCTGTTGCCGCATCCCGCCGATGCATCATGCGGGGGGTAGTGATCGCGCCAACAGATTCCGTTCCACAAAAAAAATATTCTGTCTCACATACGCAACTAAAAAATCTCGAGTGGAAAGAACAGGAGGGTGGCATGCGGCGGTCAGCCCAGCGTAGGCCGGGAAGGAAGAAAATTAAATCATACAGTGCAATTTTTACCCTATGTTCATATTTTCGAGAGCATGATCAGGTTGAGCTCTGAAGTAACAATAAACTGTTAAAGCTTTCAGCTCTTATCACTCTAGTGAGTGAGTGAGATCCTATGACTTTAGGATCATCCCATACATTTCCTAATTCATAGTCCTCTTTCACACCCATCATTGTGTGGTGCAATCGGAGAGGAAGGCCTTATCTTTTCATTGGGATGGTGGGAAGATAAATGGTTTGCTGTACATTACGGCATCTTTGCGCAGAAAAGGACAAGATCTTTCGATCTTTCTCCTGAAATTAAGCACTCGTGTGGTTAGGTCTGTTCTCGGTAACTTAACATCCAAGGGTCTATTGGTCGCCAATAAGACGTGTTCTCGGAGTGTTTGTCTTTTGATTTACTGAGCCCGCCCTTACCTCCCCACCACTAACTTACACCGCACAGAAGCCATCCTTTGGCCCATCTCAGCTCCCTCGAACCTGGAGCAAGGCCGCCAATGCCTGTTGCTAAGCGCTTAGAATGGTAGAGGCTGAAACCTGCAGTTGTAGACGTCTATAAATAGATGTATTTATAAATACCTATCGCGCCGCCTGCTGCTTATGGGACGATAGACCTTGTTTTTTTTCGGCCCGACCCACTTGATCCACGTTGTTTAATTCACCTAGGGTCACCCCGAGCTCTCTTGCATTTTTCAGAAAGAAGCCTATAGCCCATGACAGGAATATCGGATGAAGATGTGGAGAAGATACTCGCAGAACATTCGGAACAGCCGCGGGATGTCGACGAAGCCATGGGAATTGGCAAAAGAGCCGGGGATGAGATAAAGGTAAGAGAAGCAAAACCCCAGCAAGAAAAAAGGGGGAATCGACAGGGCCAAAGAAAAGAGAAAAAAAGGGAACAGAACCGGATGGGAAACTATTCTATCAATATATTCCTTATGGATGGCTAATTAATGCGGCGATTGAATACAGGCAGAAGCTCGGAATCTCTATGAAAAATACAACTTGGGCGGGCAAGATCGCACATACAGTCGGATCCCCGACGAAATTAAACGACCAGCAGAAGACGAACTCTACGCATGGATGTCAACAAGATACCCACAATTCGCTTCCCAAAAGTATGCGAGCTGGAGGATGGCGCGAGCCTGGAAATCATTAGCACGGAGAAAAAGTCGGAGAACAAGAGGTTTGTTTTATCCCAACTTTCGGCCTTTTTTCAACCCTTACTAAAACATAGCTCCCGCAGGACTAAATAACGGTAATCCACCGCCCGAAGAAGGGGGGGAATCATCGGCGGCCGATAGTAAAGGTAACCTCCCTATGGATAAAAATGTTCGCGACTGTTTTCACTAATTTTTCCATAGTCCCTAGTACTCCCGAAACACCACAAGAACCGCCGGCAAGGCCTAAAGGTGTGTTTCCGCCCAGCGGGAACTATTCCATTCTACAAAAGCTAATAAAGAACAGGACCTTTCCGACCATGGGAGTAGTAATGACACGGGAGTGGTGGAAAATGGGAAAATATATTTGGGGGATAGAGTAAGGGGAGTCTTTAGAAGGGGGGGGGTGTCCAGGGCCGGGGTTGTGTGTTTTTGTCAAGAATTTACATTTTTCATAGCAGGCTATGCCGCAGGTTCGGGTTTCACTCCGTGCTGTGTCTTGATGATCAACAAAGCAGAGCGACGCGGAATCACCATCTCCACCCGGTGAATTCATTGCGCGTTGTGCTACAGCGCGCCTTCAACAATGGGTACGTGAGATGCGCCAAATTCAGCACATGGGGTCATGATATCGAGTGATAAAATGTGATCCTTGGGGATGGCTCTACTGTAGCTTAGGTTCCTGAGGGGTTTTGCGAGGAGAAACTAGTCAAAGCGTCAGTTGTATTCTAGCACCCCTTAACATTATGCGATACTACCACATTCAATAAGGTGCTGGTACAATAATGTAGGCTTTGACTCAATAGAAGCTTCGTTGGTATATAACAGGTCACCATGGTTTAATGGGCTCGCTAGGATTGGAGCAACGCTAGCCGCCAGACCTCTTTCCTTGAAAGCGTAGGAATTTTTAGTTATCGCCTGGCACAAGTTAACTATTGCGGGTGGCTCAAATTACTATCTAGGTTGACCAGACATAGAAAAAAGTTGGTAAGACAAATGTGATAGGGCAGGTTACGGCAGTTGGTAGGATTTGTATGGCATCGTGTGACAGAACCAACCCATGACACCTAAACCAAGAACATGTCTCTCATTCAGTGTTTTACAGGCCCGTATTGCCTCATTATAGTTCCGGGTTTCTACGGCAGTAATGTACAGTATAAGCGCATACCGTAAAATCTCTTGAAATCCACCATCGCGCATCGGCCTCGGATCCCCCCGATCAGAGACAAAACACCCCAAGAAGGAATATTGTTATCCAGACAGAGTATAGCTTGGGGAGGCTGAGCTTGCTGGATCCCATTAACTGGTATCCGTTATCTTGTTAACCTACTCTACTTGAATACACTTGTAGTTTCCAATCAAATACCAACTCCGACTCTAGCTCTGATAAGTCTACCTAGCCTATATGACAAGTTACTGAGATTTGTAACCAACACTCCTTCCATTTGGGTAGTCCCCGACTCCGACATCACCTTACGGCAATACTGCAAACATTTAGAAATTATGACAATTCTAGACTCCCAGTGCACCAGTACGCAGCAGTACTCCTATCATACGGTACCTCGCATACCAAACCTTCATCCAACTCACCGTCATATGGTCTCGCCCTTCGCACTGAACACTTTCAAAAAAACCTCAAAAACTTGATTGGACTTCTGAATTGGGATACTAGAATTCTTGCCCTTCATTCCCGCCTGCTCTCCTGCTTGTCTGACTGACTGACACGCTTATCGTCAGAACTGGCTGACTAAATATAGTACTGGGTGAAGAAAAAAACATTTGTGTCGCATGAATAAGACTTCTCACTTTACCTTTCCTCCTTTTTTTTTTTTTTTTTTTTTTTTGGCCGCATGTCACGTTTCTTGTGCGGGCAGGCGGCCGGATGCGGGATCAACGTAATGGGCATATGCGGATGTGCGGAGTGGAGTGTACTTTCTACCAATTTATTTGGGACGAGTGATTGGGGTTGAATTAGGCTTTTGGAACCAATTTCTAAGAGTTGGGACGCAAAGCTGTATTCAAGATGGTATGATACTGTTCTAGAGTACCCAAAAAACCGGTACCACAAATTGTTTAATATCATCAATGCCCTCGCCGACATATTATCGTGATCTGCTTGGCATGGGTTTGAAGGAAAGTAATAGTCTGAACTTTATTATAAATCCACCACCAGGAGTCCGTCATACACCGATATCGGAGGTTATTACCCATGAAGGATGTGCCCTAATCACCATTCCTTAACCCACCAAATTCAGCATAATCCCTAAAGTACAAAATACAAATCTCTGTCTCCTTCCCGTTTACCCTGGCCCTGGGACCACAGGAAAGTGATCCCGACGCTACCGGATAATTCAACTCTTCCGAAGACTTGGTCCCAAATTTATAATCCAAAACCTAACCTACCTGTTACGGCCCAACGATATTCCAGAATCTGACTCGAAAGTGACGTCAGTCCCTCGCTATCTTTTTTTATTAATCAATTCTCCTCCGGATAACTTTTCACTTTATTAGGGACCCTTTTCGTCTCAATTTGGGGGAAAGTAGCGCATCAACTTGCGCGTTACATACTACAATATGGCGACAATGTTACGAAGAGATACTTTTGTTCGAGGAGTGAGTCGGCGGGTGGCAATTGGCGGAGGAACCACAATACAGCGGAGAAGTTTCTCGTTACAGGAATTAGACGAGAAGAAAGGAAGTATGGCAGTCCCTGAACCAATCGCCGTACAACTACAATATAATTGTGACAAGATATCATGGCTGACGATTTATAGGCCGAGAGCGTGTTGTAATACTTGGCTCGGGATGGGGTGGTTTCGGCCTGGCCCGACAACTCGACCTAAAGCACTACCAACCCCTAATTATCACACCAAGAACATACTTCGTCTTCACCCCGCTGCTCGCTTCTACCGCCGTCGGGACGCTGGAATTCCGGCAGGCGATGGAACATTCGCGTTCCCGACCTGGTATCGAAGTTATCCGCGCTTGGGCAGAGCAGATTGATTTTTCGAAAAAGACGATTACAGTTGAAGGCGCCGTGCAGAGCAAGGATAAAGTGGGGAGTATCATCGGCGATGGAAAGAAGTTTGAAGTGGGATGGGATAAGGTAGTGGTCGCCGTAGGAGCTTTCAGCCAGACTTTCGGGGTCGAAGGGGTTAAGGACCATGCGTTTTTCCTGAAAGATGTGTCAGATGCTCGGGATATTCGGAGGAGGATACTGGAATGTGAATACTCACAAATCGCTTGTAAAGTGAGATAAGGGGTTGCTAACTAAAATTGCTTGATAGGTTTCGAAGAAGCAGCTTTACCTACTGCAAGTGAGGCACGAAAAAAACAACTTTTACATTTCGCTGTTGTGGGGGGCGGACGTGAGTTCATCTTGTATCTATTAATCATGAGACTCGCTAAACGAGATGTAGCTACTGGAATTGAATTTTCTGCCGAATTACACGATCTCTTGTCTGACGACCTCGCAAAGCTATATCCATCACTCACGAAGTACCACCGCATCACAGTATACGATGTAGCTCCAAGAATCCTCAACATGTTCGATACCTCCCTAGCCAAATACGCCGAAAAGGTATTTTCGCGACAAAATATCTCAATAAAAACAAGCCACCACGTGCAAAAGGTAACCTCCGAGGCAATCCACACACAAGAAGACGGCGAAGTTCCGGTTGGTTGTGTTGTCTGGAGTACAGGCCTGGCGCCCAACCCGCTCGTAGCAAAAGCCCTAAAAAGCAAACTCCATCTGGATGAGCGAGGCTCAAAAATTGTCGTGGACAATCACCTACGGGCTTCATCCGTGGATGAAAATGGCACCACGCCCTGGCCATTGGACGACGTATTTGCTATAGGAGACTGCGCTGTCCTTGGCGGTCAGGAATTACCCGCTACGGCACAGGTAGCAGATCAACAAGCAATCTGGCTCGGGAAGACCCTGAACAAGGCAGCGGCCCGCAAAGCCGCAGGAGGGAAAGCTGGTCCGGTTAAAATCCAAGATGAAAAAAAGTTTAGATTTAAGAATCTTGGGATAATGGCCTATCTAGGCGGCTGGAGGGCAATAACTCAAACTGGTAGCGCAGAGCTTAAGGGGTACGTAAGACTCGCATTACACTGCATGTTAAAAATCGCATGGGGGAGGTAGCTGTCAGGTGTTGTGGAATGTATTCGGCTAACATTAGACGCCGCAGACGCATGGCATGGGTTCTCTGGAGGACAGCTTACTTGACTAAAAGTGTCAGCTGGAGGAATAGGATCTTGATACCTACTCTTTGGTAAGAAATTGGATCCCCATTCCCTGGTGCGTTTCATACGAGAGTACGAGAGTAGGTTGATACTGACTGCGTTATGCAGGTTTACAAATTGGGTGCTGGGAAGGGACATCAACAGATTTTAGTCTGTGCCTTAGACCAAATCCCGGTGACGGTGTGAACAGGCATTCTGCGGCGGTGTACAGGTTGACATGGGTGTATTATAGATTGTTTTGGGCTTAAATCATCTGATATCACTCGCAGCTCGTTCGTTTAGCGAAGCATCATACCGCTAATTTTGCAGAAATTTCGCAGAATTTAATGGAGAAACATTGGCTACCGTCCCCGGGCGGGTACCTCTGTCATTGCGGCTGTATTTAATAAATTCGAGGTTTATCGATACGCTGCTAATAACTGTTCCCCATATAGGTTATCTGCTTTTCCAGCCTTGCCTTTCCAGCCTTACAGCACAAAATAGGGTACCAACAACCTTGTTCACGGCATCACAAGACCTATCGATAGGGTGGCATGCTTCGGTAGCCTTGTTAGACTAATGCCGCTCATCTGCAGGCGAGGCTGTGAATTTCAGTGACTTTACCGACTCCAAGTGACCATCTCTCCCGTCCCCCCGATTAATCTACTCGCGCGGCCGAGTACCGTATAATCCGGCGAAAGTCGGATTGGCGCTAGTGTAGACCTTCCTGAACCTGCTCAATCGCTGCTCTCTATATGTTTAAACTGTGGCAAAGCCGGCGGTCTTCGTTCCCTCCTGCCTCCTGTTGGCTCGGTTGCCCTAGTTTCTCTTTAGATCCCTTTAGCTCCAATCCGACTCTCGCCGGATTATACGGTAGTTGACCTTCCCCCAAAACTTGGTCTCACTAGTTTAGGGTCCCAAACGACTTACTAGGAAACTATCCTTTATCATACTAGCACTATTAGTCTAAAATCTCTCCCCAGCTAACCCCACAATGACGTCAATACCTGCCCCCCGGGGGTCGTGATACCACTATGGCGGTGCAGGGACCCTCCAAGAATCAATTATTTCGGGAAAATATAAAAAAAAACATAAACCCCAGGGGGGAGAGAAGTCCTTTCACAAAAAGACAATGGACGAGGAAATCCCGCAGGTCCAGATATCAGAAATGCGCTCGAGTGAGATGAAAATATGTGATTTGAAGGTACCCTCGATTTTCCCTCCGTCACTCTTTCACAACCACCAATACTAACTTTAGACGAGTGGGCTAGGAGCTCCTCACCCGCCCAAACCTCCACACCTCAGTGTCGTTCATAATCCTCCTGGCGCTCCTCCACATGCTCCTTCGCCGTCTGCTCTGCATCATACGTCTCCGCCACCCACGCATGCAACCAACAACTTTCCACCCGACCCATATTTTAACTCTCCGACCTCCGGAAAAGGCGTTCAGATCGCTGGATCGGAAGACATTGGACATTGACTCAAGATACCAACACGTCCGCCCATTGGCGACAGGCTGCGAAGGCGAGGCAAGGCTTTACAAAGACCTCCACAGCGGAGACCTAGTCGTGATCAAAACCTTTTTTTGGACGACCCGACAAATGGTAATTCCAGAATCACTCGATATAAACCCCCCCTCGGCACCGAGTAAATGGTGGCTCGGGCCCTTCGTGGGCAGTGGAAAATCCACGTGGTCCAAGCACAAGTGGGGGAAATGGCCCGTCGAGATCCCGGCAACGTTATTATATTCCCGCGGTGAGGTGGAGAAGGAACGGTACATCACCGCGTTGGACTACTTTTTCCTAGAAGGCGGACAATTCCGGGGCGGGGGTTGGAGACTTGTCACGCCGTTTTTTGAACGCGGGACGGTAGAGGATTTAGCGGGGCTGATTAGGCACTTGGATATGCGGCCCGAGGTGCTTGACGAGTTGTTCCGCGGGAGGTTCGCGGGGGTGATACATGCTTTACGGGGAATGCATCAGGATGGATATGTACTCCTACCCCCGCCCCCTTATCCCTTCCCCCTGCATGCTTACTCTCTCAGTGCCATGACGATGTAAAACCAGACAACATTTTCCTCTCCCGCCAAAACTCCTGGGTCCTCAGCGACCTTGGAAATCTCCGCCACTTCTCGCACCCATACCACTCGCAAAAACCATTCCGCTCGGATCCGCGATTGGCAGATACCCATCGTGCGCTGAAGAGCTACATGACCTTTCTGCGCGAGGCTTCCGGCTGCAGGCGCTGGTTCGACAGCGAGTTCTACCGGAAACGGACACCGTGGAGCAGACTTTACTGGGACTGGTGTGGAGATATGGTTCCCGCGGAGGAATTTAACGTAGCGGGGTTGGCAGACGAGTGGAGGACCGAGGAAGTTGAGGGGAAGGTTGAGGTAATGAGGGAGGAAATGAAGGCCTGGACCGAGGGTATGGGGCAGAGGCCAAGGTGGTGGAGGGGGGGTAGTAATGGCTGCATTGGATCTGGCGATTCGAAAAAAGGCGGAGGAGGCGAAAGTGTCAGAAGTGTGGAGGAACGGAGTGAGAGGGCAGAATTAGCCATAGAACGGATGATCGATGTAGAGCTTTGCTGCGTCTCAGTGAGATGCATGAGACTGCTCGAGATGATGATTCTGAAATGATGTTTTCGAGGCGGAAATCTATCCTAGTTTCATCCCTTCTGTACCTCTCCCTCCCTCTCCCATTTTTTGCTATTTTAATATTTCTGCCTTTCAAAGCGGCTAGCAAGCAGTGTATCTAGACGTCGGTCCATTCTTCTATCTTCAACCCACCGACAGATTGATCATCACCACTCACTCGCCAATGGAATTCCTGGATTCGAAGGTGAATTCAGAAACGTGCAAGTACCGTACAATCGGCACATGGTTAGCCCTGCGCATCATCGTCATCATCACCACTATCCTGAAAATCTAACCATCCATCCATCCACCCATCCACGATTTCCCTCACCGATAACGCCAACAGATACAATATGCAAAACCCGTTTTTCACAACCAAACAAAAATTATCATTTATTTTTATCCTGTTACCAACCCGAGTACCCGTACTCGTATACCGGCACAAGGCACACATGCACACACACGCACACATATAAATTTCCATTCTCCAGAAATGATTTGTGATTTGCACCGCCATATCGAGGGGTGTCAAAAAAAAAGGGCGAACAGCCTACCGCATTTTCTGGGTATTCGAAATTGAGCCAAGACAGTTAAACGAAGTGTGGCTCGATAGGCTGATGAGAGAAAACCTTTACTGGTAACCTTTGCCTCGAAAAAAACCCAAAATTCTGATAAAAAACATTGTTCTGTGGCAAACTATCACGATAATCTAACCCTATGAAGCAATCTTCCTGCGAACCACACTTTGCTTGACAGCTTTAGCTCTATTTCGAGTTTACCCAGAAAACGCGGTACGGCGGCAGAAGCGATAAATGTGTACCAGTCCTAATTGAAATGGTGCAATTGATCAAATGCCAAGAGCGCAAAGAGCACTGTTTTTTCTGTCCACCAAGTCTTCCAACTCTTCTTTTCAATCCCTTCGTTTGATTTCGCTGTCTTGTACTATTTAGAGCGTTATACTGGAGAAGGAAATGTCTCCAAGTTCTTTACCAGACTCCAACGAAGTCACAGAAATCTATGCTCCTTTTGTAGACTGTGACTTGTGTTATATCATACTCACTTCTCTCCCACACTTGCCGATCCACGATTCTTCTTCGCATAATATTCTCTCCGGAGTTGATTTGCAAAAGAAATGGATTCAGTAGATTGTAAGGGGAATCTATTGACTAAATTTGCATTGATTCCGCTCACTATTAAGTCTGTATTCATAGAAATTGCACTCAGATATTTCCACTGTTGCCATGTTGCGCATCTTACACTTTTACACCAAAATCAGGGCTGTCCAATTGTTAAATCAAGTGTGGAAACCAGGTTTTATCTGTTTAAAAAACAAAACCACTAGCTCCTAGTGCTTTGTCTGGCGCACACGGTAGTCGTTTTATCATAATGAATTCCAAGATTTTTGCGGTTATTTACATTCGTGTTACGTTCAGATCTTGGTACACATTCTAACACTTTCCGTCGCAACCACAGTACTTCAACCAAACCCCGCAGAAGTAACTCCAGTCTTCATGACCATAGAAACGAAGAATAGGGTGGGGTTGGGGTGCAATAGGTTGTCTTCTTTACCGGTTTTATTTATTGACATGCCAGCGTCACGAAAGCCAGCTAAATAGCCTTGCTCCCTAAGTGAAAACGCACTGTGTTGTGGGTGGGAAATTGTCGTGTAGGGTTGTCGCTGTGATGGCCAGATACACTTTTACATTGTTTTGTTGAGGTATCTTGGTTGCGACGTAGGGTGTTCGCGTTAATTCCCGATACAATCTAGCCATTCAATTCGATCATCACGAGCTATCACCCGCTGTGGTAATGACAACGATTTATGTCAAGTGAGAGAAAGAGAGAGAATGCGTGAATAGCTAAACTAAAATACCTCACCAACTCTTCACTCTGTCGGTCAATTTGAAAAGGGCAATAAAGTTAGTTAGTTTTTCACCTTTCCCTTCCAATCGTTAGAATTTGCACTCGACCTTTCTCCTACCTCATCAATGAGATCAGTGCGTATCTAGGCGCATTCCGCCCAATTTCACACAAGATATGAAGTCGTTTCTCGTAACTGCCCCTTCGTTTGCTTCCCTCTCTCTTACTTTCACTACTCCTTGTCTGCTCTTCTTACCTCCTCTCCTTTAACATCTTTTCCCCTCCCATTCTCACTCCCTCCCTCCCTACCCCACCTTTCCTTCCCCAACTTACTTACTTATCCCACCCTGCCTAATCTACCCCTTCGCTATCTAACAAACCACCACCCCACGATACCCCTTCCTCTACGTCACCTACCCTCCTCCTTTCCACGCAAAAAAAAAAAAAATACCAACAAAATTATTCCAAAACGGCCCAACCGTGCGGGAAAAAAGAAAAAAAAAAGAAGAAAGCCACTTCTACCCTCCTAAAAAAAACTTTTTTTTTTTTTTCCTGCCATCCCTCTCACTGCCTGCTTGCATGGCACCCCATGGTACGAATGCTCATGCATGTATGCACGGAAAGGCAATGCTTCTATCATACTTCCCCTTTTGCTCCCTCTTCTGTATCGGGCGGCAGCCTTGTCTGGTCTTGTCTCGTCGCCGTGGCAGCCTGAAAAAAAAAAAATGAAAAAAAGCCAAACCAGTATTCACGGCCCACGATTTGGGACGAGTAGGGAGTGAGTGAGTGAGTGAGTGTGGAGGTGCACGAGTGATGGAATGAGAGGAGCGAGTGAGAAAAAATCGCATCACAAAAAGAAAAGAAAACAAAAAAGTCATTCACTGGTATAATCATTCGAGGAGTGAATGACTGGCAGGGGTGAAATGATGATAAAGAGGATAATAAACGGAAGGGAGAGAGAGAGAGAGAAGGGGAAAAAAGATGATACAACGCCTGGATTGGAAGGGGTATAAAGTTAGTTGGGTATTTTTTTTATAAATGAAGGGTACTTATACTCCCTCATAGATAAAATACAAGTATTTCCACAATCAATAGAGCAAGTGGTGTTTTCTCTTATTTGTATTTTTTCCTCGTTGTTTAACTTTTGTCGAGGTAAAGCGAAGCGAAAAAAAAAAAAAGAGGGGAAAGGGAAGGAAATTTGGTTGCACTCGATCCAATCAGGTGGGATGAGGCTGATAGCAAGCGAATCGGTGTTTGGGTTTGTCAATCTCACACCAACTTATCGGTACCGTAGATTGCGAGGGAGAGTAACCATGCGCAGAAACACTTCA
Organism: Choiromyces venosus 120613-1; assembly: GCA_003788595.2. Lineage (NCBI taxonomy): Eukaryota > Fungi > Ascomycota > Pezizomycetes > Pezizales > Tuberaceae > Choiromyces > Choiromyces venosus. Next base: position 70,131 of record ML120393.1, read on the forward strand.
CCGAAAGAAAAAAATGCGACGAGTGACTATCTGTGCAACTAAAATATTTATCGCTCACTTCACTGGTACTGTACTGTACGACCGGAAATTGTGTCTTCATGGGATTCGTGAATAACAGTATAAAATCCGGCAAATTTAAAGGGATATACGCTGGTCAGGTGGTGTCGCTCCGTACATGCAGGAGAGGAAAGGAAAGGAAAGAAAGAAAGGAAGAAAGGAAGAAAGAAGGAAGGAAGGAAGGAAGGAAAAAGAGCGCAGAAAAAAATGAGCTAGAAGAAAGTAAAGCAAAGTAAGAAAATCCATAAATCCATAAATCCGTCCTCCCAAGTCGTCTTCAATTCTATAGGAAGCACTATAATAGTGGAGAAAACACCCTATTAGCATATGCCACGACCCAAATAGCAAAGATGAAATATACCAAATCACTCTCAAATGAGCATGCTCTACCCAACTATCTCTTCAGTAGAGTCTCTCACAAACCTACCCTCTTCTGATAAGGATTCACACTCGACGTGTACAGAGGAAGCCCTCGTAATTCTATCCCTTCGCTCGATAGTCCCTTCGAGGAGGACGCATGCAGAGGAGACCCTCGTAATGTGACCCCTCCGCTTGATTCTTCTTTCAACTAGTACATGCACATAGTGCTGCCTCCTAGCTACTCTTCCCCGCGGGCGCGGACCACCCCGCTTGACTTTTGTGCGGGGCGCACGAGATTGATTTTGAAGGCCCTGAGGGATGCTATTCTCGGGTAGTGACAGCATTTTGTTCCACGGTTCTTGCAGAAAGCGCTCCATGGGTGAAGGACCGGTTTCCGGGGAGTGCTGTGAGGGAAGGTAATCGCTTAGATCGCAGTCACCGATTAAAAAGGACCTGTCGCTTCTATCACCCGGTTTTGTTTGTTAAGTGAGATATTCGTTGTAAGGATTATATACTTTTGTATACCTACGTTGGCTGAACGTCTTCGCTATCCGTGTTGAGAAATCCCGAGCTTGACTGAGAGCCAGCAAGCTCAAAACCGAACTTCGCGGCAGACATCGTGTTGCCGTGCTGGTGTGGGTCTGTAGGAGTTGAAAACATAGACATGGATGAATATGTAGTGGTTAGAGAAGAGCAAGAAGGAGACATAGCGATGTGTCGGAAGTGTTGCGTTTGAAGGTTTTTATTTTGTTTTTTTTTATAGAGACTATGGCAAGAAAGAAAGGGAGTTCAAGTTGGTCGAAACGGCTGGCTTTATAACTTTCGCCAACCGCTCAAACACTCTGCCCAGTCTCTCTCTCCTTCAGGTGTGGGGCACTCTATCCTCTCGAATTCGAGTACACTCCCACGAGGATAGAACGGAGACACTGAATCTCCCAAAGACCAGCCACTCTGCTTGAGCCGTCACCGGTTGGTCACAAGGAACTCCACTTACTACGGTTAGGTGAGTTGTTCTGTCGGCATTAGAAAAAACTGATATTTCCTGACTTGATATCCTCGAACAACGAACCATAATTCTCGAAAAAGAAATATTTTGTCGATCAATGAGATCCACCGTCAAATGCAACGTGACGCAAGGTAGTGAGGAATGAGTAAGCTGTGTGAATAACTCTAAACTTCTCCGCTCGTTCTAGAAACTGATAATGAAGAGTTCATGTGTGTCCAAACCCAAGGTTTGCAGAATCTGGATCTGCTCAATATGAATCCCGGATCACCAAAACCGGTTGGCTACATAAAGCGAAGAAACACGCACTATTCGCTGGAGTATCCCCCGTGCCTTATGAGGAAATAAACATCATCAGGGTTGGATTAACACCTTTGAGGTCTAGATTCATGAGGTTCAAATTCAGCACACCACCTGTCGGCTCTCCGTTTTTCTTGCGGAACGCGTGCCGTTTGCTGCTGCTCGTCGCCCCGACATGCGAGGGAGTGGGGGCGGAGAAGGCCTGGCCGTTAATTGTCCCGCCCGCCCGGTGCGCATACGGTAGTGCTCGAGTACATGTCCCAGTCTTTGACAGTTGCGATGCGATGAGGTGCGATGGTTGAGGTTGATTTGTTTGCCCCGTTGCTGCCTAGAAACGAAATAAGCCCTTCAAAGTCCCACTAAAATCAAGGAATTGGCTTACAATTGTTGACCCAACTACGTCGTTCGACGTCATTTTGGTGATGTTCCAGGGAATGCCCATCCAAACTCGTTGAAACGGGATGGTGAGTGGGATATATACCACTTTATTTCGCACTTTCCGGGCCAAAGGATATACCAGAGAACTACCGGCCCGTCTTATCTTGCGGTTTAACAAAGCTTATCTACACGAAAGCTCAAATTCAATGTCACTTGCCAGTCAGATTCCATGAACCATTGATCAGCTGAGGGAATTGAGGACGAAGCACATGAAGCCAAACTTAATTGTCATTAAGCTTAGTGTACGATACACGGGTGGATGTTCTCCCCCGTCCCGATTTCCGCTTCCCCAATGACGTTGGTGGGCAACCGGGTGAAGCCGACTTTAAGCATAAGTTCCAGAAAAGTCTTGAGACAAGTTGGGATTGGCTCTCTCTCCCTACAGTACCTAACTGACTAAAATATTTCAGCTTAGATGGAGGTCCCTTCCTCAAAAGCTTTAGAGGCCTGGTTAAGCGGTGTCATTTTTGATAACCTACAGTACGCTCCGCCTCTTCCATTTTCAACAAAAGTACCGAACAAAACACCTCAAAAGAAGGACTTTGGATTCTCCCCTCTGTCCCCACCCGGGCAGACTTTTCCCCAAAAAGTGCGCAGTCACAAAGAGAAGAGGAAGCGGAGCACGCGTTCGAGATACTAATATCGACTTTATTACAGTGTATGCCTACGACGAACCTTCTCTCTCGTCCCACCCTTTCGTCAGACATGCCCCACGAATAGTGAAAAGAAAAAAAAGGGAATAACCAAAAGCTTAGGTGACTTTATTATATCCAGTATCCTGCAACAGGAATTCCCTGACGCCATACCTCCCTGCCCTCAATAACTTACACTTAAGTCTTCATGCGTCTTGCAGCCGTGATGCAGAAGCACTGCCGCCCAAAATGTATGATCCATTCGTCAAATCATCAGAAGTTACTCACTCGCACAACCACCCAATCCTCATCCCACGGCTCTCTGTGGATAGACATTGAAAGTGCGATGAAGCGCTTATGCGCTTACTGGAGTATCATTTCGTTGTAACCTTTGTCAGCTTTTGAAGCCAAAGGCAAACTAGGGAAGTCTCTCATCGCGATTCGAGGCGTCGCCGGGCATCGGAAGAGGCGATTGTAGTCTGCCAAAAGTAAGGGCTGATTAGCGGCAGGAGAGCCATTGTGCCTTGCCGACAACAGGCTTTAGTCAAGTGAATTGCTGGTTCGCCAGTGTGGAAAAGCGAGAAGATGGAAGGAAAAAAATAGTTTTATTTTTTACACGAGACAATGCTAAAGACTTTATAACTCCAAACATCCAGCAGACAGCGAGAGAAGCCACGCAAGCCAAGCACCCTAGTCCTTTATGAAGGAAAGAGCTCCAACAGAAGTGGTGAAGTGGTGATCTTGCTTCATCCTTCTTAGTACTCGGAGGTGCTGCCAGCAAATAGTTGTCGTGGAATGTGCAAAACCTCACTGGCCAATGGTCATCTGACACTGCAGAAAGGCTTTCAGCTCTCCACAAAACCAAAATAATATCAAATTCTACGCGCTCTACTCAGTGAAAATGGTAGTAATTCTGCAGTTCGCCTCGTTGTCGTGGTATTGATAAACCCCCATTCGTTGTGCAGAGCGGAGTACTGTAGACTTGATATTACCTGTATACCAATTCCGGCAAAAAGGACTCTACCGGTAGTTTACCACCAGTAATATATCGAGGTAATATGTGTAGGAGGAAACGCACCGCAATCGGGGAAATTTAATTTTTGGGGATGAAACAGTTGAAGATATGAAATACCGTAAACTCTCGCTCATAATGAACTGTCCCGGACTAGGACAGTTTGCAATGGACAAAGTTTCTGAAATTGATGATAGGCCAAATATCTCTTCTTTTCAAAAATTCCCAAAAGCTTAGTTTTTTTAGTACTGGAGATTCTGAAAAGTCCTAGTCCAGGCCAGTTCATTATGAGCGAGATTTTACGGTATCGCTGAGTTATTGTATTCCACGATGTGTGACCTACCGAGTCTGGTATATATTGTGTACTCTTGGCCAGCACTAACTTAAGTGCAATGTTCAACTATCGTGGAGCAAGCTAGTTAGGAGCAGAGGCTATGAAATTGCCCAAAGTGATGAATTAAGGGCGTAGTGGATTGTTTTCATCAATTTAGGGGAAACTCCCAAACTATATACTGTACAGTACTACAAAAATAGCGATAGCTTATAACAGCCTCACAAAGCAGCCCACGATACTCTCTCATCCATCACTACAACTCGTGGTAACCTTCCCGTGACATGGTGTGACTGCATCACAACCATACTGTAAACTCTGTCCATGGCCATACCATACCATGCGAAACAATCTCTTATCCTCAACATACTGTGAGAGTAATCCATCCGCAGACATCACCGCAGACAGAGCGATAGATTGATAGACATACCCAATTCCAAACAACACTTACCCATGGGAAGAAATCCGACAGATAATTCCAAATCCTACCGTGGATTCATGGTTGCAATAGAGGTCGGTGATATCATATCATAATCATACCGTATCATATCATCTTGTACTCGTACAGTCCAAGTCAGGTACAGGTTACTGTGCTGTAGCTTTATGTATCTACCTAGCCGTCAAACCGAACCCGGGCCAAAAACAAATGTGATTTCTTCACGGGGGCCGGACTTGAACTCTATATAAGCCCATTGACGGTTTGCTACAGCTACCTTGGCTTCACTCCTGTTGTTTCCCTCTCCCTTCCCCTTCCCCTTTTTCTCTTCCGTTCTCTTCACTTTCTTTCCCCTCTTCTACTACAATGTTAACAACTACACAACGGTTTGAACATCATCATCATCGTTATCATCATCACCCGCAAGGTAAGTGAACTCCTGAAGAAACCGCCACCTCGGAGCTAATCTCGCTGCAAAGCCCCGATAGGTCCAAAACTTAATCCAATCCTCAGCACCGTTAATCATCTAATTATTACAATATCATGCCCGTGCAATACAAGACCAGCTCCTCAATTCTAGACATTCCCGGTCAATCGGCCGAGTAGCAAGCCTAACTGACCAACGACACTAGCGGGTACAACCCTGACAGCACTCCTAGGATCCCGATGCTATAACACAAGTCTACCGTGTGTATCGTATCATACTATACCAAAGGAATACTCCCCGAGCCAGCCGGCACAATACCGCACAACACCATACCGCTACAGCGAAGTAGCTAGGCACGATACGAATCTTCCGACCATAGAATCCTCAAAGAACTTCCCTACCATTCCTTTGGTCCATCCAAATGCTCACAAAATTGCACGAGCACACGACAGTCAGACAACTAGACTACCGAGAGTTGGAATCAACTCCTCACAAATTACACCATTGTCCAGCAAGCATAGCATGGCACAGCACAGCACAGCACAGCACATATCCATCCTTCCGTCGAACCACGAACCACGAACCAGAAGGAAAATAAAGGGCAAAAAAAAAAAAAAGCAAACCATCCGAATCATCATGTCACATCAATCCGCCTAACATATAGGAACTATAGGTAGGCATTCAAGGAGTAACCATATCATAGGTAACTGTTCCCAAGGTGGTAGAACAAAAAACGCACACCCAATATCATTTCATACCACACACAATAAAAACCCAGCATCCAAACTCCGAGCCCACCCCCAAACTCACTCACCCAAATCCCTCCAATCCAAGTCGGTCCTTCATCCCCGCGCTCCCATACACACCAATCTACCACCCAACCAAACCAAACCAACGGAACCCTTCCCCTCCTCCCATTCCCTCCCTCCCTTCTCACTCACTGACGGACTTACAGTACCCTCCCTCCCTCCCTCCCTACATAACCACCCGTCCAACCATACCCACACCCCCGATCCCCCGATCCCCAGATTACTTCTCTCTCTCTCTCTCTCTAATACTGCCTTGCAGTCCACCCGCCAACCAACCAGAGCAATAAAAAAAAAAAAGAAAAAGAAAAAGAAAAAGAAAAAAAGAAAAAAAAAAGAGAAACCAAAACCAAAACCCCGAGTCGCCAATTTCCAAAAACGGTGATCCGTCGCGGGGTCTATCACAACTCACATTTTCAACGTTACCCACGCCTGCCTTGCTGCCTTGCTGCTGCTTCTCCCACACCTGGTAGGTAGGCCAATCAGGAGAATAACTTTCCTTTGCCCGCCGCACAACTGAGAAAGGAAAGAAAGAGAGAGAGAGAGAGGAAGGAAGGAAGGCAGGCAGGAAAGAAAAGAAAAGAAAAGAAAGAAGGTAAGGTAAAAAGTAACTTGAGCTAAACATCGATAACCAGTACCATATGTGGGCACGTCTGCAAGTAGGGGTTTTGTTCCGGAGGTTTTATCGATTTGACTTGTTCGGTTAAATTTGATGGCTGTCTGTCGTACAGAACAGTGCTTTGTATGGAATGATGATGCTATCATAGGGAAAAGAAAAAGAAAAGAAAAAAGTATGGAGGATGGATATGATGTGATAATGTAACCAACCTTACGGATAAGAAGCGATACTGTAGTTTATTTACCAATTCAAGAAAACAGAAGATAAAACCTTCTTCCCCCCCCCCACCCAAACGAACAGATAAACAGATGAATAAAATAGTAAAATATTTTAAAATTGTTTTGCTCCTCTTTCCCTCCTTTCTTTTTTGTCCGTCCGTCTGCTACAGTACGCCACGTTCACAACAGCGACTATACCAAAAGCCTAAATCAAGAAGAGAAAAAAAAAATGAAAAAAAAAATGAAAGATGAAAGAACGCCCCCGCTCCGACAACTTGACAAAAAAAAAAACGAAAGAAGTAAACAAAAACCCAAATACTTCACTTTCACTCACTGGACTCACAACGATGGTGACGATGATGATGATGACGGAAATAAAGGCTACGCTAGTAAAGATATAAAATAGAAGTAGAAGTAGAAGAAAGTGAGTGAGTACGAAGTATGATAGATAGAAAAAAAAAAAAAAGGGGGATAGATAGATAGATAGATAGACAGATAGATAGAATAATCCCCATTTGACCCCGAAATTCAAAATTCAAAAAAAATCAATTCGAAAAAAAAGAGAAAACTTCCAAAAAAGGACAATAAAAAGACTATAACGAGATGATAAAAAAGGGGTTTCAATCAAACAAAATCCAAGTACGCGCAATATGAATGAGGAAAAGAAAGAAAAGAAAAGAAAAAAAGAAAGGAAAGAATAGATATCAAGAAAGAGAAAAAAAAGTAACCAAGAGAAGCAAGTAGAAGAAGAAAAAAGGATATAGAAGAGAAAGAAAGCAAATAAAATAAAGGAAAAATAAAATAAAAGAACCGCCCGCTGCTCCAGAAAAAGTTAAAATACACCAACTCCATCTACCCGTTTTTCTAACAAGTACCGAAACCATCCATACCAAAATGCAGGTAGAAGCACCCATCGTCGATAACAACCCTAGCTGCACCCAGTCCTGTCCATCAATCAAATCCATCCAGCTTCTCCCACTTTTGACCACGGCCGCACTACCACACCAATAACCCACACCACCATTCCATAATAAGCATCCAATCGAAATCAATCATGTCCACCACCACCTCCACCACATCCCACAACGACCACATCATAAACCGCCACGACCCTCCTCCACCACAAATGCTACGAGTAGCCACGCCCGATATCCATGCCTCTGGCACACATCCGCGTTGTTCCTCGCAACTTCAGCAATGAGCCACGATTAGGGCGTCGGCGCATTAACCGGTTTCCAACCGGGAAAGAACAACTGAGAACACCAATACATGCTGTCTTCGTACATTTCTTTTTCGCGTAGCATTTTCAATCCACTCTCTATATTCGCCCATGCGCTGGTTAGCTATTATGCTTTGAGACAAAAGTGGGGTCGGGGTCGGAGAAGGGGGGGGGGTGAATAAAGAGCCAGGGTCCAATGTGATGCGATATGATATAAAATTATGACAGGATGTGACATACCTTGATGCTTGGTCGCTTGGATAACATCCTTCATGTAGCGAACCTCCTCCTCGCTGGACTTAGCTAGAACTATTGTTTCGCCCGATTCCCAGTCAATCGAAAATGGTGCGTAGCCCTTGCTTACGTGGTGAAAATGTGCCAATAGGATGTTCGCTCCTTGGAAGACAGCATCAATTAGGTGATAATTTGAGAAATGATTCTGAAGACTGTACCGCATGGCGAACCACCTGTCATGCGCGATCGTCAACTCCATGTTGTGCAGGAGTATGAATATCGTCAAGTAAATCTCCAAAAAATCCTCCGGCTTATTATTAAGCACCTTTCGTTGCAATTCCTGCAATAACTTCTTTCGTAGCGGGATGAGCAGTTGGTGGATGGTGATATTATCAATCTGGAAGTCCATTATCGGCGTCACTGGGATCTTGCCAAAATAAGGACTTCCCTCCTCCATATTAGTTGTCATTCCGAAAGTTTCATTCCCAGCTATCGACCACGGCGTTTCAATTACCCGACTGCCAACCCACAACTTCAGTGCATTGCGGAGTAGCGATGACTATATCGGTCAGCTTTTAGAAAAGATATATCAAAGATAGAGCCAACATACGCCTTTAACATTACTCATTCGTAATGCCATAGAGAAGGATTCCCAGAGTATAACGTTCGAACTAACATGTTCCTGTATATACCTAACAGTATTATCCTCTACGTATCGATTGATAGTCCTCTGAGCATCATCAATATCTGATATCGCATAGGGCGGACAGGCCAATGCTGCCACCTCCCCATTGCGACCGATCCATGTATAATTGTCCCTATCATCCGGCAGAGGTTTATATTGTTTCGCCATAAGATTCAACGTAAGTCCCATCCCTTGAGTAACCGTAAATCCCTTCGCAGGCGAAGCCCATACAGTCCTATCATTCGGTGAGGCCTTCAACCATCGTCTCCGAGTCCATAGAAACTCTTCAGTGGGACCTATAATACAATATTATGTTAGCATACATGTATATATATATGATGAAGGACTGACGTAATAGGCAGGGTAGGTTAGGGTTGGGTAGGGTGAGGTGAGATTAAGGTAAAGTTCAAGGTAGGGCTTGGACAAGATATTACCTCGTCGAAACAGTTCCGATTCTGTCATGCGGGCACGGAAGCATGGGATGTTGGGTATCTTGGAGAAGATTGATTCACAGTACTTGCAGCAAGCCTCTGACACTCTTATGCACTGAAACCATACACGTTAGTTTTTTTTTTCTTTTTCTTTTCTTCTTTCTTTATATCTCTCTTCATCTTTTCATCTCGAGATTCAACTCGTTGAGGGGGAGGGGGAATCAAAGATAATAAGGGGAAGTGAAGGGGTTAGTACTCTTTTTTTGTTTTTCCAACACGGTAAGCAAGCACCCGTTATTCTAGTCATGTGCGTTTCCTTCTTCAACTCTGGGGTAAATCGCTTTCGTTGCCTCTTCTTCTTGCAGGAGTTGTTCCGCGGTTCACCATCACTACTCTCTGAGGAGCTCTATTTCAATTGGAAAAAACACATTGTTAGGGACGCGATTTCTTGATTTTGTTTTTCTTTCTTTGGAATAATTTGATTGAAATGGCATGATTAAGAATGTGGGGGGATAGGATGAGGGAAGATGGAGGTGAGAAAGGGGGGGGGATGTGCGGGTATGTGAATAGGTAGATAGAAGCATCAATGCAACACGAGAAGGATAAGGGGGGATATAATACATTTTTCCTCTGGCTCTGTTGATGTTCGGATGATTCCTCATGGTCGCCAGCAGAGGATGAGCTTGGGGTGTGAAATCCAATCGACGCATCTAGGGTACTAGCAGAGGAACAAGAGGAGGCGGCGGAGGATGGCTGCCACGCACCCGGTTGGTCCCAAGGAGCAGATTGATCGAGCATAGGGAGGGTGGTATCCAACCGTAACAACTCCTGGTAAATATTAATGTTGTTCGCGATACAATCTTCGAACCTAGCAAGGTTTGACGGGTCCATGTTGGCGAAACCGTCGTATTCGCAAGGGAAATGTAGCCCATTTAGATAGTTCGCTTGCTCTGGAATCAACAAATCGCTCGCGAGGTTAAAGTCGAGGGCAGGAAAGTACTGTTCTGCCGTGAACATGCTGTCCGCGAAGGTAGGATATTGCTCTGACTTAAGGTTAGGAACTCCGCTTGCGCTCATCAGGTCTTCAAGTTGACTGTCGTCACCGGGGAGCTCGTGCGGGGCGGGCCCTGAGTGCGGGTCAAACGACCACGGCGTAAACAGCATGCCATCATTACATGTCTTGGATGAGTTCAGCATGTCGGGTTCGTGCAAAGTGGAATCAGAAAGCGAAAAAGCGGAGGAAGAGGTAAACCAGAAGGAAACAGAGTTGAGGAAAACCCGAATTAAAGAGGTGAACGAGGGGATCAGAGTACAGTATGAGGTGTACGGCAGAGGTCGACTACGGCAACCAGATACACACACACGCCAGACTCCAGACACCACACCTCCACAGAACCAGAACCAGACTACCGTTAAGCTACGAGTAGACAACCCTTCCTTTTCCACACTGCAAAATCCCAGACCACCACCACCACCACCACCACTACGATACTTCTTCTTCTCTCAACACGCCGCGCCCTTTTTATTTTTTTATTCCTTCTTTCTTTTGAATCTTTTGATTTGTCCTTTTCTCTATTTTTATTTTTTTTTATTTTTAATTTCTTCTCGTCTGATGTGGAAAAAGTGGAAAATGGTCTGGATGATTGATTTGATTTGATGGATGAACGATAAGGAGGTAGGGAGTGGTAGGGAGTAGGGAGTGAGGGAAGGAAGGAAGGAGGGGGGATAGGATGGTTGTGAGTGAAAGCGTGATTGTGAGTGTGAATGCGAGTGAGTTGAGTTAAGAAAAGATTTTGTGGGGAAATAAGAGTAAAAAGGGTCCGTCAACGAGAAGAAACGCTGGAAATCCAGCATAATATCACCTCACAAGCAACAAATTCCGCAACTACCACCAAATTAAACCCATACGAAAAACCAAGATTCACACATTCTGACTTGGGCTCACACACCCACCATCATCACCACCAGTGCAACACCTACCCACCACAATCACCATCTATCCCCACTACCAAGGGAAGGACACAAAAACAAGACACAGACACAGATAGACGAGAACCAACCCCAGCAGTACCTCCACCCAAAAACCCAGTCAAGCGCAACGGAAGATCGGGGCAAGCAACCACCACCACCATCACACAGGGTCAAAACAAAAATAATAATAATGGTAATATTATTATCATAATTTAAAAAAAAAAAAAGTTGACCCCGTGCCATACGGTAAGCACCATCCATTATCATCATCATTATCGCCCGTCTTACATATAAACCATACTGTAAATCACTCCAAAAAAAAACCACGATTAATATAAACAAAAAAAAACCCAGTTGAAATACCGTAATCCGGGAAGGATTCCCCACTTAAACTACCAGACTTTCATACAGGAGTCATGGTATGGACGGGTATGGTCCGAGTTTATCTGGCCCTACCGTACTACTGCTGTACATCGATAACAAAACACTACATACCTAAACAACAGTACATACAGTAGTAGCACAATACCGGTAGTAAAGTAATTCAAACGCACGATCGACGATTTTCCCTCCCAGCACAGTAGATCCCTTCAGCAAGACCCTGACTTCAGCTCTTTTTTTTTCTTTTTTTTTCCACCATCCTCTATTACCTTCTTCCCCTTCATACGGTCTGATACCAACCAGCATGCAAGCAAATAAGTCAGGAAATAAACGAAAATGAAAAAAAAAGAGAAGAATCCGGTAAAGCACTGTAGGAGCACAGTAAAATTCCCAAGTCAGCATATACATTCCTATTCCAACTCGGCAGAAGGAAGTAATTACTCCAACCAACCTTTCCCCATCTGCCATCACGCTGTATGTATGAAGTGTAAGTGTGTATGTAAGTGTATATGTAAGTGTGTATGTATGATATCGTCCTTCCTTCCTTTCTTCCTTCCTTCTTTGCCCGCCTATGTCTACCCAACAGGGAACGTTGACCCGGGGCCATAAGGCAATTACATAACCCGGATCAATCGCCAGAAGTACCGTAGTTTGCGAATTGTAGCTACGGCATGATAGGGCAGAGTGAGCATCGGAGCCTTATTGATGGGTGGGTATCATCCCGTGGGTACAGTATTGTAAGTTAACGGCATATGGTATCACATCCTGAAGACTACCTACGTACCTAGATTACCGGAAAGCAGAATGCGCGGGGGGGACACTTTAGTACAAGTTACAATTCAGGTACCGGCACGATACAAAAGATCCTTCCACCCAAACTTCTTCAAGGAAAATCGATAAATTAAATAATATATTATAGCAAAGCAAAGCAAAGAAGAAAAATTAAAACGTGGAGTTATCATATTTGGCATTGAACTTCTTTCTACCCCACTCTCTGCTCCTCCTCCTCCTCCTCCTGCTCCTACTCCTACCTCTCCTCCTCCTTTACTCACTCATCCACTCCCTCAGTCAATCGCTTCCCTCCGGTATAGCCTGCCATTCTTTCTACCCAATTCTTTAGCATTCTTTGCTTTTGGCTTCATGGTGCTGTACAGTACTTCTCTCGTCCCAATTCCGAGATTCGATTTCCAAAAAAGAAAACCTTATCCATACCCGCCCGCCCGCCCTCTCACCCCGCCGGCCGTGGCCACTTCCCTCCTTCCTTCCTCCACAATTCAGCGAGTACTATACCAATGTACCACATCACAAAACATCACATAACACCACTTGTACCCCCGTCGCACACATTATATCACCACCACCACCACCACCACAAATAAGTTACCAACCAAACTACCGACAATGTACTTCCCGGGGGGGGGGGTAGACGAAAGTCTGTCAAAGCCTTGACTGCCAACAACATAGAAATTCCGTGAGCCACATTCTCCAGACTTTCCCCTACACCCAAAGTGCGGCACTCCCATCATTCCATTCGTCTCCGCAAACCCCAAAGTCACCTCTTCTCGCTTCGTTTTCAGAATATGGAATTCCGTGCAACAGTACTTCAAGTGCCGGTCTGGTGTTGGGTTGGGTTGGCCGGACATGATACCCTCTTCCAAAGTATCATACCGGTACCTGCGACAACCAGCGTACAGTATCGCCAGAAACCAGGATTTATCCTTCAGCCAGCCAGCCAGCCAGCCAGCCAACCAGCCAGCACGCTGTGCACAGTCGCGACAAGGCAGTAACCGGACAAGACAAAGAATTTTTTATTTTTATTTTTATTTTTTTTGCTGTTTTGACGCAGATGGCGCAGGGGTAATTCCTATCTTGTCCGGTTACTATGATACCTACACACGCATCATACGTTCTTCCATAGGGCTAGGGGCAGCACTCAGTCTTGGCGACCGGCGATTCTTATCGAGATCCAGGTTGTTCCGGCCTGTTCTTGTCTTACCCTACCGTACCTTACCCATCCCGTCACACACACCCATCTCACGGTATCATATGATACCACATCCCATCTGCGCCCCGGAAGCGCATCCGCCTCCTTGCTCCGGGGGCCAGGTAAAGTAAGACAAGCAGGTGAGTGATCAACCGTGCAAAAATCGCCAAAAATCTTTTCCATCATTATCACGAATAAGACGGAGGGACGTAATCTTAGTCAACATTGCATCGTTTTTTTTTTCTTCCAAAATTCTTATGCTCAACTATTGTTACTCCTAATACTCTGGTTCTCATTTTCGTTTCTATCTTAATTTTAATTTTAATTTTAAAAATTTTTTTTTTTTTTGGGGGGGGGGGTCTGCCTTACTGTACGGTACTAGTACTCCCTTTGTAAGCAAGCAAGGAGGGAGGGAGGGAAGGGCGTGCCAATCTGCCAGTAACCACGACGGTACGGCAAGGGAGGAAGGGAGGGAGAAACCGCCTCGGCAGCTGTAATAGTTCCATCGGCAAGTTCAACGCCCAAAACGAGATGAGCGGGAACATCTTTCTTTTTTAACCTCCTTTCGGCTAATCCCTTGTCGTGCTTGTGTCGACATGGCCGGAACATATCAGGGCAATCAGGGCAGTCCTTTATCTCAAGTGCCGTGTATCAGAACGGCAATATTCTTCAAACGGGGAAAAAATAAAAATAAAAAAAAAATAAAAAAAAGAAAGAGGAGGGGGAGGGGCAGGTGTGGGAGTTGGCGCATTTTCTAACTTCTCAACTCCTAAATTAACGGACTGACTGACTGACTTGTCACTCCCTCATTCACTTGTTCACGCAGTGCCATATCATCATCTCTTACTCGAATATGGTCCCGATATGTATTCGATTATCGTCAATCATCTAGCTTCTCCCTCCTCCCCCACTTCCTTCCTATCCTTACTCTGCTTCCCTCCATCTCCCGCCTGTCAGATCTTCCTGCAGAAATATTTATCCGCTCGCATCTACTACCCTAAAATCATTCCCATCTCTCGTGTTTACGCCCGTCATATCACTTCCTCACAAAATCTCACAAGATCCTCCAGAAAGTCCGTGTCAGCCTCTTCACATTATAGTAACAAAAGAAAAAGCCTTAAATACATCAACAGAACATTCGAAAAACAAACCGATATCTACTACGCAACCCAAGTCTCTGCAGCTCATTAATACATACATATCCCCGCTTCTCCACACACTATAAATTCCCTCGTCAACAGACATCGTACCCACCCAGGAACCTCCACGCTCAACACCTCCTTCCCCCTCCCCAAATAGAAACTAAACCATATCGACACTACTTTTTGGCAAGGGAATAATAACACAGAAGCAGATCGAAATCTAATAAGCAAAAGCAAAGGCAATGAAGTGGTAAAAAAAACCACAATCAATACAACGGAAATAAGGAAGAGAAGGAAAATCTAGTCTAAAAACTACCCTACCGATACGCACCAGGCCAGGAAAGGAAAAGAAAAAAAATAAAGCACTCAACAATATGTAGTTTTAAACAAAGTAAAACATCAACGCCGAATCCAATCGTCTAACCTCTTTTCCCAGGAAACAAAAAAATAATAATTTTTAACCATGGCCGGATGACCTGCGCTGTGTTGTCACATGATCACGATCCATAATCGGTTCGATAGGCCACTTTTCTTCCGAGACATCATCACTTCCGTAGGCAACCCTCCACGCGGACTGCAGCACCTCCGGGGTCTTCCACGCCAACTCCTCATTCCGCAGCCACAATCTCAACAAGTGCCGCTTCTGATTAATCGGACCGCCGTCGACAAACCCCTGCCTTGCGTGCACAATACTCATGTTGTTCCAGAACAGAATATCACCTAACTGACCATCATCTAACGTCAACGCATGTTTGTCTGCTGTGAAATGGACGGCATCTAATGCATCTGCCTGTGCATCCGTCATGTCCGGAATCCCCTTGGTGCGAGGCGACACTTTGGAACCTGTCAGGATGCGACGTGAAAATGCGAAGACCATCTTCCCATCTTGGTTGAACAATAACGGCCGTTTGTAGTATGGTTCACCAGCTCTTCCGAATCTGTATTTCAGAATTTTGTTTCGTAAGTAACTTGCTTACCGAGTGACTTTTAGTGATTGTGAGGGTAACTAACGTATCAAAGATCCATTCGGGGGAGCGGAGAGTGTCGATATGATCAGGTCTCGTTTCTGCCAATTCATTATAGATTGCCCCGGCCGATGCCAATTTACTCCTTCCACCTTGGTATGCCTGCCCTAGAGTATACAATGCAAGTATGTCGCCAATATCCGTGTGGTAGGGCTGCGGCTTCTTAGTCTGGTACTCTACGGTCGAGGCAAAAACAGAGTTGTAGCAGAAAGGGAAGGTAACATACCTGTTGGACGTTGGAATAGGGAGCTTGGCGGACATTATCTGGGGCAACACTCGAGGTGAGATCTATCAGATGTACTATTTTCGTTTGTCAATCAAAAAGAGCTCATTTACACTTGCCTTCCGGGTACGGGACCCGCTCAGGCTTAATACACTGGATGAAAGGGGAGCTCGTACGTAGCATGTTGTTGTGCTCATCCTGCCTACCCCGCTTCTCTGCAACCCAGCAGGAAATTCCGACATATATCAGGACGTTTTCTTCGCTTGAGTATTTCTTCGGGTTCAGGCCACGGAGCACAAAGAAACCCCTTCCGTTGTACAACGAGGCGCCCAAATCAATGAGCCGAGGGCCAAGTGTTGGAAGTCGGAAAGTTTGGCGGGTGACGAGCGAGATTTGGAGCTTCGACTCTGTAGGTTTAGGGTAAGTATATCGATGTGGGGAATTGTGAGTGGGTACCAAAGTAAGATTGAGAGACAGGGGGGTGTGTGGAGAAAACAAGAAAGCAAGGAGTGCGTTAATGATTTACGGAGATATATATAAATGTGTATATATATCTTGTAAAAAATTGAGATCAATGGGATAAAAATGATAAAAAGAGGACTCTTCTCAGTATGATTTTCATAGTGCACTCACTCTTAAAATCTCGTAATCCCCCCTCAATCTCCAAAATCTCCTCCTCCGACAATTCGATGATATACTCCTCTTTCTTCAATTCGCTTCCAGTCCAAGCCAAAGGTGACTCAACCCTTGCGGGAAACCCTTCAGGTAGGGCCTTTGTAAGACCACCTTGCTTCAAACGCCGTTGGGAACGATAAAGGTATGATCGATAGCTAGGTATCCAATCGATGGTAGAATCGGACGGAGATTCGGAAGATTTGAGTGTAGCGAGATTCTCGCTGGTTGATAAATTGTCTTCGATTTGCTTTGTGGTGGCATCTCGCTTGCTCAGGGTCTCGGGGGGGAAGGCTTTGTATGCAGGGACGGTGCTTGGTGGGTTCCCGCTGTTATATACCGACATTGTCATTGACAAAGAAATCGACTGGTGCGTATTACCGGGGAATTTCTTTGCTTTTTCCGAGTATTTTCCGAGATGTGCTTGTGGGTGTATGTGATCTGGTTTCTTGTTTTCTCTCACTCTTCTTAAATACTCTGGTTTCTCACGCTCTTTTGAAATAGGAAAAAATTCGATCTGACTCCTTGATAAGGGAAGAAAGAAAAAGAACGAAAAGGATATTAAGAGGCACCAGAAATTTAAATCAAAAATGATAGGTCTCCGATTTTTTTTTCAACAATTCGATGACAGATACTGCGGCGAAGATATATCTAGAACTCCAAGCGGGATCTCCGTGGCGAGAGAGAGTCCTACTAAACCTGGGTAGCGGTGAGGAAGTATCCGAAAAGGGGCCGTTTGTGCAAGTTATTCGGATGGTCGCTATCTCTTCCGTTAACCTCACCCGAAGTTACTCAAGCAAGCTCTTCCAAAATGTTTGTTTGTCAGGGAGGCCAAAGACGGTAATACACGCAGGCAGACAAGCAAACAAGCAATGGACAGCCAGGCAATGGAGCAGCAACAGGTAAGGAGGGAGTAGGGGCGGCGGGGGCGAGAGTAGAAACGATAAGCTCCGATTAACACAAACAATGCTGGCTGAAGTATGCCTTGATTTGAATTGCTGCAGGTTGGTTGGTCGGAAGGTGGGTAGGAGTCCAGGTATTTATGGGGTACTGAAACTGAGATGCGAAAGCCTGTGGCTCAAGTTCTTTCTCCTTCTCAAGCTCTTCCTTTTATCTTGCTTCCTCGTTCTTGCCTTTCTTTCGACGCATCCCGTCTAACGGGAGCTCTTATAGCAAACCACCCCTGCTTAGAATTAAATTTTTTTTTTTTTGAAGGGATGCGCGACCTCATCCGGACATTTTGAACATTGGACGGTATCAGGAATTAGGTCAAGGGGGTGGTCAAGGGAGAGTAGGGGTGAGGAAGGGGTGAGGTGACAAAATGGGGGACAAAATGGGGTGCGAGGGTGGAGGGGGCGCGCTTGTTCGTAGTCACTCACCTCTTGTTCATTGCGGGAAGATGGATAGCACAGCAGTGAGTGATGAATCTCACCAATATGCACCCCTTCCCTCTCTCCCTCCCTTGAATGGCAACGGTTGCACTCGAATGCCGGGATCGAAAAGAAAAGAAATGAAAAAAAGGTTGAGGCTCAACTACCGAAGGTGATCAGTGTCTCTCCCTGGGTTATTGAAAGTGTCACGCTATCATACGGCAGCTTAACAGAAGATGAGCAGAAATACCTTGGAAAGTAGGAGCAGAAAAGGAGACAGCGTGAGAAAGGAGAAACAGGAAGTAGAGGCAGAAAGCAGGAAGAAAGCAGATGTTGGAGCGTGTGTAGGGAGCATGTGTAGGGAGCATGTGTCTGGCGCGCCTTGGATTGAAGAAAATGGCCCTTGTTGTGATGACAAGGGTCGAGCGAGAGCGGGCACATTTTTCCCAACACATTGTATGGCAATTATATTGTAGAAACATTTTTGTGTGCTCTTGCTTATGGGTATACCAGAGTAGTATATGGTAGGGTACGCTTCCATGTGGTAGTGCCTTAAACCTCCACACCAATTACTACCGCACATATGATGAATTCTCCACCATAAATCCATGATTTATTAGCAGAAAAGTAGCAGCACCCTCGCCGAAATAACGGCAACAAAGCAGTGTTACCTGTACAAGTAGACGAAGAGGTACCTGCGGTGCCTCAGCAGCAGTGCCATATCAACAACCACCAGAAGCAGCATGAGGTACTTCCGGTAATTCCAGAAGCATTTTCTTTTACACCCTTGCCATCCAGGAAGTCATTATCATCATACCAGCACTCCTCAATTTCGCCTATCACCCTTTATCAATCATGCCCGCAGCTTGGGTAACCAGTTTCCTGGTATGTGACTATTTCAAAGTGCTAATACTCAATGGTCAGAAAATACGGGCTATATTTGTACTGCATGTACTATGGATGTACAGTACATCACTGTAATCCACTTTTTTTTTTTTTTTTTTTTTTTTTTTTTTTTTTGTTTTATTTTACTTCCCACTCTTTTCTATTGCTTTCCCTTCAATTGATTAGCATTTATACCGAGACACGTATGGTATGAAAAATCTAAAACCTAGATAGTGATGAGGAAAAAAAACAAAAAATCCCACGCAAACTGGTTATGCAATAAGACCTCCGAGGAACTTTTGACAATTCACAAAAGTAAAGTAAAACAGAGGGCAAATCTACAAAAAAAAAAATATAAAAAAAATAATTATGTAGAGCATGATGAACAGAGAAAAAAAAAAGAATGAAAGCAAAAGGAACAGATTATAATCTTTAGAGAAATCCCGCCGGACCGCGATAAGGTCAGGGAATGATATAATTTTACCTTTATAAAAGTAAGACTTGAAACTTTTTCATAGCGTGATAGACTAACGGATGGCTATGGAGCCAGAAAATTAGAGGGGAGAAGGAGGGAAGGAAGGCGAGGGTAAAGGAAAAAAAGTTTAAAAAAGAATTATATTGTACGTTATGATATCAAATTCAGGGCAAATGGGCACATACGGTACGCTGTAAGTCCCGTTGATTGAATCCTGTGATATTTTGCTCCTGCACCTATCCTTACTCGCATATTTCCTTTTTTCTCCTTCTGCTTTTCGGCGATGACAGGCAGCCGCAACCAGCCTCGACGCATACAGCAAGAGCCAGAAAGCACACATAGAAAACCAAGCACAAGCAGTAAACCCGAGGGAACCTGGAAAACACCGACCACCGATAGTTTGATGAGGGAGGAAAAAAAAAAAAAAAAAAAGTGTTACCATACGGTATATACTTATAATATTATCATAATAATCATATAACTTTCGGTTTTAGTTTGGCTCTTTGGTTCACTTCGATTGACAAACTTTTTTCCCACGCCGCCGAAAGCTTTCATTGGAGATTAAATTCGCCTCGCATTCATCACTTGCCTGGAAAGTTTGCCCTGCATATTGTACTTATGTTCCTCCGCCGCTCCCTTCCCTTCTACCGTTCTCGTGGTGAAGGAAGGACAGCGTACCCATGGACGGGATAGATTACCAGCCGAAACATATACGGTATAATACTCTAATAAACACTCAGCCCTGCACCCATCCCTCCAGTGCCGTTTTCACTCATCATCCACTCTCTTTTTCTTTCTTACTGCTGCTTCTGGTGCTCCTGCTCACCCCCACCTACCCTCCTTCCTTCCCTCATCCCTTCCTATTGCCATGGGTATTTGCGGGGGTTTATGCTGGAATGGCAGTTGTTTAAAACACGGGATATGTTCCACTGCAGTAGTAGCGTGTTTAGACAACACGAAGGATTACAGTACTGTGGGAGTACAAATACAGTGATATTTTTTTATATTATTATTTGATCCTTTTTTTAAAAAAAAAAAATTTTACCCTTTATCATTCACCAAGAAAAGGAAAAAATAGAACAGGACCCTGATGTTCGATTGATTCATGGCTTGTGGATATTGCCCTGCATAGGCTAGTTGGGCTATTTTGTGTTGCTATTAAGGGCTTTACATAGGATACATTGCAGAAGGTGCAGTTATAGGAAGGTTTGTATATCGTTACTAATTGGCCTTGGCCCAACATGATAGGTTGGTTCAAGTAGCCAAGTACTCGCAAGTAGACTACATCTCAATAATAGCGTAACACGAGGCAGTCAACAGCAAGGTACAGTAGCAAGTGGCAAAAAAACTTCACCACCGAAAATGATCAAGAAAAAAGCAAAGAATGAAAAGAAGAAAAAAAACCTAAAACCCTCTGTACACTTTATCACAGGCATAGGCGAACGGGCATGTCATTTGAATCAAATCAGTATGCGTACCGTACGAATACTCACATACAAAACTCAATTTATAGTTGGCGTATTCCAACGGATGAGATCCCTCGCAGATGCATTTCGTTTAGTTTTTCTCTACTAGTAATGTCGTGAGATTTGTAAAACGGACTGTTATTGCATACCACCCAAATTTGGGCCAGAGCCTCAGAATTTTGGTGGTATGCAATAGCAGTCCATTTTACAAACGTCACGACATTACGAGTATGGTCTGGTCTCTGGCTGCCTGTAATTCTATGTCAACTTACCCCTTCTCTGCCCTCCGGTGGCCCTGAAGAACTGTAACTAAGACGAGAAAATGTCGCTAACGACGACTGCACATGGGGCAACATACCGGTACCATAGCCAGGAAAAAGGGCAAGGAAGGAAGGAAGGAAGGAAGGAAGGGGGTGCAAAAAGCGAAAAGAAAAGGAAAAACATGCACACTCCCTGTCTATTCCAGCCCTGCCCTAACGATTGGTATCTCGCTCTTCCACTATTCCCAACGGTAAAAATCGAAACCCCGGCAGTGGAAAAAACACATACAGTAGATGATTGGTGTTTACTCTTTAAGAAAATTTTTCCTTCCATCATACTTCATTCCTTCTTCGTTCAAAAGTTTGGCCCTTCTCGCTCAGAATTTAATGGTCATTCGACCCCCACTTACCAACCCCCACATACTGCTTCAAACTCAGTACAATAAAGTAACTCTGTGACCTCTTGGAGAATGGGGAACCTTCCTTCCAGTCTGTCGTAGCCCTAGGCCTGACATTTCAACCCATAGCAATTGCTTCGCACGCACCCGTACCGGTACTTGGTATGGTCCACCTAGATATCTCTCCGTCCCTCAAGTCGCCCTCCGCTCCGCCACAGCATGTGTGCAATATATGCCGGGAATCGTCGATTCCCATCTAATTGAATGCTCGGTACTCTATCCTATACCAGCAACCGTAGTTTACCTGGCAGGCTAGTTAGAGTAACTATAATACGAGTCGGTATATCACCGTGCTCAAGTAGTCTCCCGGGACGGACCGTTGCTCCTGCGAGCAGCACAAAGCGTCATACAATGGACCAAGTTAGCTGCCGTTGAAAAGCACAGAACGGATTAAAGCCCGAAGGAAAAAAAAAAAAATGAAAAGGACAGCATATCAAAGGGAAATACCAGGTCAAACGTTGAAGCATTAGGATGAGTGTAATATCGGATCTTGTCAGAATATGGAAGCGAAAATCTCTCATAACGTATATGCCGGAGTTTTTTTTTTTTTTTTTTTCATTCAATGAATCATGACATTGGAACCCCCTTCCCTTCCTTCATACCATACCTGTGCGGCGCAGTCTGAGTTGTTCCTGTACCGTACAGTGCAGTACTGTATCTAAACTTACTGCTTTGTCTACGATTCATGTACTGCTGTATGTACTGTACATTACATTACATCATGTCAATAAGGCATCGGGCACGAATCTACCAATACCGGTATTCCTATCATTCAATTAACGCGCTTTGGGGTCCTTTTTCGTCTCCAACCATGTGGCCCTTCGGTTAGCACGTTAGCGCAGCTTCACACTGCCGGATTGAGAAAGAAATGATTTTTGGGGATGTTTTCCCTTACTTGCTTGCTGTTGGCCCTTCATTTCGCCCTTCATTATTGATCACCCGGTGGTCAATTGATGGTCCTACAGCGAGCAGTGGCTGATTGATTGCCCGACGTGCATTTGCTGCAGCAAATGCTTTCATTCACTCAGTGCGAGTACACTCGTGTACTTTTATGGCTACAACCCTTGAAGATTTTCATTTTTTTTTTTCGTCTTCAGCCTTTTCTCATTCGTTTTTCTCATTCATGCTGTTTCTAGTTGTCATCAGAAGCAGAAGCAGTGAAATATCACGCGCCCTGGTGATGATCAAGGATATCCGCCAGGTCTTGATCGTCCCGGTTTACCCACTTGTCTCTGGCTGGATTTTCCTCTTCTTTTTTTTTTTTTTTTTTTCCCTTTCTCTCTCCTCCTTCCCACCTTTTTCACTTATCGTGGCAGTGACGTAGTATTGTTGCCGTTGACCGCACGTTTCGATTCATTTTAGTGAGCTGTTTTTTTTTGGGGGCGGAATGGGGGTGCTTTCACTTCCATCCTATTCTACAGACTTTAAAGTTACGCTCAGATTTTACCGCCATGTGTATTATCGGACCCGCGATGATGATATCGATGCTTGCTAGTTGGGTACTGTACGTATCACTTTTTTTTCCCTCGCAAAGTGTAAGGCATTTGAGGAATATGACTCGGATTATGACTCGTAGGAGGGAAAAGTTACTGAGGGCAAAACAGAGCGAATATGACGATGAAGAAGAAGAAGAAGAAGGATAAGAGGGAGAAGACAAAGAAGAGAAAGAAAAAGGAAATTTGAAATAATTAGAAATGAAAATGCTGCAGCCCTTCTTCTCACTCATTTACTGCGCTGCATGGCACGCAGTAAAAGTAACATCCCACACCGCTTTATCGAATTGTCATTGAATCTCTGGTCCGTTGATCGCCAATCTGCGGGAGGGAATTCACCAAACGAGGTACAGTACAGTGCTGAAGTTTAGCCGGGCCAATTATCAATCTCCCTATTCTGGCGTTCTCATCTCGACGGGCCAGATTTTCCTTTAAATACGCTACGGTACATGGCGCATTCATTACATTTATGGAATTTATATTAGGGTCCATCATCATAGTATGAGTTGAGTTGAGTAAAATCTTACGAAGCTCTAACATTTACCTCCCTTCTTATCCTCCTTCCCATCTACTTCATCTTGTGAAACTACACCTGTTTTTTTTTTTTAATTTCCATTCCACTCCTTCGTTCTCTCCTTCCTCACTCATCAGCTTTCAAGATTAATAGATATCTCGCTTGTTCCTATACCACGGGGCCTTAACCGTAAGCTGCTTCCATCACCAGGGTTCAATAGTTGATCAATAAGTTGCCTGGATTCCTGCCTTCCTGGTGACAGTGCCGGTAAGGCTACTCCCGCCCTATCGTATAACCTACCGGCACTATGATCATGATGAAATCGATACTAGTAAGCAGGGCAGAGGGAGAGCGGCGTGGCGTACGGTATAAAGAGGGAGAAAAAAAGAAAAGAAAGGATTCGAAATAAGAATACTGTAAAAATTTTAAAAAAAAAAAATTCTCAGGGGAGGGAAAAAAAAAAAAAAAAAAAAGGTAACGTGACAATAGATCTGATGGCCGGGAGGCGTCAGGCTGCAGGTTGCGTTCGGGTACCGTAGACTACTGTATGGTGAGACGGTAAGGGTAGATTGGCAGATGGGGGTTAGGCTTGAATTGAATCACAGGATCTTACAGCGCAAGCCCGGCTAGTGCGGAAGGTTCCGTGGATTAGGGTTGGCGCGTTTCAAATTGTCTTCGATGCGATGTCCGGAACGCTTTAGCAGTTGTCTTTATGATACTCTTTACCCTACTGCAGTGTGCTGAGGTATGATACCCTCTCGTGTTTTGTGGTGTGAATTTTGCTATGGGGAGAGTGACAGAGTTTTGGGCCTTGAGATATGGTCTGGGACGGCGAGATGCGAGTGGGTTACAGTTGGTTAATGGAGGTCAATATGCAATAGTCAAACGGTGTTATTGTAGGGGGTGCAGTTTTTAACGTCATATTAGTAAATGTTTTAAGAGCAGTACAGTAATTGCCTACAAATTATAACCATGTTGTTCGCTCCTCGCCCTTGATATACATATTTATTGTTACAATAATTACCTACAAACACCATTGTTACATAGCCAAAGATTAGTATTATTGGGCGCTTACCTACTTGTGATCACTCTTGCTATATCTGTCACCTTCAAGGAAGTTAGTTCTTCCTTGATATCACCTACTCTCTTGATCAATCCCCAATTCTCACCCTTCTCAATTGATACCGAATTGACGAGAAGCTGAAGGGAAAAGGAAAAGGGCAAGGACTATAAAAAAACTAAATAAAAAAAACTTCCTTTTGATAGGTAGCCCGTCGCTACCGTACTTTTGCATGGTTCCACGACGGCGTAGTAACTTTTGGTGAAATGACATAAACACCGGAGTAAAGCGGGGAGTTCCGGACATTTTTGCGCAATAGCATTTCATTTCGGGTTTGCTTTTCCTCGTTACTACTCTTCGTTCCTCTTTCTCGCTCCTCTCGTATTTGTAGGCTTTTTTTCTTTTCCTTTCCTTTCTTTTCCCTTTCCTCCTATGTCCAGGGCGCTGGGCGATGTTGTCCCCTATGCACTCTTCCGGTACGAAATTTACTGGGAACATCGTATAACGCACCGGGTAAAATACCGTCTCTTATGGGGGCGAGTGAGCGAAACTGACTCCCCCATTCCCTCTTCGACGCTGATCAGGAGGGCTGCTTCTACGAGTACCGTAACTGTACGTAATTTACTTATCGGATATGGTGAAACACGTGGTCAGCCCTTTGCGATTGATTGATAACGATTTTCATTATTTATTGTTATTCTTTTTCTTTCTTTTTCTCTTCCTTTCCCTTCCTCCTATGATTATCGTATGATATGGAAAAAAAAAAAAAAGGGTTAAGGTTAAGATGAGATCTGTCTGTAACCTTCGTATCCGTACTGTACTTGTACCATACGGGAGAAAAAGGAACGAATTACAAACACTTAGGCCCTGCTTAGCTCGTGCCATTTGTAAGGTAAAAACCTTACAAAATATCAACCGTAAGATTTCCCAATGTACAATCTGTAAGGTAAGGAAACATACTTAAGTAAGGGAGGTGTTGCCAAACAGCCCAAACAACCAGTGTAAAGTTAGATGAAAACATATGGGGTTGCCTTATGGTTCGGACCTTGGATATTTAATATAGGGTTTAATAAAAGCAGTCAACACTGTGACCAATAGGGTAAAATAGAAGGAAGATAATGTAGAGTACTGTAGGGCTTACAATAAATGAATGTCTTGTGTTTGTTAGAATTGGGAAAATTCTACCTTTGGGGGGGTATAACCTAGAACTGGTCACACATTCTGTTTTTTTTTTTTCTCCCCCCATTTCATGTTATATAATCCTAGTTACCTCTCAAATGGCAATCTGTAAGGTTTTCAAACATAGTATCATATTTCTAAGCCTGTGTTGCCAAACAGACAAACCTTATAAAATCCCCTCCATAAGGAAAATCCGGAGAGGAAAGAAAGGGGGGTTGAGAAACACAATGAAAATATTTGCGGCAAGTCACAGCTGGAACGAATTCTGGAGCCATGGTACAGCACAGTATCGGGTAGGGAGAAAAAAAGGGAAATCCATGCCATGCATATCGATGGAGGGGGAAAAAAAAATAACTTTACTCCCCGACGGAATTGACTATTCGGAAAATGCAAAATGAGATGAGAGTCCGGTGTTTCCCCTACCGTAATACTATTGTAGTATGATACCACTGTTAGTATTACTTCTATACCACATTAACGGCTTTCTGGCCTCCGAGTGGATTGCTTAGGGTAACAATAGCCAAGTTAGCTTTATGGCTTTGGGCTCTCGGTTTTGGTTTGCCGCCCCCCATCACATTTCGCGCTAGCAGTATGATAGCTTTAATATTTTGGGGGAAAAGAAACATGAAAAAACCCTCTAGAAGCGCATGGGGTAATGTATCTTCAACCATTGCCGTAGAATAGAACGAACCCTACCCGCTGTGGCTTGAGTTGATCATTTCCTCATGTTCTTAGGGAACTTTTTTTTTTTGTTAAGCGGCGAATGCACCACCGGCTGGACCACTGCGTCAGAATCAGATTCAGGATGAGGGTCCAAAACAGGATCAGAGTTCAGAAGTTTTATTGATCGCTCATGAGTGTTCCATCTCACGTGTGGAACGTATCATGATGTCTCACCAATCATGTCAACATTGTCAAATGTTAAGGTCTTGCAATATATAAAAGTGGAACTCTTCTCATCCTCACTGCACTGTCAACAAAATCTTTATAACGTGGGTTTCATCTCACGTTCAGGCAATCTTTCCGGCAAACAAAAGGCAAAGGAAAAACAAGCAAGAAAATGAACACTATGATACCAGGAAAAGCACTCACTCGCTGTGTACAGCGATGTTCAAAAGGGAACCTATGCCTATTGTTTGATCACAAGCTCGTATTGTCGGGCCTTTACAAGGAACTGGTCACGGAAATTTCGGAGGTTGTGGGCCGATATAGGTTTTTCCCTACAGAACTGCCCCATATGACGTATCATAGTAATCTTTCCATGATACCCTTACCCTCGTCCCATCTTTCTTCACCTCACCATCTCACATGGCCTTTTGTCGGAGCTATCAAACAATATCTACTTGTAGGTAACACCACTATTGAAACGAACAGACCTCTGCGTAGCGCCAACACCAGAATTTCTCGCCAAAAACCCCGATTGGGGTATCTCATTCGTCACTAGTTCTTTGCAGCTTCCCTCCCGTTTGCCGTAGTGGTGGGAGGAACGGTACTTGAGGATAGTGGTAAGGAGTTGTCGTTTTATTTTAACATTTGATATCTGAGCGCTCGCGTTTTGTCCGTGGCGGAGAAACATAGCAGAATATTGTTCTAGAAGGGATAGCAATAAAAGGCGTTAGTATGATATGAAGGTTTAGCGCATTAGCCCTATCAGCCAAAACCCAGAACTAGTCTACAGTAACGAAGTCTCTTTTGGGAATTCGCTTCTACAATACCGTTTTCTGAATAGTTGTATCGTGCTTACTTTACTAGCAAGGTTCCCCTCGAGACCTCGAGTGTGGCGTTCGCTCCAGTACTTGTAGGTGTTCTGCTAACTTTTTTTCTTCTCTTCCGCCCGGCTTGCCCGGGATGCCTCGGGGTTGCCGGGCGTGAGGGATCGAGCAGAAGGGAGGAAGGAAGAAATCAAATTGGATGGCTTATCTGATGATCTGATCGGATTTCGAAATTTTCATTGTGCATTACATAAGTAGACTATTTCTGAAACCTTGGTACTGCTATATCCTTGCCTACCATATAATACCACATATGATATTGCTGTGCCCTTTAGTAGTGGAGAAATGGGAAAAAAAGAAAAAGAAAAAGAAAAAAAAAAGTAGAACCTTGGGGTTCGTTGTATCGTACTCTGCTACCTCAAGGCCTGTTCCATGTCGACTTCGCCGAAGAGTGCACAGACCGGGAATTCCGCGATTGATCATAACGGTCCGGCATTGGCATTTGGGGAAAGGGAAGTGGGGATAATTACTGTTACATAAATTCTAAGGGAAGGTGTGTTTCTCCTTCTAATTATCCTTCATCCCTTCCCTTTCAAAACCAGGGATTAGCTTGATTGCGAAAAAAACGTTTTCCCGGAACTCGGAATTCCCGGCAATTTACTTTTTCTCTTCCTTTCAGTTTCCTCTCAATTTGTTTGTTCTTCGTTTATTTTTTCCTGTACAGAATTTTCGATTTTCTTTCTCCACCACTTTTCTCCTTTTGTGCGTGGGTGGTGAGGGATTTGATAATGGCAGGTGTGTCATTCTTGGCATCCGCTCAGTGAAGGAGGTGGGATAATTGGGAAAAGTCATTTTTCCCTCAATGTTTCTCTTGGTTTGTTTTATTTTTGGAATAAGGTACTGCCTGCATTGCACATTCGTCCCCCGGACTGCGCGAGTACTGTGCTCAGGCGTCGGGTTCATTCTTTGCATAAATTGTGAAATGGACTTTGTAAATTGGAGCTGCAAGGTGTGGTCCGCATATGCGTGGGGAGAGAAAGGCTGATGCCGCCGTCATAGGAAATCACTTACAGCACTCGAGGGAAATTGAGCAAGAATCTTGGGTGGAGTGTTCTAGTGAGCGTTTTGTACAAGGCCCCATGGAAGGGATATCGTTGCCTTAATGCACGGCTGGTAGTACTTGTGAAAAGCTCAATTGATCCCTTGTTTAGTGCCCGCACAGAAGTAGAAAAGCGTAAATCTCCAGTAAAGCATGGGGGGTATTCTGTGCCTCGGACGTTTCTGGAAGCCCACCAATGGATGTTTTGACTGACGGACTGCCATTCTCGGTTGATTTCTACTAATTCCTGGCTAAAGGCTAACTTACGCTAGTACCGTACGAGTACTTGAGTACTTGATTACTATCCTTACCTGAACTTTAACGTCAACGGATCTACAGAGCTTCAAAAGGCCCGGTAACTTAGGCATAGCAGTCTCAGAAATATGATTGCTCGTCAAGAAAAATCATGAAAATCACCAAAAACTTGATTGTGTGCGAACACTGCACACACACTCTCCGCCGCCGGCGCGGCGGGAGGAATAGTGCGCGAATAACTAAACTCCCCTTTTGTGGAATCACCGTGGAAAAAAAAAAACCCCCATATTCTGAAACATGATACAGAGGGAAAGCAAACATCTTGCTGTACCACTCGAGCTGCAAAAATTTTTTTTCACTATCCAGAGGTTATCACTGAGTGCCTTTCAGCTACCGCAAGTACAACATATGCATAGCGAACAATCCCTCACGTCAAGGTCAGAGCCGGGTGGATGGAGAATACAAGCAAGACATTCTGGCAGTTCATCTAGCGTAGTGGATACCGCCGGCTTCAATCAAAATTCATATTAAGCAGAGGTGTAGCTGAATCCAAACGGCATATTTGAACTTCTGCCAGGAATGAGACATGAAGCTGCGTGCTTGAACAAGCCCTCAAAAAGATGCAGTATTCTATTGAAACTGCTCAGTAGTGTTATCATATCTGATGCAGAGCATATTAAAGTCACACAATCCTCGCTCCCTGCTTGATGCACGATCCGAGACAGAGTAAGGTTCGGCGATCCGATGACAACCTCGTGTAGTCCTCTTGGCATACATCCATGCCTTTTTTTGTGGAGAGAAATGGGTCCCTTCGAAGGTTTCACCAAGGAAAAAACTGGTTTTTGGTCTGTTTTTTTTTTTCCATAGTTCTAGCTAGCGTACGCTAGACTATGGCACTCTTGAGACTTTTCAGAAGGGCTGACTGGTTTTAGTATCAATATAAAGCCACCCTTGTTGACTGAAAAGCTGTAAAATCTTACCGGAAACTGGGGAATATGTTTTCTTGTATAAGGAGGGGGCATCTGCTTGCATTTCCCCAGACCAGAAGCCTATGCGGGTTTTTAGGACCAAAAGTTTGCCGATTTACGGTATGTTCCCATTTCAGTTATTTTACTTTTCTCAGGTTTTTCTTTTTCAGCTATCTGCGTTGGTTGAACGAGGGCTGAGCACGCAAGACAATCACTTTTTTTTTTTTGGTCCATATCGTAAAGTTATGGTTACTTCTAGGAAGGGGTTTGTAGCCCGGTATACAATCGGGCGATGTGAGGGGCGGCTGGTGGATATCACCTTCGTACAGATGTACAGTTCGGTGACATAGTTCATCGTTGGCCCTTCATTTTACACCCAAAACACTGTTTTCTTTTTAACTTTAGAACACAGGCAAAAGTTGCTCAATTAAACCTATTTCTTTGCTGGGCGATAGATCTTGCTATTGCAATAAATACACCTGAATTTAAAAGATGGATCACATTTGGTTTTCTTTCCAATTTGGTGTGGTCTTGGTGCGTTGTGACGAGGTACTGTGGGGAAGGAAAATGGTCTGCAAGGTTTTAGCTAGAAATTGTGTTTTGTTTTGATCAGATAGGCTAGTTGATATAAGGGTCAGGGGTTGGACATTAGTGGAAGAGGGGAAATGTTTGTTTGCTAGTTACCTCGGTTGATGGCTTGGCAAGGGAATTGGTAGTTAGGCGGGGCAAGCATCAGGAGGGAACGAAAGAAAAACAAGAGAAAGGGACAACACGGGAACGAGGAACAGGGAGACAAAAGAACGGAAGAACATCGGGACATCGGGATCGGGAACACGGGTTTATTTTTCTTTTTACGAATCTTTTCTTTCTTCTTTCGATAGCAATTCCAGTGACGGAATTATATTTTCACTTCGGACGAATAAATTTGACCTCTAGTCGTGCGTGCGGCGATTGCCCCTTCTAGTAGTGTTTGTTCTGCCTTGCCTTTACGATTCCCCTTTTTTCGGCCTGTTTGTTGGAGAAGTGACCTTCTTCCCCTCTGCTCGACTGCCCTGCAAGTGTTTTTCCTTCGCTGTCCGTTCCAATTCCTATAGGTGTCTTGAAGCGGATCGACCCCGGTTTTTGTTTTTCAGTGGTGTCTCGGAACGGATATCACCTTTTTTTGTTTCTCAGTACGATGGGCGACCAACGATGAATTATGTCACCGAACTACCGTAAAAAATGAAATAAACGAACAATGTGCTATGTCGTTAAAGTTACCCCCTCTGGTAAGGCCTGGTGCTTTTTTGTTTTTTTATGTCTCTCAGAGGGGCCGAGCAGCTCTTTTTTTTGCTGTGTTTTTCGCCCCTTTTACAGAGTAGGGAATTCTTGACTACATAGCACATTGTTCGTTTATTACAGTTTTTACGGTATACGCTACTGTATGTCCTTCCGGCTTCGTAGTGTAGAGTACTATTTGGGCCAAGAGATGTCTTTTTGCAGCCATAATCACTGTAACGTCGGTCAAGCTACTCAACAACAGGATTCTGACATATCTTCCTTGTTTATACTCGGCCTTAACCGCCGTCAAACGTCTCGGTAAGTGTTGAACCCTATGCAGGATGGGAACCCCGTGCATTTCTATAACTTCTGCGTAACATATCTGCATGTCTTCTAAATGTGAAATGTTGGGAGTAGTCCTAGGAAGTTCAATTTTTTGGAGGCTGAGCCCCTAAAAAAGTTGGTGATCTTCCGGGCCGGCATGCGATGTATGTATGTATACACGACCTTCGGGTAACAAGCGGTGTCCAGGAGGTGAGAAGGGGTTCAAACAAGCTGCAAACTGGGGAGACAGAGGGAGTTTTTTGGACCCTTTTTTTTTTGTGTGTTTTGACGGGCTAGATTGTTTCTTGTGAAGTTGGAGGCACCACATCTTCAATATTTGTGTGTCCCCATAATCTCGGGTTCGATATAATATGTGCTTATGCTTGCAACCGAGACGCACGTAGGGAAAATCAACCGGGTCCCCACAGAACAACGCGATGTTCAGAAACAGATGCCACATTGTTGGCTTTTGCATTTCTCCTTCTTTTCTCTTGCCTACACCCCAAGGCACAAAACACGTGACTAATTGCTTCATTCATGGGGAATCTTGGGCGCGGTGGAGGGGCAAAGTGTGGGAATGATCGTTTATCTACTAGTTACCCGTTTGCCGGCGTTGCGGCATTATATGCCGCTTTTCTCTTGCGCATGTATGTATGTAACCTGGATTTACTTTTTTACCCCCACTGGCATTATGCAAGAGAAGGGTAAAGTCCGGTCAAACAAAGTTGCGCCCACCGCGCCGGGCCCCAGTCCTCGAATCAAGGAATAAGGAACCAACTAGGAAACATATGATAATCTAGTTGGAGAGTCAATTGGAATCCTTAGTTCACATCCCGTACATGCAGAGTACGGGCCATGAATGGCCACGACAGCGGTCACAACTTGTTACAATTTGGGCCCAGAGAGGTTATTTTAGTTGCACATCTTCAAGAACTGGCAAGAATTGATAATCTGCCAACTTATGGCGTACTTGTGCCTCGCATAAAACCCTTCGTTTGTGCCACCGCAATGCACCCTTTCGCGGGGGGGAACTTTCCTGCAAAGTAGCCTTGTGGGGTCTACAAATAGTGCAAAGTGCAAACAACCTGAGTGAGCTTTCTTTGCATGTTTCAAAATCTTTGGGGTCGAAGGGCAACCCTATTCGGTTCTCGGCCGGTCTCTTGTTCCCCTTTTCCCCCCTTTGCTTGAAAAGGCATTGTGTCCACACAGATTTCAGACGGAGCATGTGTATAGAGGTGTAATTCTTTCTAACTTGACTACCGATCTGCAATAGTTAAGTTACGTTGCATGTTCAAATTCCTGCACTGACCGACCTTCGGGGACTTGGCCCATGCTGAACCCCACGAAGATAATGAGGATAACAATATAAGAAGAATTTCACATGGGTTAGGCTAACTCAATAGAATTGTTGACAGGTATTTGGCGGCGGTCTGTGTAGACCGACACTCACCTAGTATGGACGTGAATGAGTCGAAGCTTGCATTGGGTCATCCCCCCGACGGTGCCCCATGGAGCTTTACATGCTACTTTGTTTCCTGTCAATTTGACAGTGAATCTCACATCAAGGGTCCCAGGGGCTAGATTAGTTTGGTTTGGTGCACATACTATCACGCATGCTCTGTTGGTTGTTGGGTTTCTGAGATATTGAATTTCAATTTATTACAATTCAAAGTGGCGATGGATGAACTACCTAAATTGACAATAAGATTGGATTTACCCAAAAACATGCAAAAGTGGGGCCGTCATAAGAGCTAGCTAACTAGCTAGTAGAATATCATGGGAATTTACGGGTCCAATTATTAAACAGATGGAGAGGGCACTCCGCTTCGTATTCAGTTTTCCCAAATCAGCCAATACATACTTTGCATCGAAGGCTCTAGATGTACATCTCGCGATCTCCATACACTTCAGCATTGCCTGGTCCGGAGTCCGGATCGGTCCATTAATATGATACACGAGGGCCTGCCCAGCTCCAGAATGCTTTTCGATCTGCAGGAACTACCGATAGAGGTGCTGTAGGGTAGAGATAACGACATATTCGGATAAACTCGAACTTCCAGGTTTATAATGGAGCTTGCAGAACGGCCAGAAAGAAACCGCCGAACGGGTAACGAGTGCGGGGTGCTAACCTCTTTTTTTTTCTACTACCGAGAAAATAGGACTTGGTCATAATATATTTTCTAACATAATTTGTTTTCTTTCGAGGATTTTTATGCTAAAGTCGGAGGGAGATGGTCTTCCCCCTAGAATAATTAGTCAGTGCGCTCCTCCTGAATAAGCGACCCTTGCTGCAAATAACTAGATTAGAAGAAAGCGCCCATCGCTTATGGGGTTATGAATGTTCTGTAGAGCACTTTATTTCGAGTCACACCTAATCACTCGAGGTACACATTGTCTTGTAAAACTATTGTGGCTATCGCCATCCCTTGAAGCGGGATGTCTGAATTCAGGGTTCCCAGTGGAGACTGCCTCTGCGGGTATTCATTATTGAGAGTGTGGCCATAAGTCTTCTGATCAGGGAGGTCACACCCGTAATCTCGTGCCTATCGTATC
This sequence comes from Choiromyces venosus 120613-1, assembly GCA_003788595.2. Lineage (NCBI taxonomy): Eukaryota > Fungi > Ascomycota > Pezizomycetes > Pezizales > Tuberaceae > Choiromyces > Choiromyces venosus. Next base: position 104,068 of record ML120393.1, read on the forward strand.
GCCAGCACAGTCCGTAGTGAACAAATCAGTGGCGGCGTGCGATAAAAATAATAACGATGATAGTGAAAGGAATGTATGAGGCTCGCTACGGGGGGAAGGTTTGAGCAATGGGAAGCAATGTCGAATGAGCTGCAAATTTGAACTTGGTCGGCCTATAGTGCCCCCCTCCAAGTTGAACATATCACAAGCAAGCCGCACCTGAGTAAACAAGCACACCCTACCCTACCCTGCCGTCCCCTATCCAAAGGGGCCAAAAATTTTAGGGACTCGTCTCTCATTAAGCGATATCTGCAATGCATCAGCATGCTCTCTCGAAGACTGTTTTTTTTCGTTAAGTGTAAGGGTTGTCGATCGGGAGGGTGTCGATTACCATGTTGCTTTTTTTTTCTTTTCGAAATGAAACATTACTCGATAGCATAAAACCAGTCACTCCAGTCACTAAAAAGGTTCGTCCCATGTTTTATGTCTGGGACACTCCAACAGGCGCTGGCGCAATGCTACTATCACATGTGAGGGCGTACGCACCTACTCATTTGTTCGCCCATTCCCATTCATTGACCCACCCACCCATTCGCACAGTAACTTGCCATGCACCCCACCCCCCCACTCCGAGCTCACCCGGAAAAAAATGATATGCCCTCGCTAGATTATTTTATGATACAGGTTCTTAATATACTGGAGTATGCCAATAAGTTGCATCGAGAAAAATCCTCCGATGTGGCTCCTGATTTGGCTAATGATGGCTGGGAGGTATAATCAAACGCCTTGCACCGCATTACGTCGTGTAACTCGGGGATGTGCAATAGAATTGATAACCCTGCCAAGAATATCTTCTGAGTTGATTGGTGCACTGTGGTCCAGTACGCGGGCTTACATCAGTAGTTACTCCTTGTGAAACTCCGTTTGCCAGACAGCAGCCATCTGCTTTGAGTTCTATCCCGTATTTATAAAAGATGTTAAATTATTCTCCTTTCTCGTAAAACTCTGCGCTGTCTTGATGCGACGTGAGATATGTGGAAGAGTTAAAGTGGTTGCAATCGGGATGTTTTTGGTAATTAAGAGAGTTTGCTAGGTCTCTAGCTCACCGGTGCTCATTTTGTGGTTAATATCGGTATTTGGAGTTGAATATCATTGGGGTTTCGGGGTTGTAATGAGCAGCAATAGGCCATACTGACGGAAGGTTATTGTCGGGATCTTGAAGGTTGAAACGGTGCCCCTGACTAGTCCAACGGAGTGTGGGACCAGGTCAAAGCTCGGATTCCTTGCGGGTATTTGACCATGGCTGGCTGCATGAGTCTGACAAAGTAGTTTAGGACTTCGCCATCTAAAGAGACATTCCACCCAGGAATCCTATAAAAGGTTGCATACATACCGAAGACCTAAAGATGCCGAGTGATCCTTTATGATCCCAATTTATACTTTTCAAGTCTAATTACGGCATTTACGGTATTCAAGCGATTCGTGCTACGGTAAGTCTGTGGTTTCAACCGGCAGTTTTCTTTTCAGAGTAGACCTTTTTTTGGGATTCGACTGTAACGCTGCTGGAAAATAGCTGGATACTTGAAATTGTGAGTCTGGTCCTCTTAGCTGTTGGTTGAAAGGCCAAATTCGTGCCAAACCTAGTTAAGTAACAGAACTCGCCTGCGGCGACAACCAGGCCAAATCGCCACCGTGGAAGTCCATTGGTGACAGCTTCCGGATGTCAGAAATACATTGAAACTCTGGGTTTTTTTTTTTTTTGCAATCCGACACTTGCAGTTTTTCCCTACTGTAAGTTGCGGCGAGATGCAGAATCCGGAATCTGACTTAATAGTCAGCCAATTATAGACAAAAAATAAGAGAGTTATGGTGGGCATTGTGGAAGAGCAGACTTACTCAGGGAACCATGCGCCCCGAAGGAATCTCGAAAAAATAGATGGTTATGGACAGTACAGCTCAGAAAGGACTGGTGTATTGGTATTCCACGTTCGTAAAGACATCTTGCCTTCGGCTATATCCGGGGGAGGTTGGAATAAAGGATGGCTCAACTAGTGTGTGTAACAAAATGACCTAAATTAATACGGCAAAATACTAGCTGGGCACAATCCGGAAACAAACCCCCCCAAAATCCGGTATGGATTTCCAGAACAATCGGATTACTTAAACTGAGGAGTTAACCTGTGTGATGAAAACAAACTACTTCCTCAGTACAGTGCCATCAACAAATCAGTTTGGGATAATTATGGCGGGAGCCGTGATCGTAGGTAGGATGACTTTTGTGGAGGGTTATCGCCGCCAAGTTACTTGATAATTATTTGACATTTGATTAGGTGCGGGTATTGCCGGCTCAACGTTCGCCCTGTTGCTCAAAAGATTTTCGAATATCAAGCCGCTGCTGTACGAAAGAGCGCCTTCATTTGGACATATCGGCGCCGGATTGACACTGGCTCCAAATGGGCTTGCCCCACTTGATCAGTATGTAACTCGTGATCTCGAAAAAAACAATCCTTCTCCCGATCTCACACAGATCCGATAGATTAGGGCTCCTCCAAAAGCTCAAGGGAATAAGTCAGCCCGTGAACGGTCTAAACATATACTCCGGCCCGAGCCGAAGGCTCGTGGTCCACCAGTCGAACGATTGGTACCAGGACCTCTACGGATATCCCCTTCTTTCCTTTGAACGTGCGAATCTTCAGGATCTCCTTGTTCCCGAACTCCACCGCAATGGCGTGGATGTTCACTTCGGCCATAAATGCGTTGGCGTTGTCGATCATCACTATAATGAGCCGGCCGTGGTACAGTTCGAAGATGGACTTGAGGTTGAGGGGGATATCGTGGTTGGAGCTGATGGAGGCAATTCGCTTCTTCGCGCCCTTACGATACCTGAGAGTCGCGTGGAGGGTGGCGGAGTGGAGCACACAGGTTGGACAACCTTGTACGGTATCACAAAGCCGTTGGATCAGGCCCCCACTATGGACCAGACAAGAGTTGTTGCTGGAATTGGCAAGGTCTATGGAGCGTGGCCACTCCCAGAGAAACGGCAGTTTTGGTTCATATCTTTCAAAGAGCCGTTTCCTGGGAAGTGGCCTAGCGAAGCAAGTATTCAGGAGTCATTGGACAAAGAGTGTCAAGGATTGTGGTTTCCTGAACATTACGGGGTCACTGATACACTTATGGGCGATATTATTGAAAAAAGCGTTCGAGTGGTTAAAGTTCCATTGATGAGCGGATATTGGAATGCAACGAACTACGGAAGGATTGTATTGATTGGAGATGGTAAGATGACCCATATGTTTTTTTTTTTTTTACTACGGTATAAGATTGGCTGATCACGGTCCGGATAACGAAGCCGCTCATTCAATGGTACCCTTTCTAGCACAAGGTGCTTGTCAAGTAATAGAGGATGCAGTATCGTTAATTAATGTTTTGCGCCCCCTCCCTTCGCCGTTCGGACTTGAGGAATTGTTATCTGCCTTGAATCGCCATAGCACCACTCGGCGACTACGAGTGGAAAAAGTTATAAACGATGCGAGGTTTGCGGGGAAGATTAACATAAACTTCTCGAAGAACGTTTTAGTGAGGAAACTTCTGACTTTTGGCATGAGCCGTATGAGCAGCGAGAGGATGGCTAAAAGGGTAGAATGGCTTTATGCCCCGCAGAACCTGCAACTCGTTGAAGAAGCGTAGACCTCAATAGGATGGACATGCATTTTCTTTACAGTATTAGGCCTGTACTGAGTACATACCTCAGGGCTAAGAAATCAGTAAGAAGAATTTGAAACAGCCGATCTGCGTTGGGAAACTGGCTAGTTCTTACAATTCTCCTGCTCTTGGTCTAGCTCTGAACTCTAATATACTACCCATCAATTTACAAAACCTGTTCTGTAGGCCTGAATTCCGGTTTCTCCGATTGTCACTTGGGTGTCGACACAAGCAATGACTCTCAAGTATTCATGCAATACTGCTAATGCTCGTAGTTAAAGATTGCTTGAGCCACGTTCAACGGAGTACCATGGTACTTGTGGCGTTGGAGAAGTTCATTTATTTTATACTAAATTTGGAATGGCTGAATCTCCTGTGTCCAAATAGAATACAGCACCGGTCTAGGATGTTCCGTATGTCGACCTCAAGTGACTTATCCCATGGACTGTAAAAATGCGAATTCGCACCGTAGGTAGTACGAACATCGTTACAGACCATGGGATAGTGAATACTTGTATATATGTGGGGTATCGTATCACAATGACAGAGTATGGATTGACCTAGAGAGGCGGTCACAGAAATTAGAGGGACGGATACTCTTCCGTTATGATGGTAGGTGGGGGATGGCTTGACGCTTACATTGATGATGAAAGAACACTTGATCGAAGACTCGTCCCCTAAAGTCATCTAACATTGGCTGTCTAAGATGATTGAAGATTAGTGTAAGATATTTACAGTATGTCCAGATGACGGGGTAGGAAATCGTAAACTACAGTGAATTCCCATATCTGCCGCTATGCAATCTAGAAAAAGTTAGCGTGGTGGTGGTTCAATGAGAACCGGAGGTGGGGGGAGGTATGTCACTGTAGGGAAAAATACCTATTTTGTCGAATACAAGACTAAGTTGATGCAGAGGGTGATATACGAGGCAGGTCAGATCGTACTATTCCCGGCCTCGCTCGCGTTAGGAGAGTCCCGTTCTGCAACCTGGGATCGCGGGATTAACGGAATGGCCCCCGGCACCCGCCTGTGAGCCCTAATGGACCAGAGAACAGCTGACCCAAACCGAAAACTGAGGCAATAGTCTACGTATAATATTGCTCAACCCCCACAGCATAAGTTAGCCGAAGATGTGATAGTTCTACTGTGCACATACAAGATCGGCCTCATGTCAAAGAAGAGCCGAAATTTCCCCGGTATCCGTTGGCTGCAGTCATGAGGATTAGCGACAGGCTAAGGAATATGATACGGTATGCTCGTATACCGTTGGAAGCGAAGAGGGGCAGAGCGGAAGAAGGGTTAGGTGACAGGATACTCATCTGACAGGAGATGATCTGCTATTGGCTGAAACTTGCAGCTTCTCCTCAGTTGGGCTTATGCCGAATACGGTACAGGGAAAGCGAAGCAACGAGTGAGTGTCTGTGAGTTTTCATCTGCGGTAAAATAAATTACGGTATGCTTTGATAAACTGGTTGCAAAAGAACAAAGGCCGTACTTTTATTTGCCGATTGATAGAGAGCTTGGTCTAGTGGTTTATCCGTAGCCAGCATAAATTTCCTGCTGCGAGAATGAAAATGCTTTCCCCGTACGGTACGTATATAACTTGGCTAGAATCGACTTTTTTAGGTCTTGGATTAGAGCCATAGACAAGCACGGATGCCGGTACGGTATGCTCAGCCCTTGTGCCTTGGAAATATTACCCACCAGGTTGTTTCTGCATCCTTACTAGAGTGTCCTCCGAGAAAATAGAACGTGTGTAGTGGTGGTGGTGGGGTACTAAAGCGCACTAGTACGCTGCTCGAGTACTTGGGCTTCATGGTGTGAATTTGTGTTGTCTGAGAGCGGTCCGAGTGATTGAGAGTGAAAGGGCGTAAGTTACAATATCATGAACTGGAGTGAACAGTTACGCATTATATATGATGCTTGGAAATCACCCATTACACCAAAGACTTCAGCAAGGGCGTTCGGGGGCTCCTCCACGCTCCGGACAAAGCTTGGCTTAATGCAAGTGGATTATGCGTTGTGATAGCATTCTTCAAAGTTAAGCCAATTAGTAAAAGTGGCTTTTTGCTGCTGTGGTTGGACTAAGCACGATCAATGGAGATTTGTTTGAGAGGCACCTTATGATTTCGAAAAAGAAAAAAAAATGACTGAAGAGGGGAACAAGGAAGATTTTCTTGATTGAAACCTGTGCTACCGGTAGTACATCTTACGGTACACTTGCGCCATAGTACAAGGGGGGTTTTGAACGAACTACCGAACCAGCGAGAACTTGTGCGAATGCCTTAAGGGGTTGGACAGTATCTCGCTGTAGGTGCTGGCAAGAAATCCCGAGTGAGCATTTCTGGGGGAGCCGTTGCTGTCTGTGATCAGTAGAGTCAGTCGAAGAAATAACTTCATAAATTTGAATAGTTTGGGTTATAGGGGATTAAGATGAATTTGGATTATCTGGCACCTTCTTGTCCGAGCCATCGTTTTTGGTGCTAGCTCGTTTTCTAATACAGTGCTAAGTTATAGGACTAACATCAGAAAGCTCATCTGCACCAATGGTGGAAGAAGGGTGACTAACAATTAAGCCTTTGGTGGATTCAATTCCTAGATATTTATACAATAACGTGGAGTTCTTGCCCGTTCTTTTCTCCAATTTCCGGAACATGTAAGTACTGCAATAAATAAGCCCAGGGCAACCAACATTCCAAGGTATCTTTTCATGTTTATCTTATTTGTGATCATAAAGGGAGGTAAATCTTGCATTTACAATGATGCGTCGTATGATCATTGCCAGCAAATCCTCAGTAGGTTCTAATTATTCGAAGTAATCATCTCACTCACCTTCGTAATTTTCACCATAGCATGAGATTCGTAATTAGAACAAACTGTGGCCTCTACCAACACTGATCCAGTCTGACAGTATGGTCTCTACGTCTAGTGACAGCCAATTTTAGCTTGGTTTAGTGATTGAAAATAAGTAATTTAATAGTAATTAGATCTCAACTCAAATTAGATTGATTTTGGTATCAAAAACTTTGATACAGTACTGGAACATGTTTGTTAGAGATCAATATTAAAAGAAAATAACGGGGGTAATATCATGGGGAGAAGTAAAAGTTGCCAACAATGCTTTATTATTTGCAAAAAGTAAGATTAGCCATCGCCGGGACCTTGGACTAACGGTCTTGATTCGGGCGGAACTTGAGAATTGGAGAATTGGAGATATTCAAGTTTTTTCTTCTCAATCCTGATGTCTATCCTTTGGCAATTACAAACCTACTAGAGTCACTAGTAGCCCACAGAGGTCCTGGCGTTCTCCCCTATATGTGAACAGACACCAGTGGCATGGGGCCAAACGGTTATTCAAGCAGTAATTTGACACTAAGCCATCTAATTGATCTCCAAATGTATTCGAGTAATCCCACTATATGGGGTCCCGCTTTCATCAGGAGCGGCCCAAGACTCATAACTTACTCTGTCTGAAAGATGGGAAAGACCAACTAAAAGAACTCTTAATTCTTTCCTTGAGAACTAGTTACAGTTGAATCAAGCTTTAATTCGTATCCCGTAATTAGAGGCAATCTACTGTATGTTGAAAGACCTGGTATTCAGGTTCACATCTTTGGCCTACAGCTATATTAACCACTACGGTATTGCTTTCATAAAACTCCCTACCACCAACAGACGGATTAGCCATTCGCTATAGTCAAAGAAAATAGCCAATTACCACCACACCGCTAACCGCTTCCAATTCTATGCCTGCCTCTAATAACACTCGCCCTACTACCTCCGAGGGTAGACCTTCTCACAAGTTGCCAGGGGGGAATCAGAAGACGAAGAAAGAGGAGAAGCAGGGGGAGCAGAATGAGTATATTTGGGACGACTGGGCAAACTATGAGACAGAGATTCAGGAGAAGGACCAAGAGGATAGGTGGGATAAGGAAGATGAGGACATCGTTGAAGCTGCAGAGACTGCTTGCGCTAGACATGTCATTCGTCGCAAGAAGAAGTATGGCTATGTTGGTGATAGACAGGTTCCTAAGCAGTTTTTCCCGCAGCCCAGATGGGGGGGAAAGAACTAATCTGGACTCATAAGTTGGGAGAGGTATATTGATACCTACGATCTCTAGTTTTTCTTTTCTTTCTCTCAGTTAAATCAGTTATCCGGAGAAGAAATTAACCCTATCTAGTCTTATAGAAAACAATAAATATTTTTTTCTTTCCGCTTTCCTTTAGCAATAAAAATGCCTACTGAGTTACCAGTATAAATAGCAGACGCTCCCCCGAGACCTCGAGCGTGTTAGAAGCAATGTAATACATTTAACCTTCAGTCCGATAAAATCTCTCCCTCATAATGCAGAAGGAAGATATCACCGTGAGAGATCTTATCATATCTTTTGGATACCGGCTTGAAGGTGGATTGAATGCACCACCTCCGCAGATCACATTTCTCCAACTATTTATCCCCGGAATTCATTTTACACCCACTCCAAGAGGGATTTAAAAGGCTGTGATGACAAAGTCTGGGGTGAAGAGCCTAAGGTAAATAAAGTATATGTCAACCTTCCCCCCCAGCAGCATAAAGGTTCGGCCACATGGCTTACTCCATCGCGATCAGTGGCCCGGCTCAGTGATTACATACCGAAGAACTAACTTGGAAAATTCTCAAGTTTGCCGGGATCAAGACCGTTAGGCTAAGGTCCCGGCGATGTTTACTCTTACTTCTCGGAAATTATACAGCCATCTGGACAATTTTACTCTTTGTCATAATAATGTTTCCTTCTGTTATTAATTTTGTGAGGGGGGACCTCGAGTTGCTAAAGCACAGATAGATCTTGAAAGTTATTCTAAAAGAAATATAGATCGGAAGGAATTGTTGATCATGTATCATGAATTAGGTAGGTTTCCGTCTGTAAGCAGAACTATGTCAATAACCTATTATCAAGGTGCAATCACGATAAGAGGGCCAATAAAAAGTATTCAAAGGATGGAAAGAGCCATACAATGATGCAGGAAAAGAGAAATGTTAATTCTAACAGAAAAGAGATAACGTTTCCAAGGTAGATGCGAGACATCAGGGATTAGCGAGACAGCTGGAAAATCAAGATAAGATAAGATCTAACTCATGATACAACCAGAACTGTACCCCGCTTTCGCCTCCACAATAAAATAAAAATTAAATATCCCTGATGCTGAAAATCAAAGCACGATCCAATTCAATTATTCTGGGATGTGAGAACCACATAGCCCAGGCTATCCAGGCTCTGGAGACCGGGAATTGTACATCACTCAGTGAGGCTGCTACTGCATTTGATATTCCTAAGTCCACCCTTGGTCATTGCATGAATGGCTGCCAAAGCCATCAAAAAGTACATGAAGGTGATCAGATATTGTCACCAGCTGCTGAGAAAGCCATTTTCCAGTAGATATTCAAGCTGGAACTGCATGGATTTCCCCCTTGGTTGGATCGTGTATGGCAAATAGCTGAGAGTTTAGCAGTTGAGGTGAGGAAGGCACTAAAGGCACAGTATAAAAGAGAGGGAAGAAATGTTAGGCATATGGAAAAAAGGCCCAAAATTACCCGGCCTTCACTCAGGATTATTTCTACCATACCCCTGCAGCCCCTATATAGGGACCAGGCATCATCACGGTATTACGGCCGAGTTGCGTCCCAACACTTTAGTGATGATAAAAGACACCTTCAGCATAATACTGTATATGTCGTCACCGACTGTCCAACCTGAAGCTGTCCATAGGATATATGAGAGGGCACCTTTGGCGACCCATGAGAAATGACTCGAAGAGATTTGGTTAAGTTTTGAGCAAGCTATTATCCTGTACATTAGCACTTAAATAGTATGGCTGATAAGTAATAGGACAATTTGGGAAGAAACCATTAGTGACTTGAATATTGCGAGCCTATGGCACTGAAGGGTAGCCATAGAGCCAAGCCTCTTACTTTGAAAGAAGTAGCACCCCAAGAGGGTCTACTCAAGAGTCAGTATGAGAGGTTTTGTCCCAGTGAGCTATTGGCTTGATCCAGGGCCAAAATCCTTTTATGTCTAATGGGCTTTGCAGCACCTAAATATGCAATGCAATAGCCATGTTCATTCATTAAAGCTGATCAATTTATGTTTTGAGGCAGAACAATTGGTATAGTTGCTATTAGGCTGGCATATTCAATATAAGTTCATATGGGGGAGAGATCAAAGACTACCTACTGGTGGAGTGTTCACAACCCCAGAAATAATAGGAGTTTGAAGAGATCAAAGCTAAGTGGGGCAAATATTCTCAGGGTCAGGAGTATTCACACTCAGGAAAAATAAGAGGTTTTTGATGAAGGTACTTAGATAGTATGGGAGTTGGTTGTAGCCTGCAATAACCTAGATGCAGAATATAAATATTGGGGTACTCCCAACTGTTAGAAATACCAAGCAACAGAGAAGAGATCTTATTAATATATTTATTATTTACTCTTGAAAAATTCATCACACACATAACTTTCTGAGCCTGCCTTGACGATCTTTGTCTTTGTACTACTTTACCTTACTTTACTTCAAGAAGCATATGGCTTAGACTGACCAACTTGAACACTATCTATGATTGGGCTACCCTGAAACAAGAAAGAATACCATTCATGGTACCTTAGGTAAGAATTAGATTACCCAATTTCTTGATCAGAAACCTGATTTGGCAGCAAAATTTACAGTGAGAATGGATAAGTAGCAGGTATATGTGAATGACTACACAACAATTAAGGACTACTGTAAAAAGCTTGGAAAGCTTCTTACTGACCACGATATCAAAGATCATAACATTAGTAATATTGATGAGAAAGGTATTATCCTAGGCTACTCAGTAAAGACAAAAGTGATCACCCAACATGGTAGGAAAAATCCCTATGCGAAGCAAGATAGCAAGTGGGAGATGGTTATTTTGATGGAAGCAGTTTTGACCAAGGCTTTCTTTTCCCTACTTTCTTGATCACGAAGTAGAGAGTACATACTTATGGCCAGTTTGAGAATGTTAAGGAGGATGATAAGGATGTGAGATTTGGGAAATCTCTAAAGGGGTGGACAGATGAGGAGCTAGGTTACTATTGGTTGACCGAGATATACCATCCTTGCAGTTGGAAAAATACGCAGTGGCTTGGAAGCCCAGAGGACAAGTGACTACTTATTCTTGATGGTCATCCATCAGATGTGAACCTCAGGTTCAGCAAGTTTTGTGATGTGTATAATATTATTTGTTTCTGTTTACCAGCTCACTCAATACATCTACTGCAGCCATTAGATGTGGGATTATTTGGGCTATTTCAGAAGTACTATGATAAAGCAGTGGAAAACTACCATAATACAACAAATATTGGCATAAGCCATTGCAATTTCCTTCCTTTCTATAAGGAAGCTAAGACCAAGGCCTATACTGAGCAAAATATTAGAAGTGCCTTTTGGAAGACTGGCATTGTCTCTTTCCTACCCTGCAGGGTCTTACCAAAGAAAGACCATACATATCCCCCAACAACACACTCTGGAACATCCTTCACACTTGACAAAACACCATATACTAAGTGCCAACTATGGTGGCAAACAAATCAAGTACTTAGTTTTGTTAAAACTGTAAGCTCTGGTCAAATATGTGACCTTATTCTTCTCTTTTCTTACACAGCAGAGTATAACCTCATGGCAACAGATATTGTGACAACTGAGATGTAGAGGCTGCAAGCTGAGATTAAGATTACCAAAGACATGAAAAAGGATTGCTGGATCATCAGCAGGGCAAGAGTTATCACTGGAGCAGATGCTTTGGAAGCTATGCGAAAGGCAGATGCAAAGAAAAAGGCTTCAGCCATATCCTCAAGGACTCAGAGTAAGCCTACCATGCCACACTGCACCATACCACTTCACTCTACCCCCAGGACATACTCTACTATTCTTGTTATGACATTTACCCCCTGTGTATACTTCAACCTCTGTATACCTCTTGCCCAACCACCTTCTCTCCCCCAGCCTTTACACTATTCCAAAAACCAACCTGAATAGGGCTCAGGCACCTCCAGTGAGGGTGATGGTGGCAGCCCCAATAGCCAACAAAGTGGTACTGGGGGCAGCTACTACCCAGGGCCAGTTAGGGCCACTTCCACTATAGATCTACAGCTGATATCTGAACAGCTTCATTGAATAAGCCTTCACACCCACCACTGGTGACCCTATGTCCAGCTTTTTTTTTTTCTTTTTTTTTCTGGTTTGGTTTCTCTCTTATTCTTCTCTTTCCTATTTACCCAATTGGTATGTCTTCCCCTGGTTCTGTTGATGGGTCAAAATTCATGACCCTTGTTCCATCTAATGGATGTATTTCTTATCATGATAGCATGGATCTTTATGCACAGACAGTGTCTCGCTTCCCCCTGATGTCTCGCTTCTACCTTGGGAACGTTAATCAACTTGCTCAAGATGTGAATGATACCGGGACAGGAAAAAACGAAGATAACATAAACTTCACATCTGAAATTAGCATAGCCCCGGACATTATCTATTGTAAAGTTTGCTAGTTTAATAATTGTGGGTAAATTCATTGCGGCAAATTTCTGGTGAAAGTCCTACTCAGTATGGAACTAATTAGGTAGATCGTGTACACTATTTTGAGTTATTCCAATTGTAGCAGGGGAACAAACATGGCTTGCTTCAAAGGAGCACAGCGATTCCATGCATGCGCCAGCGCTGTTGGAGCCTTAGAAGGGCTTTGGATAAATCCTTATCTAATCTTGGAGACAAAAGTATCTCAGTAACTTAGAAGCAAAAAGAAAAGAAAAGTCTGGGAATGCAAATCTCAAGAAACCGGAGAGTAGAAAAGGAAATTAACATACCCAACTCGTTAAATACCGCCACTCCTAGTTTTCACGGGGACTCCTTTAGTTGAAAGCTTTACCATTTAAGTAGGTTCCTCTCCCCTCACGCTAGAAATAATATAGCCACTCCGGCTAGTACACGTAGAACCTCGGGTCTGAGGAATGTCAAGTGCCAGTTCCATTCGCATAATTTCACCCATCCCTCGCCGTGCAAATCCAAGAAATTCTCCAGGAGTTTGAGAGATTCTCATACAAACCTAAATTATAGCTACTAGTAATCGATTACATTTATACCAATCAGAATACCCCAACATCATCAGATTCTGGTAGGCATTTAACTTAGGCAGAGGATGTCCCATGGTGCAAGGGGTGGAACCAGAATTTAATGATCTTGCTTAAGTGTCATAGACTTCGCAGCCAAGGCCCAACCCATGTGTTGGGTGATCTGAAGATCCAGTGATCTCCTAGCTCAACCTAAGGGTGGTCTCATTGGGAATTCTGATAGTTCACGTTGGTGCTACCGGTCGACAATAAACAAACGCGAGTGTTCCACTCGAGTGGCCTATTAGCCAGACATCTTAAGCGGGCTGGATTACTGAGTGACTTCTTTTTTTGAGGCAGGAATTTTGGGCTACTCCGGTTCAGTTAAGGCCCCCTTGCATAATCGCTCCGAAGGAGGATAGCCGTGGAAAGACTCAAGCCACTGATGAATTCCCATGAACCCCGCCACTAGACTTATGAACCTACTGTAAGTAGAGTGTGGTCTGTAATTGAAGCCAAAAATATGCCCTCCTCAATTATTAACTTGCAGTCAAAACGCCCTGGAAAGATTGTCCTTGTTACCGGTGGTTTTTATCCAGAGCCTCAAAAAGCCTACCGTATTTTGTAGGCGGTGGGGTGCTGGGTCGTCTACACCATCCCGAAGGGGTGTTACAGTAAACCATCATTGGGACATGTAAACCCTTATTGCGAACTTGTACACTACGGATATTGTGATCTATCATACAGTTGTAGATGCAACTAATTTGCTGGCTGTTGAGAGGCGTGATTCTGGCGACCAGACTAGAATGAAAACGCGCCCCTTGCATAAGTTAGACATCAACGAATTCCTCAAATTCCTCAAGTGCGTTCCTCGGGGATCTTTAGAATCGCCTTACATTCACGCCATCTGACTGAAGAAAAGGAGACGATTCAATCCTCCTTAAGAGAGTGGCCTACGATAATATATAATCGCCATCTCAAGTGGACTTTCACCACCCAGCAAATCACGACAGTCACTCCTTAACTAAAATACCTACAGTCCTTGTAGTTACTACCAAAACCGTAAGTACTGTCAGCTGGTACCATCTCCAAATATGCTAAACCTGCACAGACAACAATGCTCTCCACAACCAGATTCATTATCCTCCTCGCGGCCTTCCTCATTCTCTCCGCATCCGCTCGAAGCATCCCACACGGACAAGAAATTATGCCCGTTCCACCATTCCATTCAACATCATACCCGTACTCCACAAACAACTGCGATGACGCCTGTCGCCATGCTTTCTGTGCTGTTGTCTCCCAATTTTTGGAATCGGTCACTTGTACTTCTCATAAGCCTTGCCTGTCTTTGAATATCCAACTCCATGTCCAAGAGAAGTGTCTCAATTGGCGTCCGGAGACCACCTATTCCCGTACTACAATTTCGAAGGATTCCACGGGTATTTCATCCCCGCCGCCATGTGATGGTGGGGAGGAGGGAACGGAAGCCCCATCGCCGTTGGCACGCCCTCAGAAAACCTGGATACACCCTGTAATTACTAGTCCTGTCCAGGAAGCGGGGATTTTGGAGGACGAGTACGAGCCGCGAGGATTGCAGATGACCGCCCGCAAAACACTTTGCTTTATGGGGGTTCTGGCAACTTGTTTCTTGGGCTGGTGCGCGGGGGTGTTGAGAAGGAGGGAGAGGAGAACTCGCTTGAAGTTGCATAATCGGCGACCGGCGTGGGCTAGTTCAATTTCTGAGAAATGTGAATTGTAGAGGGGGTTGAATGGGGATGTTTACTTTCTAATGGTTCATTTTTTTGTTCGAACATTTTGTATTAATTGACGTGACTTGGTGTCATCTTCTTCGTTAAATTAGCTTTTATGCAACTAGGTTGTCAATTTTTCAGAGCTGCCTCTCATGGCTTATGTGGAATTAGGGTGTTTCTCTTTTTGTCGAACTTGAATACAAATTTTCTGGCCAAATACGCAGTTGGCAATAATTTTAGCGCTGGTTACGGCAACATTTGGAGGAAGTGAACAACGTTCGAAATTACTGCCCGAGTGATTTCCTGTGGATAGTGCTGGGCAGAAGGTTGCCCATTTCGTGAGGCATACTTGTAGCAGGCCCAGGTAAACGGGAAGAGAATGTGAACCCATAAAAAAACAGCGACGGTAGGCTGTGTGTCATTCTTAGTAGAGGCGCATATAGAAATATGCTTAGGCCCCACTCATGTCATTGCATTACCCATCGATATCGGTGTCACCAAACCCATTCCTGGTCTGACGTGATGCGAGTGATCTTATTGCACACACCCAGAGTGAAGAAAAATATAAGAATTGATGGGGAAATTTGGAACTCGGCACCTAAGAGTGCCACAATATGATTACTCGCTTACATGGAGAAAATCCCGAGACAGTATAGAAATTCAACTATAGCCTTCTTAATACGGTACTGAATCTAGAATAGGTAGTAACTGTTGTCACTTTTTTCTTTGTTATCGCGATAAATAATGGAGATAGATTTCAGTCAGTAAGGCGTTGCAACAACCTTCCGTATTCTATACTATTCTCCACAAGAAGTGCGTTCATCAGAGCACCAGTGCTTTATTATTTCACCAATGGTTGAAGCCTCAGAAGACGTCAGAACTGCGCGCCCCCTTCAAAATCTGGCACTGGCGGTATCACAGTTACTGCGGATACATTCTTGACTGCGAAACATCCAACTTAGTGAGGAGCTGAGGAAAACTTTGAGCAAACAGCCCCATCGTATATTTCCTCCGCCTCCATTCTCTTCACCCCCAACTCCTTCCTGCTCACCATTAGGAGAGCGCTTGTGCTTCACCTGGTAAATTCTTTGGCTAGGCTGAATATCCAAAAATACATGCAGGTATACCGGTACAGTCCTCCACGAGGCCGTGGCGGATACCAGGCCGTGACGAACAGGGATCAGTAACAGGTATTTCTTTTTGTTACCCTGCTTTGACGAACTCAGTTTGCTTGCCAAATACCCCTGTTCGTCGGCCTGGTATCCGTCACGGCGTGGAGGACTGTAGTCTGCGGTATGCTATGTTGCTTCCACTCCCGCACCAATGTTTCATCAGATCAACAAACTTTAATCTACAGTGCTAAATTTAGTACACCGGGGGATTTTATTACACCCAAAGCGAGTCAAGCTTTTTTGTTCAACCTGAAACCAATCAGATTTAACCGATCAGCAATTCACAGAGCTGGTATTGAGCCATGACAAAAGTCCGTGACCAGCTACTGCACTGTAAAGCGGCAACCATTGCAACCACAACACCCAACCTTGTTTCAACTAATTACAAACGAAAAAGTCTCTTTGGTATCAAGAAGAAAGGGAAGTTAGGGTATGGGGGAGAAGGGGACATAGGCGCCCCCTGCTACTTAGTATACCAGCCCTCAGCGGCAATAACAGCTTTGATACGAGCTGGCATACTGGGTGTTGTGGTTGCAACGGTTGCCGCTTTACAGTGCAGTAACTGGTCGTGGACTTATGTCATGGCTCAATACGTACCCCGCCACAGTATGGCAGATGGCAGTTCAGTTTTCAGGCAGCGCTCGATGGCTTAGTTCGCTCTGAAGAACATTCCGACGGCTAAGCGACCGCGCTTAGAAAATTTGTTCAGTAGAAAAACGAGTGATTATTTGTGTGGCATTGGTAGTTGTCTCGAGGATATGTTCAGATGAAAGATTCTTCATGTGGTTAGGACTACGAAAGTGTTAAAAAGATTACTTTTTCTGAAAATATACCTGCTAACGGTATTAAAACACCCCGAGATGAAAAAAAAATACTAATCTGGGTAGCAAAAGGTTACAATCTAATTACAGGGGCTTACCTTGATAGTAGGCAGCTTCAGAATGCGCATTTTAGGCACAGTACAATACCCTGGCCCTTCATGGGTTACTGGCACTCGAGTATCGAATCGTGAACTTCATCCATCCATGAGGTAACAACAGAAGAGCACCCAACAAGAGAATCAACACTCTTCAAAGTCCTCATCTAACTTCACAGGAGCTTCAAAAAATCTTTGTTTATGTCCACTGGTGGCTTCTCTTGTGGGGTTCCCTTCCTTGACTCAGGATTCTCGCGATATCCGGTCGAACGCCCTCGGATTTTGAAACCTTCCTGTTAAGTGCAGTGGTCGATACGGATTTACTACAAGTGGTAATAACCTGGAAAACTTTAAAGGTCTAAAGGGCAATGCAGCGGAATAAAACAAAGTTTTGCATAACGTCAAATACTATCGAGTAAGCCGAGGTAAAGCTCCCATCTCAACATTTGAACTCGGTTTACAGAGGCACCTGGGTTTGTAGAAGGGATGAATGACAAGTATATTCCTCGTTAAGACTGAGTTAGTACAAACCTTGACGAGAAAGACTTTGACTTTTCTGATCTGAAGTCCCTGGTTTGATTTGGTGTTGTCGTTTTCTGATCAGCTGGTTGTGAATTATCCTACTAATCCTTTGGCTTTT
Organism: Choiromyces venosus 120613-1; assembly: GCA_003788595.2. NCBI lineage: Eukaryota > Fungi > Ascomycota > Pezizomycetes > Pezizales > Tuberaceae > Choiromyces > Choiromyces venosus. Next base: position 121,328 of record ML120393.1, read on the forward strand.
TTCTGTTTCTAGCTCAAGATTCATGAATATGAAACAGTGCTACTTGCACATTACCGCAAAAACCTACAAGAACACTATTAGTGGCAGAGGGCTGTACTTTCAATTCGGAGGATGATTGTTCCGCTGCCTACCAACCGCGTGATTCTCGAACGATTGGAGAGAGACTGGAGTCGTATGAATATGTGCACCTTTTGATGTGAAAATAAAATACGGCAAGGTTTTGGGCAATGAAATGTTTTAAGTATATTCTAAGCCAGTCTTCCGCTGTGATACTCAAGCAAAGTGCTTACCAGTGCGATCCCGCAGCATTCTCGGACCCTCTAGAGGCACGTGCCGAAATACAGGCCTTGCCGCTTCTTGAGGGTTTACTCTAGCTAGTTGAAGACCTTCGCTAAGAAGTAATAAGTGAAGAAGGCACGGCTATAAGCAATGGCATAGCACTCGAGCAACAGCAGAAACTGTCTATTACAGTATTCATTTTTCATAAGTAACGGGTGCAATTTATTTGCGATGTTGAAAACCCGGTTGTGGAGAAGTTGAAGGAATAAAGTTGACATTTACAGTCTGCTATGGTTCGAGAAGGTGAGATGGGTGAGTTTGTCAACCTTGTTCACACCATGAGCAACTCGTCAATCATAAAAACCAAAACCTCAATTATTTGTCTTAGAAGCCACAGAATCTATAAGAGCTGTGGATTTGAGTTGTGGCTTGCGCGTGGGAATTAATTTTAATGATGGTGTGAACAGGGTTGACGAACTCACCCTTCTCACCTTCTCGAACCATAGTGGTTAGGTTTGTCATATCGCACCCTGTCGTATTGTAGCTGAGTCGATGCAGCTGCACGACAAAAGCCAGAATGGTATCTTTTAGCCGCCGCCGCCGTATTCTACGATTGTCCAACTCGGATCAGCTCGTGCGATTGGATTGTGGCGTGAAAACTGAAACGCCCAGGGGAAAGAAGCAAACAAAATGATAAACTTTTGGGTTTTACTGGCACAGTAGCCGTTCAGGAGAGAAATTCAGGATGCCGATACTTGGATACGGTAGCAGTAAAGTATGGGGTACCAGAGTCTGGCCGAATAGGAGGTAAACAATCAGGACTGTCATGGGCATCCTCACACAGAGCCCGAGAATGAGAGGCCGCCGCATACCATAAGGTAGCCTACCTTACTCTTCTGTACCTTTACGATAGCTGGAAGGTGGTTATGGGTGGCCTGCAGGCCCAACTACCGCACAGATTAATTAGTTTCCGCAGCTAACCATTGGTAGTAAATGTTTCTACGGTACCGTAAGGGGCTCTGGCAATGCTAAGAACCTGTCAACCCCTTCAGCTCACAGCCTCCTATCAGATTGTTTTCTTCCTTTCCCGTGTAATCTCCGTACCGTATGCAATCTCGATGCATAGTATGGACGTAGAAGCGACCGGGCGGTTAACCCTATGGAATACCAATGGCGACATAGAGACCATAGATTCGGGGCTTTTGGTTGGCTAAAGTTTCCCGATTGCAATGAACCGTCAAATCCTGTTCTGCGGTTTGATAGGCTCAGTCATTTTTCTGCTCCGCGCCATGACCTATGTGCAGTTACGGATGATTATGCCAATACCGGTAGTCTTCTGGATTTTGGCTTTAAGTACTTGGGTACACTACCACCCTGCCCCCTTCCTGGTTTTTGCTCTAGTTTTCTTCCCTGAGGATTTACCTGTCCTTTTGCTCTTTGCAGATATTGGATCTGCGTCCATTCTTTTGTTCTCGAGTCCAAGCGATTTCGAAGTGAGTGACTCTGATCCTTTTTCGCTGTTACTGAATCTTCAGCCATGATGTTGAGAGAAGTGATAGTCTACTGACTGTGGTGCTAGCCGTATTCATCTTACCTTCACGCAAGGCGTAATTCAATATTCACAAAAAAAAAATAATTTTACTTCACTGAGGCCCGGCGTCCGCTGCTTCGTATGATCTCACCCGATTTGACTACCATTTGATCCGTCATGAATCTGTGACAATTCAGCAAAAACAATAACGTAGCTGGAATAAATCGAGTCAAACTCAAAGAGGCAGTGAAGTCTGTTTGAATAGATCAAAATCCAATGCATTTCTCAACATCTCTATACCTATTTGGTTTTTTGACCCTCGGAGCGGCATTCCCGGAGGGAGTATTGGCTAGTGGTTATCATCAGCACTTCCATCGCCGACACGCTCAGGTTGAGGGGATAGTGCCTGTAGAGGTCACTCTCGCAAAGATCGAACCCGCAGTGGTTGAACCAGCTCGTGTTGAGCCCGCTACAGTGCAAGGCCCGCCGAATAATGCTGTCGTGGACGTCTCTACGCCTCCGAATAATGCGCTTGTGATACCGACGCCGATTACTACCTCCGGTATTCCGGTCGTTCCACCAATTGTGCCTACGACGTTGGCGACCGTGGTTAAAGTTTCGGATAGTTCCACCATTCTGGCTTCACCTTCTATGCCGCTCCCCACTTCGGAAGTATATGTAGTGCCTACTGCTGGTGGTACACATGAGGGTTCTTCCGGTTCTGGAATCGCCCCCACGACAACTTGTACAGCTACTGGAGAAACGGTGGTATCTTCTGCGCCGGTGACCATAGTAAAGTCTAGCGTCATTACAACTGAGTCGACTGGCACCGTTACTTCTACTCACGGGGCTTCTATTTCGAACTCTAGTTCGTCATCTATTAATGCACCTACCACCCTCGACACAACTTCAACCTCACTCTCTACCGGAGTTAATGCCACCACAACTTTATTCCCCATCATAGCCAGCAACGTTAATACCGACTCCATCACATCAACTCCGACCACCTCATCCTCCTCACCCTCCAAAGAATTCGTAACAGCCACCTCAACCTCGACCACCTTCTCCCCGACCCGCACAGCAGCCTGGTCCACCTCCATGAAAATCTCCTTCAAATACTCCACACTCGTCGCCGCGACCCACTCAACAACCCACAAACTAACCCTTGCCACACCATCCACTGCACCCCCGGAAGCCTCGCAGTCCAAGGGCCTGGATATGGCAGAGTTCAATAAGACGAAACCATGCTTCGACAAGAAATGCGATGACCCAGGGAGCGAAATGACATATAATAAGACGATAACCTTCAACATTGATAATGGGGGCGACGGAGGTGTTAAATTTGGGAAGGGATCGGGCGTGTCCAGTGCTGCTCCTACCGGATTTAAGATGGGAGTGGCAGCCTTGGTAGTGGTTGGGTTTAGTGTTGTTTTGACAATTTTATAGAGTGGCAGTAGGAATATACCCACTCAGCTGTAGCTTTCGCGCGCAGAGTCGATCATCATCAATTGTTTTATTCTTTCGTTTCTTTCGTTTATTTTTGTTTAATGGACTTTTCTTTTACCATTTTATATTTAGCTTTCGTAGACTCCCCTGGCACCACCCCCTCTTACTGTTATGGAAGTAAGGGTGTATAGATATGTGTGGCGGGACTTTGTATTTTGATGTTTACTTTCTACTGACTGAAACTTGGACTTCACTTTTTTGCTTTACTTACTTTACCTTTGGACAGGTATATGTATTTTTTTCATAGGGAGGATTTTTCATTGGGTGATAGTTATATCGTATCTGAGGTGGCAGGAAATATATTAACTTACCCATTGAATGAATGATTGTATAGTATCTTGTTTAGGTTTAGATTACTGAGGTGATGTAAAGGAAAATAGACTGCAGATTAGTATCTATCCCGATTGAGATGCTAGAATATTTTAACTGTTGGTATCGCACGAGATGTGCGTCGGGAGTGCAGGCACTGTTGCCGTTGTCGCCGTGGGTAGCAGTCAACGGGTGGTCAGCGGTGCGACAAAGATTGTGAGCCCTGTTGGATTGCCTATAGGACATGCAGTTATGATTAGGGGATTGTGTTTTTCATACCGGATGTTGTTAGGCATCGGGTATTGGCTTTGATTGTTGTGTTTCTTTCACACCCTATGCTGGTCGGCATACGGTATTGTTTGTTTTGCGTTTCGTTGTTTGGTTTTGCCATTATACCTTACGACTTTCGGCATCAGGTACTTAGGCTTGTTGTTTTGTTAGTTGAGGTTTTGTTTGGCTCTATGCCGGGTGGCATGAGATGTTGGTTTCCGGATCATTGGTCCGTTGCTAGGTGATTGCTTTAGATCATGATGGATTATTCGGTGGCATTCTGGATAGCTATGGGATGTTCGTGGAGTTTGGCTGGAGAGATGTTTTACTATTTTAGAGATATATATATTTCTGCTCTGTCCTTAGCTAGCATCTCTATCGATTGCCTAGTTTCCCATTCCTGACGTCTAGTTGTGATTTCTCCACTTCATCTCCGATTTGTTCCTTTAAGCCCGACGTAGTTTCTAAAGGAACAAATCGGAGATGAAGTGGAGAAATCACAACTAGACGTCAGGAATGGGAAATTAGGCAATCGATGGAGATGCTAGCTAAGGACAGAATAGAGATATATATATCTCCAAAATAGCAAAACATCTCTCCAGCCAAACTCTACGAACATCCCACACTCATAGTTATCTAGAACACTACCGAATAATCCACCATGATCTAAAGCAATCCACTAGCAACGGATCAATGATCCGGAAACCAACATCCTATGCCGCCAGGCGTAAGATCAAACAAAACCTCAACTAATAAGACAACCAGCCTAAGTACCTGATGCCGAAAGGCGTAAGGTGTGATGGCAAAACCAAACAAAAAAACACAAAACCACTGATACCTTATGCCGACCAGCATAGGGTGTGAAAGAAACACAACAATCAAAGCCAATACCCGATGCCTAACAACATCCGGTATGAAAAACACAATCCCCTAACCGTAACCGCATGTCCTATAGGAAATCCAATAATTTCGCTATACAAGGTGGTATCAAACAAAAGGGATGCTATCTGTGCTAGAATAGACATGAATTAGAGCATCTACAGCATACCAATGCATCTTCGGGAAAGACTTCTCTTCCACGCTGTACAATTCAGCACTAACAGGAAAGATAGGAAAACCCATCAGCACGCATCGCGGCCCTTCCTTGTATTTCAAAAAAAAAAAGTCTTCCTAACTCTGCACACTACGGCAGCCCACAGAAAACCACACAAATGTTGGAACGATTTGGAGAATATACTCTGTGAACGCGGTAACTCAGGAACGAAAGGAAGTATCTACCAGTAGTACGCTTTTGAAACATAAGTTAGAGAGACTTCTCCATCACCTCCCGTGGGCTAGTACGAGCAGTCTCTAGTAACTGCAAGGGTACCGCGCCGGATATGAAGCCATAAAGCTACTGTGCCAGCATCACAACCAAGATTTCTCCTCCAGACAAATATCAGCATTTCAAAACCTCCTCCTCCTCTTTCTTAGTAAGCGCCGCCGAGATTCGCTGCCAAGGCGGTCCCAAAACTACGAAATTACTCTGTAAACTCTCCCTTCCTTCCCAACCCTCAGCTCTCCAATCCAAAAAGCAAGGGCGCAACCTCCATGATAATAACATTCAGCCAAACTTACTAAGTTATACCAAACACAAAAGCTTTTCAAAAAAGAAAATCACAGTTTTTCCCAAACACAAGTACTGTGCAGGTGTATTTCATTCTTCCACCCTCCGGCGTCTACACGATCAGCCACAACAATCTCTGCAGACTCAAACATGACATCTTGATTAACATCTATCTAATTCAGTAGTAGTCACTCACTGCATCCCAGATTAATTATGGATAGAGTGTGCAGGAGTGGGTGGCGGGCGGGCAGTGTAATCATTGGAATTTTAAGACGATCATGCACTATCACTCACTCACAACGACCTCCAGATAAAGATAAAGAAGAAAAAAAACAGAACTTCTTCCAGAGTACGAGGCTGATGACAAAAATGATGAGCAGTTTAGGATTTCTCACCCAAAACAGCCATGTTCACAACCTTCCAACAACTGATCCAGTCAAGCAATTGAAGCTGAATCTTCATCTATGTTAGATAATTCCTTAGATTTTACTTTCTGACCCTTTAGAACTCTGTATCCAAACTGGCGGAAAGAATTATCAGGAGAGCTGTGGTCAGTACATTGCTCTTGGCGCATTTTTTGATGATTTTGTATGGGAAATGGTCAGGCTTGGCGCTTTTTTCAACTTTAACTCTACAATATGGTACGCCAAAGTAACCAAAAATTCTTTAAAAATCTGTAGGCTCTTGGGGGGATATTTGAAAGAATTTTGGACTAAATTATTAATTTTTCGATTTTCTTGGGGCTTTGGAATCTATTGAGCGGAAGGCGTGAAGTAGCATGGTTCGGGTTGTTACATGGCATTCTGCTCATCATTTTTGTCACCAGCCTCGTACCTTACCCTTCTTCCCCTTCTTTTCCATTTTCTTTCTTTTTCTCTGTAACCCAAACTCCAGACACCCCCACTATCTAAAGAACTCTTCTCTCCTCCGAAACCTAACCTCAATTCCCGAAGCCCCCAAAACCAACCAAACCCCAACAGAATTCCTTCCCCGTACCTTTTTTTTTCCAAAATAACCTAAGGCAGGCCTCAATTTCAGATTTTCAGAATTTGAAGATGCTCCGTTCATGGCACGGAATTTCAAATATCCCCTTGCCAAGCGGGTTTTCGAAGAATTAAAGATTTATTGGATTTGGTGACGTAGGCGTTGGTTGGTAGGAAGGGTGAGTGAGCTTTGAATGTAGCATTTCTTGGAATGCAGAGTCTGGGAAGACTTTTTAAAGTTGAATGTACCTACAAGTAAGCGAACAGGACCACGCTGTGATGATCAATCGATTGTAAGTAGTTTAATACCTTGCGCATACAGCACTGCAACAGCAGGCAAAAGATGAATGAGGGTTGCCACAATATGTAATATTGAAAGTGAATGGTTTTCAGCACCCTCAAGGTTTTATTATTATTTGATACCAATTTTAATGGTATGAGAAATATACACAATCCGATCATCTCAGTCCAGAAGAAAAAGAGGAAAAAAAAAACACCAATTTGAAATAGTCCTCCTCAAATTCTCCCCGATGCTCATTTCAAATTCATGTCCTGCCAAACAGCCCAACATTTCAAACGGTGGTCTGGCTCCGAGATGGGCAAAAAAAATATATTTTGAAATTGAGGCCTGCCAAACGGCCCATTTCTCACCGTCCTCCAGCGGTAGCGGCGGAACAAACTGGAAACCTCACTCTGTTCCTGCGGAAACCAAAGACTACTTACTTACTGGTTATAAGTTAAGTTATGGCTTATTCAGTCGTGTCCTTAACTGTCACACCGCTAAGTAGAGTCCACTTCCAAAGCAATAAATCTTTTATCTGAATGTTCATGATGGCTGTCGACGTGCTAACTAGAGTTCACATTTCCTTCCCGGTATGCTCCCCCATTTTGCTACATTAGTGCCAGCTTGGAGCTGTGAAACTAAGGCCCGGCGGGCGGGATTGGCGGGTGCATAGTACTGTCATACTTCCTGCGAACCCTTCTAGTTCATGAACGAGCGGATGGTAGATATGAATCATCTCCGCTAGATTATCCCAAGTCGTAAAATTGCTTTAGATTCCAGACCATTCCAATAGGAGATCCCGCAGTAGAACCCCACGTTAACCAAAGAGTCCAATAGACAAAACTCATCAGCCCCAACAGCAGACACCACCTATCACACAAACCACTCTTCACCTTGCAAGACCCATACCATAATCGCAACCTCCTCCCTTCCTCTCTCCCCCACTACTCAACTCGCCGGATTGAAGATGCGTTTTTTTCTCTCTTTAGTATATGTATACCTAAACGGGAACATCTTCAAAAACCGACTCCCTGAGCACACCCTCCCTGCCCTTGCGACACTCCGCCCCCGGGAACCATAACCTCCGCCAAAAAGTAGGACCAGCAAAAATTAATGCGCCAAACCCGGATTGAACGGGTGACCTTCAGATTACCCCGAGTTTACTGATGACTTGACTTCAGTCTGACGCTCTCCCAACTGAGCTATTAGCGCTTGATGGTGCTCTTTCCCTTATTTACCCTGACAAACCAAGCATAACAGGTTAGTGAGTGGGTCTAGCGGTGGTGAGGGGAGCTAAGTAACTTAGTTAGTTCTGTCATAGCTTGGAGAAAGGGGATGCGCTAGTGGAGGTGGATTCTTCGTCGCTCCGGGAGATGTTAACAGGGTTTGAGCAGTTTGTGTAAAGTATCATACGGCAGTAAGGAGTTGGAGTATTTGTGTGTATGATAATTAGTAGTACTATTCTTGAGCTTGTACCGGTGTGAACAGATCGTGGTCGTGGAGAATGCGTGGTAAAGTATAGTACGGCAGGTTCGTTTTATATCTGAGGATGTATCTCTACTAACGTAACAGTATCTTAACACTACGATAGGGGGTTTATGTGGCTTCGTCGTTGGTTTTTCTTCAAGAATTTCACTAAAGGATGTTTGGGGGGCGGGTGGGTTTTTGTGAAGAGTTATTTTATACAATATTTAGAACTACGTATGACTTAGTATGAACGGTGGTTTGTCATGGGCATTTTGACCTTGAATATGGTATTGCAACACGTCGACGTGTCGAACAGTCCTTTAGATGGCGCTCGCGGCGCTATTTCCCAAGGAACACTATGGTGGAGCCAGGAGGACATGGGTGAAAAGCGCGATAGATAAAGTAAGGAAGTATGATACGCAGATCTACAATGAATTATGGTTGAATCTTCATCACTGATTTCCGAGTCCGCTTGTATCCATCACCAAACCGCCACATATATAGGCAAAGTGAATTGAGGACAACATCGATTTAAAACTGGATGTACGAACGCTTTTGTATATACACCCCCCCGCCGGCGCTAAAATGTAGATGATATCCAATTCCTCCACTCCAGACAAACCCACCCCTACGAAGAAGAAGAAGCACCAACACCACCAGCCATAACCTTCTGCCTCAAGACTAATCTACAGGTCAGCACATTGCCCCCTCCTCCGGTGGATGCGGGAAAGACCTACCGCTCTCAACAATCTGCACATTCTGACTCTTCTGCGCAACAATCTTCTCTAACTCGCCCAAATTCTCCGTAAGCGTCTTTACCTTCCCGGCATAAAAATTTTCAGCATCGGCCGCGCTCTTCTCAACGTAGTAGCCAGTGCCGACATCCACAAGTACGTTTTCCGTGTCGGATAGCGTGCCAGGAACGTACAGCGAGGTAGTTAGCGGTACGAGAATTGTTTTGCCTATAACCACCATCCTTCCACGTTAACAATCCCACGTTATGAAGTTTGGAAAGAGAGAGGGAGAGGAGAAACCAGGGCGCAACCCGGTCTTAACCGTGGTAATGCATTCTTTGAATTTATTCTGGGCCTGGCGGAGTTTTGCGAAGGAGGTGGTTAGGTGCTCGAGTTCATCATCTAGTTGCTTTTTTACGGCCGCGAGGTTGTCAACGCTTAGGGTTGAGAGGTCGACTAGTATCAATTGTTAGTTTAGTTTGGACGGGATTGCTTGGGGGGGTACCGGTTTGTTGTTGAGGAGCTTTATCTTTGGAGGACATGATGTGGGGTTTTGGTGAGCCCCTCTACGTGTGTTTTTGGTGGTGTTATGGTGGGGGATGGAAGGGCCGGGTAACTTTGCCATGAGAGATGCGGTTCAGTGATGGGCAGGTCTATCGGCTTTCACAGCAATGGGTCTCTTGAAAATATCATCGATTGGCCCTAGATAATTCGTCCTGATAGCGATGGCAGGCTGGATACATCACCGACAGAAATAGTGAACGGGACAACATCCCATGATATTTAGTCCGAACTTTGAATAAAGGTCATACAGTACTAGTACTTGATACAAATCTGCAGGAACCAAAACTAAGCATATGCCTTACGGTACTGTATACTGTACCACCTTCTCCCGAATCACCAAGCCGATACCACCAGCTAATGGAAATCTCCGGGCTACACACAGGCTTATACCCCAAGCAATACCCGCGCTCATCCTAACCATCTAAACGCTGACACCTTGCCCACTACCAAACTTAGAGTCGTTGACCTTAGTGGTTCTTCGCAAGTGGAGAATGCGGATTTAAAGGTTAATGGATGATAACTTGGGAAGATGGGGGCCTATTCATTGTTGGGCACAATCTTTCGCCAGCTTTTGAGATGGCGGGTTATGCAGAGGGTAAGCTTGAGGGAAGTGTGCACGTGAGCCCAGCGTTTCACTTCATTTCCGAGTGACGCAACATGACGATAAGACCCATGATCTAATCCAACACGTGCAAATCCACCCCACAGCGCGTCTCCCTCTGAATTACCGTATCTAAATCCTCCACCATCTCCACCAGCTCCAGCAAAAATGGACCTAAACTTCACCCTGAGCCCCTCCTCTGCCCAAAAACTCCACGAATCGCTCATCGCTCTCTCCAAATTCAGCGAATACGTCTCTCTCGAGGCGCGGCGCAGCCGGCTAACCCTCTCCTCCTTGAACTCTTCCAAATCCGCGTACGCCGCCGTGACGCTCGCCAGCAACAAATTCTTCGAAGCCTACAACTTCCCCTCGCCCTCGCAGTCGCAGGATAACCGGTTCACCTGCCGCTTCTATGCTAAAGCCCTCCTGTCGGCGTTCCGGCAGCGCTACTTCGATAGTAAATCCGGTGACACGGCGATCGAGAAATGCGATGTGCGCTTCGTGGAGAAGGCGAAGGGGGAGTGTAGGATGCTTGTGCGCCTGCTGTGCAAGAATCGGGTGTTGAAGACGTACCGTCTCACATACGAGGAGGTGGACGTCATGCATGCTGTGTTCGATAAGGATGCGGCGAGGAATATGTGGGTTGTGAAGGGGAGGTTGCTGCGCGAGTTTATGGAGCATTTCGGACCGAAGGCGGAGCAGTTGGATATTTCGGGTGAGAATGGGCGTGCGGCGTTTACGAGTTTTACGGAAAAGTTGGTGGATGGGAAAGGTTTGTGCCCGAGTTGGGTTTTTGTTGAGTATAGGGGCGGGGTGGCTAATTGGAGTAGAGATTCTGAAGCAGCCGTTGCAAACTTCTGTGTCGTTTGATACGGCGGATTTCGATACCTTTGGTGCGGAGGATGGGGTTCATGTTGCTGTTAGTTTGAAGGACTTTAAAGCTATCGTTGCTCATGCGGATTCACTTCATGCCTCGGTCACGGCTTACTACAGCGATGCCGGGCGGCCTTTACAAGTTACATACGAGCAGGAAGGAATGAGTTGTGAATTCACACTCATGACATTGGGGGATAATAGGGCCGCCCAGACGTTTACTACAACTAGAGTTCAACATCGACCTCCAGCACCTCCTGCAGCCCCCCCTCCACCAATGGCTCCTCCACCGCAATCACAGACAGACACTTCCTCCCAACGACAAGACATGATGGGCCCTCCAGGAAGTCTTAGATCCCAGTTTGCGGGTAGTTTCCGTTCACAGCGTATGACCGAAGACAGAGTGATACAGCCAGTAGAAGACCACCAATCTAGCGGATCTTTATATCGTTCTCGACTGAATGTTTCCGGGACTTCCAATTCCCGGTCCATTTCGGCGTTCACTCAGGAACAGGAGCCGGAACTCCCGCCAGTGCCGGCTAGCGCTGTGCCTCCTGCTGGGTTGTTTCTGCCATACTCGAGTAGTGAGGAGAGTGATGATGATGATCTTGGGAAGGTGGCCTGGGACGAACCGTACCTTAAATGGGATACCAATTTCAATAGCGACGATCGGCCAAGGCCCGTCCTGAGAGATCGGTCTCCTCCTCCACCGCCACCACGCGTTCCGCCACCGGCAGAGCCACGGAAGAGGAAGAGGGTCGTTGAACCAAGCGGCGATACAACGCAGAGCGAGGAAGAGCAGCAGGAAGAGGATGAGATTAACGCAAGGACGGTAGTTGAAGTAGTTGGGCCAACGCAGGAAGTCGCTCCGGCGCAGTCATTGTTTGGAAGTGGGTAGATGTGTATAATAATAACGAGCTATTTTCAATAGATATTAATGGCAGTAATGTACAATAAATACAAAGTTATCGACAATGGTAATCCTTTCCAAAATGAACAAACGAATAAAATGTGTCCTCATAAACCCATATATACATGAGTACCCTACTCAATCCTCAACATACTCTTCAAGCCACCCCAGACCCGCTGGATCTTGAACGCCGTCACATCCTCCTCCTCCACCTCCTCGCTCAAAGTAACATTCCGATAAAGCTCAACTGGAATATCACCAATAAACTCCCGATCCCCAAACCCACCGACCCAGTAGACCCTCTCAACCTCAAAGGTCACCCACTCACTCTCATGAATCGGATTCCCAGGCACCCACCACTTTGCGTCGGGATGTGCCTTTGTAAAGCACACCTTAACCCTCCTCCCTTCGTCGCTATCGGCTGGAATCGGAGGACTTAACCGACCCATGAGCGAAAGGCGATGATGCGCCGCCGGGGAATAAAATTCATTGGAGGGCGAATGCTCGCGGAGCGTGAGCGAGATTGGAGCTCCGTTTCGGGCATTCTTGAAGGATGTGGCGATTTTTATGGCGAGGAGGGTGGGGTTTCCGTTGGGTGAGCTAGACAAGTTGAGAATTACGAGTAGACAAAGGAGAGGAGGGGGCATAATGTGGGTTATTCGTACCAATCAGCGTAGTAGTCCATCATCCCGATAGGATGCCCACCGAGGCCGGGTGCATCCGAGCTTGGGAATACGGTACTTAGCGTGCCGAACTTTTCGGAGCGGAGGAGCTCGCGGGCTTGGACTGCTGCTTCTTGAACGGTGGGGACTTTGGTTGTGTCTTCCGATGGGTATGCTATGGCCAATGGAAGGGTGAAGAGGAGGATGTGCTTGAGTGGGAAATGCATGTTGTGCTTGTACCCGTACTCGTACTGTAGGTTTTGGATGCTTTGCGTTCCGTTGCTCGTTGTTGGTGGCTGCTCTTATGGTGGTGTCACCCTCACCCCAGGGCCAACCGGGGCTAACCAGGAGATTAGATCCCCCGATAAGATCAAGCCCAAATTCAAGATCAGATAACGAAACTTTCGATGAAAATTATTTCTACAGAAATATCTTCTGCAATTTACGAGGATCGTACAACTACCACCACAACATCCACAATGCTCAATTGCCATGCCTGCTGGCGACAAAATCTCGCTGCGCTAATATCCACACACGTCCCCCGACGAACAGCGTATGCTTCCGCTGTTCGGGTCAGGGAGCAGAGATTCAATGGCCGGAATTCCGCACTCTACAGGGACCCCCACAAGCTCGCGAATGCGGTGAAGAAGCAATTGATGCAAGGGGATGATAATAAAGCGCTACAAATGGCGCGGGAAGGAAGTCGGACGCTGAATAGCGTGGTTAGTTGGAATCACATTATCGGGCATAATATTGAGCGGGGGCATTTGAGGGTTGCGTTTAAGGCTTTTAATGATGTATGTCTATCTCTCGCTGTGACGGTAAAGTATAAGCGGAGTTAATATTGGCTTAGATGAAAAAAATGTCGATATTCCCGGATACGTATACGTTTACTATCATGCTGAATGCTTTGGCAGAGCACGCGAATCGACCTTCGGCACATGAGCGAGCGCTGCAGTTATACAGTTCCATGAGCAATCCGAATTCCCCGGTGGAGCCGCAGATAGTACATACGAATGCTGTGCTGAAAGTGTGTGCGAGATGCAGGGACATCGATTCGATATGGACTATTGTTTCAAAGTTACCGCTCAGTGGGCTAAATGCGCCGAACGCAATTACTTACACTACACTACTGAACGGGATTCACGGTGCGAACGAGGTGGAAGATGGGAGGAGAGTCTGGGCGGGGATTCTCTCCCGGTGGGGTACCGGAAAGCTATGGGTTGACGAACAACTCGTCTGCGCAATGGGTCGGGTGCTGCTTTCCAGCGCGAAACCAGAGCACCGGAAGGAAGTCTTCAAAGTTATCGAACAAGTCTTTGGTATCGAAAACCCTATTTCCGAAAAAGAGGAAGTGAACCCGGAAGACCAATTATACGTCGGAGGAACCACAAAGCCAATCACCGAGATTAAAGAACTACTACAAACCTCCGGGGAGGGAGACCCAAACACCCCAATCCCATACGTCCCCCTCCCCCTCCGCGGCCAAACTACTCGTGACAGCCCCACCTCCGGCTCCAACTCCCCGGCAACCCGGCCCATGCCAGGGAACAGCGTCCTCGGCCTTGCTATCCAAGCATGTGCAAAACTCGAGAACAAAGATCTTGGGCGACACTACTGGAAAACCCTAACCGCAGCGCCCTACTCCGTCCGCCCAGACACGGAAAACTACCACGAACTCCTCCGCCTCTTGCGCGAATCCCGCTCGGGCCCGGAAGCACTAGACGTCCTCCACGCAATGCTCTCCCACCGCAACACAACCCCCACACCAAAGTCCTTCTTCATCGCAATGTCCTGCTGCAAGCGCGAAGGACGCGGGCCTGGCTTCCCGACGGCCAATAAAATGCTCACGTTAATGAGCGAGAATAACGTTAGGATAGACGTCAAGATCGTGACCAGCTTTCTCCAATGCGCGGTTAAGACGGGTATACCCGCCTACTGGAAATCAGCGCTCAAGACTGCCGAGGATATATTCGACCTGAGCGGGGAGTTGGATAAGCTTGTTAGGAAGAAGGCTGATGGAGAAGTCATTGAGAGGCATGTGGAGTTAGGCAAGTGGATGCAAGGGATTATCCATCGGTTGCTGGAGAGTACTGAGGTTTCGTGGGGGCATGGGGAGAGGGTGGTGTTTGAGAGGAAGAAGGGGAAGTTGGTGAGGTTGATTGAGAAGTTTGGATGGTTGGCGGGGGGCGCGGAGGGGGTGGGGAAGAAGTGGAAGGCTAAGATTATGGATGGGAATATCGAGTGAGAGGGTTGGTGATGATGTGGGGTTTTTTATGTTCTTGTATATTAGGTTTTCGTTATTGTAGATGAGGCTAGGGTATGGATTCTTGCTGTTAAATAGATAGACCAAGTGGTCACTTGGTATTATAGTCACAATGTTACATCCCCTTCTATCGTAGAGCCCTCTAAGGTCCACCACCGACAGGAAAAAGAATAATCTAAACCAGACCAGTAAATACCCTATCATTCGGAATCACCTCACACATTCCCACCCAGTGACCGAAACACCCTCGACCAGGAATTACACGCACCAGACACCTTCGAATAAGGAAAACCGACCTAAAAAGCCCACAGTTACCAACTACTCCCCCATAATAATTCCCTCTTGCACATCCTCACCTTCACAAGCTTACTTTACTATGTTATCTCTGCCTTTGAACTTCCTTCTATCAACTTATTTCCACTGTTCTACTTCTTCCTCCTTTCCTTCCCTTTCTTAATCGTTAACTTCCCTAACATTCCAATTAATCGTAGTTGTAATTGTGACACGGTAGGGGAATGGCAGACTGGAATCACAGATTTACTACTTGCCTGGAAAGCCGGGGGGGGATCTTAGAAAGCGTGATTGCCCAGATAGTGGTTTGTAGAATACGGAACATTAGAGATGAGGTTTGGAGTGAGTGACTTGCTGTGCTAGTAGGTACTCAATGAGTACACGGCGTCCGTGCAGAGTGCACTATGAAACACAAGGTCGTGGTTACGTTGAAGTGCAACTCGAGCCTTACCAGAGATTGTTTCGGTGATAGCTTGGGGGGGGGGGGGTGAGGTAAATAATGTAGGTAAAGAAGGTATCTTGAAGAGGGCTGGATATGGTAAGGGAATTTGAAGTGAGAAGTGCACCCGGTATGTGCAGATAGGGAGAAAGTACGTGAAGTGTCCTAGTTAAATTTGGACAGCGTCGGCGGCATAGGTAATGAGTGATGAGTGATATTTCATGCAGGGATTGTACCTCCCCACACACTCAGTGCGTGACGGGGTATCGTCTTCTAAAATAAGAAATAGCAGGGTTCAATACAATGAGGGCTTAACACAAACACTACACAAGTGATTAACAAATTGTAGAACATATTAGTGTTAACGTTAATACTGCCACTCTGTCTGTTAACTATTCCTACATTGTTTCTACCTAGCATTTACAGTAGCAATTGAAAGGTCCATGGACAATAGCACTTATCACCAATCCCCACACAACCCCCCAACAATACCAAACATGATATCTCAAGACAACTATAGTGCCAATAAATCCCAATACTGGCAAGCAAAGACAGGTGATAGAGGAGGAAAGAGTAAAAGTGATAGAGAAAAGAGGGGAGGGAAAACTCTATTGGAAAATTACAGGGGAAGTTGGTGTGTCCAAATCTAAGGTAGTAAATATTTGGAAGGGTTGGAAGACAGAGAGAAGGCTCCATACTGCATGTCACTCTGGGTGGCCTCCAAAGGCCAGTATCTAGGATGTCTGCTATTTGTGCAGGCTAGTCAATAAAGATCACTCAGCACCCCTTTGCAAAATTACCACTAGATCACAGCTTAATATTACACCATTGATAGCTAGAAGGTACTTGAGCAAAGATGGCTATTGAGTGCACATTGCTTATAAAAAGCCTTATCGTGATGATAAAAAGATGAATAAAAAGATGAAGATCAAGTATACCTGGTACCTGTTGTACAGAAAGTAGGAACCTAAGTGGTGGAAATTGAAGGTTCATACAGATGAGTGTATGGTCATTATAGGAACTAGGGGTAGACCAAAGAAGGTACAGTTTGATGACAAAAGTGATCATTACTGTACTTAATAATAGTGCTTGCCTGCTCACCACTTATTAACATCAACCTCCCATGTAACAATAGATGTGCTTAGAGCTGCAGATTTTTGTATAGAATAGATAGAATAAAAGGTATAAATACAAAACATCAATTTAATATTTAGTATACTACCCTTTTACCTTAATAATTATATTAATCCTCCTAGGAATACACTCTACCAATCTTTCAAATAAAGAGTCAGGTATCAGCTACCAATAATGAATAAGGTCTTCCTCTATCAGTGGCTTTACCTTCTCTGCTGATCTAGTATCTTCAGCCAAGTGAGCATAATGTTTATGGTAAAGCTTCTTGAGGTGTACCCAAACATGTTCAATGAGATTAAGATCTAGTGAATATGGTGGCTAATCCTCCAAAACTTTCCCTTTATTCTCCTCTGACCATGCTGTTGTAATCCTAGCAGTATGTACCCTAGAATTATCTTGTATAAAGATTGGCCTAATACCCTTTTCTTCCAATTCCTCTAAAAAATCAAATAAAGAAAAACCTAAAGTCCTAACATATGCTCTTACATCTACTCTACCCCCTATCTTCTATCCTCATCTCATTGCATATTCCCTTCAATCCACCAGAAAAACAGGTTCATACTATCTGCTTAACACCTCCAGACTTTCTCACCCCCTTCACATACTCTGGAAGCCATTTTTCCTTAATGTTCTGAAGACTGATTGAATTACTAGATCTGCAGATTTCTCTACACTACATTCATCACTCCAGACCACCCTCCTCCAATGTGCAATTGTCTAATGCCTATACCTAAGGCACTATTCATATCTCTTCCTTGCCAGAATAGGTATCAACCTTGGTCTTTCTGGTTTTATATGCTTATGAATACTATGTTCTGTTAGCTTTTTCTTAATTATCCTAACAGAGACATGAGGAGCAAAATCTCAGTGAAGCTGCTAGAGTAGCATTTCTCTGTTGCACCTAGGGGTAATAACTAAATGACAGCTAGTTTAGGGAGTAATTTTTTGCACTCAACCAGTTCTGGTATTGGTTAAAACTGAGCTAGTTGACTGGTATTATTGGTAGACTGAAGCAAGGATGGAAGCAGGGATTTTTACTCAGCATTATATCTCAGCAAAACTCATCTTGACCTTCCTCATCCCTACTGCTCTCCAATGCACAGACTCTAGACATTCTTTCCCCCCTACTCTCTTCCTGTAGCAACCTTTTTTTGTTTTGGTATGAGGTGGTACCATGGTTGAGGTTATAGTTATTGTTGTGTGATCAGTTGTATCACCAACAAGGACTTTTGTCTAAAAACTATACAATAGGCAACAAGAATAGATGCTATTACAGATCCTCACTACCTAGCCTCTGCCTACGATTCTAGATGTTTTGCACTAGCCTTTTGTACTACTATTACTTATAGAAGCTATATATCTATGGTTATAATTTGTAAAAGAACCATACAGGGGTGGACAAGTGAAAGGGATAGGTTGGATATGAATACTCAGTATACGTATGAGATCCTAGAGCCCTACCTTGTTCCCTTTATCCATAGTTTACCTGAAGGCCAAAAAACTATGAGATAATTGAGGATAGTCTATAGGTTTATACTTCTGCACTAGCTAATAGTTACAAGAGGGAGTATAGGGTAGTTATAAGTCATTGACCTCCTAGCTCTCCAGACTTCAACCCTATTGAGAAGGTCTAGCACATGCTTAAAGTCAGGCTCAGAAAGGAAATTTCTAGTGCTGAAAATTATCCTAGAAATGTGAAGGAACTGGTCAAGACTGCTCAGCAGGAGTAGGGAAGATTAGATTGAAGGTCTGTAGATAGAATAATTGTGAGCATGGCAAAGAGGATAGAAAAGACTATCAAGAGGTGAGGAGGTCATATTAAATATTAATATTATCTATATACCAGTATTTATCTATTACTACAGTCTTTTTATTTATTTATTTATTTTTTCTATTATTCTTGCTTTTATATTCCTGATATTATCTTCAACAGGGCTTGTTAAGCTACTTTGACTACAAACTTTTCAATCACTACTGTATAAAAAGAAATAACAACAACTACATATAAAGTTATAGCACTTAACAGTTTCAAAAAGCTATTATTACCCATTAGCAAGGTCCTGCTATGACTATTGTGATATGAACTATGCTTATTATGAGAGCAATAAAGTTAACCTTAGCTAGTTTGTCTAAATACACTATAGCTTAACTTTTGTAAAGTCTGAAGAATAGTTCTTAAATAAGGTGAGCATAACAGATCTTTGTTTACATTGTGGTTTACCAAATTTTAGTGTAATTAACAGTAATACCTTAAGTACAAACTTTGTAACTAATATTAAGTTTTAAACATACTTACTGACAAAATCTTTAATGTTCTAACCTTATTGTAACATATATACTCACTACTTAAGGCTTTAACTTTAGGGTTAGGGTTATTAGGGGAAATCACTGATTCAACACCTATGGAGTCTATTTCATGATAGCTTCATGTCTTTAGGATTCAAGTTCAAACATTCATTTACCTGAAGGAAATGTTCATCCTTGTTATTTCATAATATTACTAGGTGTACCTAGATATCTCAATCAAGCAGTAATGCTAATATAAGTACTTAGTGATGTATCTTTCACAAGTTTACCTAAGTGTCAATCAGAGTCTTCTTCCCACCCTTCAAGATATAGGTTGGATGCATGCTTATTAGGACTTTAGTTTATGAACCAAGTAGTAGCTTATATATATAAGTGATTGTACAAGGAAACAAACTAACAGAAGAAACCTCAGGTTTATATATCCATTGCTAGTCTCTCTGATCATTATCTAATAGTATACATAGACTACACACTTAGGGGGTGATTGGCTCGCCACAATTTCAAATTTTGGCCATCTCAAATTGTAATCTCAAATTCTGAGGTGTATGGCACACCAAAAATTTGAAATTCTATACATGCAGAATTTCAAATCACAATTTGAAATGCCAGTATTTCTTGGCATGTTTTTTTGTTAGTATAAAGTCAGATTATGTAATAATAATAAAGAAATACCCCCCTTTTGAGTAAACAAAAATACTTCCTCACCTTTACACCTACAAGAAACTTGTCAAAATTCAACAATCTACATTCACAAACTTTACACAAATTACAATGACTTCCAATATATCTACATGACCAGCAAAAGCCTTATGGACAACAATGGCTGACAAAATCCTAATCACATCTATGCTTTGCCAATGCCGCAAGGGTAAAAAACTGGATAATGGCTTCAAGAAAGATGTTTGGATGGAGATACTTTCTGAGTTCAATAGAGAAAGTAAAGATGGTAGCCTGGCAATTGGGCAGATTAAATCCCAATCAGGTACTGTAAGAATCATTCCCTGAAATAAATATTTAATGCTATGGAGCATGTGTACTAATGCAGATATTAGTATAAAAGAAATTGGAAAATGTTTAACCACCTACTGAACTCTTCTGGTTTTGGTTGGAATAATTCAAGTAAAGTTGTAACTGCTACTGATAGTGTATGGAATGATTATATAAAGGTATGAGCACCCAACAAAGTAAGAAAAAAGACTATGGCTTCTGCCTTACAAGAACTAACCATCAAAAATATATAGAACCACCCAGGTGCAATGATGTTTAGGCAGAAAGCACTAGATAACTATGAAGAACTGGATGAAATCTTTTGCAATACGACTGCTACAGGAGTGAATGCAGTAATCCCAGCATCTTCACAATTGCCTAAAAGAGGCAGTCAGCTTAGCTATCAAACTATTCAGGATAGTCAGAATATATCCAGTAATTTGAGATTGCAACCTAATCCTGACTGGTTTGAAGGAGAAATATCTTACTATAAGGAAAGATATGCAGATATTGGACAACACAGTGGGGGAGGAGATAGGAGGAATAGTAGAAGGGTGAATAGTTTTGAAAGTGAAAATGATAGATATGATGGATATAGTGGATATAGTGGAGATATTGGGGACTTAGATCATGGAGTTGATAGAAGGGATGGGATAGGTGGAGGGGGTATAGGTGATAGAGGTAGAGGTGATAGAGGTAGTAGAGTTGATAGAATTAATAGAGTTGATGGAGTTGGTGATGATGGTTGTAGTAGAGGTAATATTGGAATTAGTAGTATTGGTATTGGTGGTATTAGTACTGGTGTTGGTGGTGGGAGCAATAGTACTAATGGAAATAGTGAATGTGATGGAGATAGTGGAGACCATTGGGATACCAACGAGGACAGAACAGAGTATGCTAGTCAGTGGTCAGGATCTGATGCAACTTGTGAGATAGAAGACAATAACCAGGTACTTGACTCAGTTTGTTTAGATCAGCTCCCTACTATAACCACTACTTCAAGGAGATCAAAAAAATCATTAACTTCCTCTCAATTAGCAAATCAGGAGTTAGAGAAAATTACGGGAATGGCTGGTGAGGTCAAAGAGGGTATGATGGGGTTAATTAATAATATGTTAGCAAGAGGACATGATAAGTGAGCTCAGAGTATCCACGAGGATGATAGTGGATCATCAAAAGAGGATAGTAATATAAATCAAGAAAGATATAAATCCTCTAAGTTAACAAATGTTCCTGTAGAATTTAGACCCTATGCTGAGTGTTTAGAAGTAGTTAATTCAATGTATACTTTAGGAGAACTTACAATGACAGAGGCAAAGGTAATAATATCTGTATTTAAGGAGAGTCCAATTGAGTGTGTTACATTTATAGTTCTTTCAAAGGATTTCAAAGTTGAGTGGATAAAGGATACTATCAACTCACATACTTCTAGAATAAGTCAGGTATAATTTTTTTATATTAAAAGTATACATAGTACTAGTCAAGTTTATATTTCTTTTGTAATTATTCTTGCTCAAATCTCCTCTCCTCTATAATTTTCTGATAACTCTCCCACATATCTCCAGCAATTTTATCTCTCAGCTGTTCTCCTAGTTTTTTTCACTGCATAGAATTTAGGACTGGTTGCATAACTTGTGCAGCTACCTCTTGATGTACTTGCTTGGCTTTGGTAAGAATGGGTCCATGCTTAGAGGCTGGGATAGTATCAAGGGCAATTATATTGTGCAGGCAACACACTCTATTAAAAATTGCTGCTGTGGTAATTGCACTATAATTGGATGCTTGCTTTAATATCTTAAATCTTGTTTTAAGAATACCAAGAGTCCTCTCAATGCAGTTCCTTGCAGAAGCATGGCAGAGATTAAATAATTCTTTTGCATTTTGTGGTCTTTTTGATATTAATACAGAGTTAGTATTAAGACTATAAATTTAGAAGGATCATTATAAAGGAGACTTACGCCTGATTCGCAATTATCTGCTCTTTCAAATGATAGTGAACACCTTGGTAGGGTGTAAGGTATTCAGGTGATATTCCATATCCAGCATCTGCTAAGTAAAACTTTCCACTTGGAATTTGAAAGCCTTTATCACAGGCATCAGCTAGGACTTGAGAGTCATGAGCTGATCCCTCTCATCCTGATAAAACAAATAAAATCTTGCAGTAAAAACTGCAGGCAACAAATTCATTTTGGGCAGTGAAGCCCTTCCTTGTTCTATTAGCTGGTGCATCTACTGCAGATACATTCAATGGAATCAGAGACCCATCAATTGCTCCAAGACAATTCTGAAAAAAAGGGAAGAATTTTGAATCTGTTATAATTTCTGGTAGTATAACATCAAGGTCTGAATTGCTTGCTGTTGGAATCTGGATAAACTCTGGTGCTAGGTGATTTATTGCATCCAAAACATCTTTAAATAGTCGACTAATAGTTTCAGGAGAATGTTGGAATCATTCCTGTACCACCTGTTGGCAGGAACCCGATGTGACAATAAATATAAAAATATGCAGCCGGTACTCAATAGTTGTATAACGAGAGTCTTTAAGAAGACACTTTTCTCTTAATAAACTTGCCAATGATCGAAAAGTTTTCATTGGCATGTGAAGGCATTCCAGAATACGTCTCTCATGAGTAGAGGCTAACAGCTCAGCAGTATACTGCTGGCCACTCATCTGAGATGTGTGCTTTGGTTGTAGTTGTCGGGTAGGTGCCTGCTCATAGATTTCTCTTTGAATTGATGATAGTGCAGCAATTGCTTGTAGTGTCATTGTACCAAGCTCAAGTATCTCCACTATTTCATTGATCTCATTTATTTCATCATTCATGGTTTCCTGGCCAGATTAAGGAGCACTTTTGAAGATTTTATAGGCACTTTTTGTTGAGTTTGTAGTTGTTGCTTTTGTTGTACAGGTTTTTTGTCAATTGTTATAGCTTGTATAGGTTAGGGATTACCTTTATAGATGGGGTACAGTACAGTGTCATTATTGCTGAATTGTTTAACAATATTTTTTCCTTCTTGGCACTAATTCCTCTCCATAATTAAATTTAGTTGAGCCTCACTTTCTCAAATTCTAATTCTCACAATTCTGTACCTGCCTGGGTCATAGGAATTTGAAATTCGCAATTTGAAATTTTACCCTGCATTAATTTCAAATTACAATTTGAGATGACCAAAATTTGAAATTGTGGCAAGCCAATCACCCCCTTAATCATTACCAATGGGGTTTAGTTCAAAAACTTAAAGAAATATAAAGAAACCTTACTATAACTTCCTATTTCAGCCATCTTCCAACCTCCTGAATTCCTCCACAAAAATACCATTAATGAGATGGCTTCTTAAATAAGCAAATAACATAATCATATTAAGGAAATCCTTTGCCAATCATTACCATTAATCTAGTTACTGCAACAACTAATTAAAACATATTACAAAGGAAACTTCAAGTTAATCATTCTTGTTTTCTAATAAATATAAGAAGCATTGTACCTAATATAGCTGTAACTGAATAAACTCATATATCATCTAGTTGAGGTTCTTAATCATCTATTTTGAGATACAGTTTATCTCAGCTTCAAATAGATGTATGCAAGGAGCATGATTACTAGTAAGGATACAGTATCTGGTATATGAAAATGATGGGTTGTGATAGGTAGTGGCTGCTTTTTGAGGTCAGTATTTGGTGTGGGTGCCCACGTAGTTTTCTGGGTATTAGTTTAGGCAGTGGCTTCTTTTTAGTATTAGTAGCTTGAATTTTTTTTTAAGCTAGTAGCTGAGCTATATAAAGCCTGGCTGAATTTGATTGGATAGTTTGTTTTGGGGTTATGAGATAGTTTATAGATGCTAAGTAGTGCTTGTTGGTTAGTGTGGGAGAAGGGTCTCTTTTGTTGAGCTGTAAGATAGTATGATGGCTATAATTTTATTTTATTTATTTGGTTAGATCTACCATGTATTGGCTAGGACCCTCTACCTTTGGGGATTATCCTAGGACTACCTATTGACTGTGTTTTATATGCCTTCTGATAGGGTAATGATGCAGTTCCTACTACAGGTTCTACAGGTAGTACTTTCCAGATATACTGTAGATTAGACAGTATTGTTTTAGACTTTACAGTTTTCCAGTAGCTTGCCCCACTAGATATTTGTAATGTCATCATTTAATATGAACTCTTTATGTGTTTTGAATAATAAAATTCAGTAAATACTCATCACAAAATAAGGATAGTTCAAATTTACAACAGTTATAGTAGAAGCTCTCTATTTGTAATGATTTGACATGAAATTCTTACTTCTGTAGATTCAGGGTTCAAGTGTAAACTTTAAACAAATATTGTTTTTGCATTCTTTTGAATGAGTCTATGAGATAAAATAAGTAGTATAAGTATATTACTTTTTAGAAAACTTTATAGAGAGAAGTAAATGAATGTTTGATCAGGCTAAAAGGTTATAGAAAGATATTTTACAGGCTGTTCAGCATATGTAATATCAGGATATTGTGGTATTTTTATATGTGCCAAATAGACCTCATGATAAAAATAGTAAGATGTAGTTTTATGTACCATAGAAGTCACTTATATGTTATTTATATCATGCATTAGATGGTTCCTAAGTTTATACATATAATTTTTGTAGTAGTATTAATAAAGTAAAAAAAAGATTAGAATCTACTTGAAATGTAAAGTGATATATATTAAACAGGAGTCCCAGAGAAATAAAATTGAGCAAGAAATGACAGACTTCAAATATCTATATTTTATAATATACTGTTATTTCTGACAATTGAAGTGGTATTCTAAGGGATATACTTTTGCAACCACTTCTAATATTATGGGTAATTATAATCCTTTTCAAACTGTATTGATTATAAGTTAGTATATTATAATTTAGGATACTTGATATGAAATATAAACTGTGCTTTCATAAATTATTCAACAAACAAATATGGAATCCAGTATTTTGACTCACATATGATGTTTAAATAGTGACCATGATTAGTAGTATTTTTCTGTTCACTTTTGTAAGATTTTATATTCATATATATATACTTGAAACTTGAAGTAAAGTTCTCTATACCTAAAATGAAGTGTAGGTTAGCATAACTTTCTGAGTTTCATATTGTACGTTAACAAAAATAACGGTACATCAACGGATGGAAAAACTTGGCCATAGCAACCCCACTATCCCACCAACCCCACCATCATGAAAACCAAAAAAAAAGTTAAAAAAATGTAAATACATAGTAGAAATTAATATTTAGTATACCATCCATCAGCCTTAATAATTTCTTCCACCCTATCTACCATTGATCCTGCCAAAGTATCAAAAACCTTTCAGTCAAGAAGTTCCCAACAATTAGTAATGGCCTCCTCTATTGCTTTTTTGACCTCATCAACAGGACCCTTCATGAGATAGAGCTCAGGATAGTTCTTGTGAAGCTTATCTTTCACCAGAGACCAAACATTCTCAATAGGATTGAGATCTGGTGAATAGGCAGGAATTTCCAGAAGAGTAATTCCCTGCACTCTGAGCCATCTCCTAAAGGGCAAGTGAGTCTTAGCATTGTCAATGATAAAAAATACCTCTTTATCTCCAACCCTTTCTCTGATATCCTCCCATATCAGGTTGGTGGTGGGGTAGTTGGTGGTAAGATTGATAATATCATCTAACACCGCTAGCGTAGCTAGCGCACACCAACGTTACAACGGTACATTCATGGTATAAGTTGCAGGACATCTAGCGACCACACCGAAATTGCAACCTTCAGTGTAGCTAGCGCACACCAACGTTACAACGGTACATTCATGGTATAAGTTGCAGGACATCTAGCGACCACACCGAAATTGCAACCTTTAACAAAATGAAAATATAATTCTCTATCTAAAATCTAATCTATTTCATGCCTTAAGGAAATCTAAATCTATGTTACATGCGGCTACCACTGGGACCTCTACCTTGGGCATGTAGACATTAGGAAGCGTGCCCTCCATGTTTTGGTATAGTTGCTCCTCAATGTCTACAATGATACAATTCCTCGAAAGGAAATCAGTATCATATTCGATGTCTAATCGTGGATCCATATCTCTATTAACCGTAAATATGCATGGTCGACCCCATTCCACGTTACCTCTGAAGTTTAAGTCCCTTGTCCCTAACCACTTTTGACAACCCCAATACAATTTCCACCCCCTGTATCCTTCATACTTTCTGCTTTTAACGTCATCAAAGAGCATGAACAATGCCTCTGGATTCATCCTCTTCGCCTGTACCTCGCCATTGAAGTATGCATGGGGACCCATCCTTCTGATGTAATCCGTTTTCCCTGAACCTGAGTAACCCACAAGGCATAACGAAGGACATCTTTGCCGGTCATCCGGTCGAACGTTTACGAATCTCTCAAAATATCGTTCGATTATTGGGACACTTCGGTATGGCCTTCTGTTTCTATCCGTATATGGGATTATGTCATTTATCATCGGCTTTCCATAACGAAGATCCTTGTGACATTCGATCGAGGGTCTTGCGGTTATCATCTTTTTAGGTATCAATTGGTATGCCAACCGATCAAAGTCTTCTCTAGTTGGCGCCTGTATCAAGATATCCCATTTCGATGCCATATCATCAGACTTCAGAGTATGTCGTCTTGGATCCTGTATCGATGGCCATAGTCCCATCGTATCCCAGTCCTCGTGGTCCTGGGGGTCCCCATTGCAGTGTATTGGACCTTTCCGTTTCCCTTCCTACGTGCATGATGCAGTACAGTCTCCCGCCATTGGACGTTCGCCTTCCTTTGGTTTCGAATGGAACTCGTGGTTTCCGACCTTCCGAACATAACACCTGTTATATGTTAGTACTTTATTCAATGGTTTCGAATATTCCGAATTACTTACCATACATCCGTATGGTTTCTCACCGGTGAAATATTTGGGTGTAGCACCCTTCTTCCTATTTTTATGTCGAATGCTCTTTCATTCTTTATCGTTGGTGCCGCATCCTTTGTGTTTAGACACAGGTGTCCGAAGATATGACAATGCCACTTCCCCTCTGCTATCTCCCCGTCTTCGTTTATCATCGTTTTGTGTTTTTCGAAACAACCGATTAGACTATGTAGGCGATAACGCCATTTTACGAACTCTTGGTGTAGTTCATGTATATCGGGTTTCGATTCCATATTCGCATATGTGAGTAGTACCGCCTTTCCTCCGAAACTGAATCCCTTCTTTCGGCGGCTTCCATTGGTTATTGGTACCTTGGTCTTATTAGTATTTATCGTTACACTTATGGAGTGATCCTACCGTTTCCGGTTCTGGTGTTATTTCCCCTACATATACTTCCTCATCTATTGACCTCTCCTCCACCTCATGTACATCGTTAATATTATTAACATCGTCGTTTCGTATAGGCGATCCGTGTCGTGTTGCGATTCCTGGTGTTGGCAGGAATAGCGGCTCATCTCTGTTTATGAAGAGGTTGTCGTTTGATGTTGGTGTCTCGATTGACGATAGTGGGCTGTTCGAGTTTAGCGAGACCGACATATTTCTTTCGTTGTTGGATCTGGCTGGTTTGGGCATTCTATATCACTCTATATATTGTGCGCTGTGCTGAAATGTACACGTTGCTCGCGTAAGCGAGCTCTCTAGGCTAGAGAACAGTAGAAAGCTCGAAAGCTTGGCCTTGGCGCCAAGATTGGTACACGAGCTCTTCTAATATTACTGTTCTCTAGGGGCCAAATGGACTGTCCCAATCTTGGCGTCACTCTAAGTGACTTTGCACCAATGCGTTGGTGTGGTAGTACCCGAAGGGTACATTGGGACACAGGAGGGACACGACAGATTGTCCTGATTTATCAGCACCGAGTCTCACTCGATCCGTCCCAATTAGGAAGGTGCTGTGCTGAAATAAAGCTTATCGATTGGTCGATAGCTTTGGTGTGTGTAACCCTGGTGCACCACACCAAAAGTGGTTCCACTATGGTGAGTCATGCTAGGCATCCACACCATTTCGCGGCGTTAATGCCACGATCACACCACTTTCCCTCGGAATCGAGGAATGACATTTGGATCGGCCTTGCGCACATACTTGCGCACATGTCAGACATCACATGTTTTTCAAAACATGCTAGCCGATCATTTAGTAGCCGGATTAAGCGTTCAGCTTAATCTTTGAGGCGACGCCCCGTTGAGCGCCTGACCTTTAGCCTTGTCAGGAAGAGTGCGCTTTAATGCCGCACGTCAGCGAGGCGAAGTTTACACATTTAGTGATCATAATACTTTGCACATGAGTCAATTTATTGTGCGAATGCATTTTAATACGTCTTGTCATAACGGTCATTGCGACCTTCATCCTATGACCATCGAGCAATGCACATAAGTGTATGACAATCGCATCTCCTCAATATCGTATTAATTTAATTTCGTGCCTTCAGGCATCGATATGTCTTACATCATATTCACTCGTGCCTTCAGGCATCGATATTCTTTGTATTTTTGAAGGGAAATACATCAACTAATTACAAGTCAAATTCATATTCCAATTCCTCCATTTCCAAATCCATTTCCAAATTTATGTCGCATAACATGCAACTCTCCTCAGGACCGAAAACATCTATCATGGTTTCCTCCAGGTCCGTAATGTACCTCATTACCAGTCGTTCAATATCCTGTCCGTAATCCTCCTCCCTCCTCTTCAAGTATTCCCTCCTTTGTCGATTTGCCTTCGTCCCTCTCTTTCGTGCCGTGCACCGTTTGTTCAACCGATCCCTTCGGTTGATCTTCTCTACCAGCCGTTCATAGAGCAACGTTCCCGTTGACACATCGACGCCGAATGCGATCCCGTAAACCTGTACATATCGTGCATTGTACAGTGCCAGTAGTGGTAGTACCATGTCCGCCAGCATCTTTGGGTTTAACGCTGTCATGATCGCGTATTCAATCCCCTCCCTTGCCTTCGCCCAGCAGCACCAACGTGAGGTGAATACCTTTCCGTAAACGTATGCGATATCGGGCCCCGTAGTTGCATTTCCAGCCATCAAGCTCCATTCCGTTCGTAGTTCGCTTCGCTCAATCGGAACATTTGGAGCCCCGTTAACTACCGGTAGATCATGATCGAACCGGAATATGTTCTTTGCTGCGTCAACCTGCAGTGAAACTCCCGACGAGACGTGGTCCCAGTCTGATGCAAGCTCAGTAGGTGCATCAGGAGTAGAGGCAGGGGAGGCAGGGGAAGCGAAGGGAACGATGGGGTCGCCATTTGCGTCGAACATATTATCGTAGCGACGATAATCGTCGAGGTCATCGAATAGTCGTCGGGCCACATTAGGTTCTGACGGCCCAGCGACAGCTGGGGAGTATTCCCTCTTAACGATAATAGGATCGAATCTGACAGATTTAGACATGTTTTGTGAAATAATAGTTGTGTTGTGATTTCTATCGAATAAGAGATTGAACGTTCATTCGTTGCTTATTTATTATATCTCGTTATAAAATTACTTTTTCTATATTTCATAATATATAAGGATGCGGGTTTTCCCTTTCCTTGGTTTCTTAAACCTGTATTACTATGGATGTCCTTGACTCCTGCCTTATTTGTGGTATTCATTATCTTCCTCACGACAATAAACCTGACGTACGAGGACCTCGTTTACGATTATCATATACGAGACCGATCTGTCCAACTTGCTCTGATCCAAAATATCTTTTCCTCCAAGCTCATATGTTTACATATTTCGTTCGTCGTATTCTTGTCATTCATGGCCTCATTGCGGAGGAATTCGCTCCCCGTTCGTTACATCGTTGGAATCCTTATTTGTGATTTAATTTTCACCCACACCTTTCACCCACACCTTTCCGTTGAGTCATTTAATTTTCACCCACACCTTTCACCCACACCTTTCCGTTGAGTCATTTAATTTTCACCCACACTTTTCACCCACACCTTTCCGTTGAGTCATTTAATTTTCACCCACACTTTTCACCCACACCTTTTACCCACACTCTTATGTCTGAATCTCATATCATTTTTCCACTTTCTCCAATCGTTCAAACAAATTCATTTGCGTTATCCACTATCGACCCTTTGGCACATTTACCTGGTATTTATTCTCAAACTACTCAAGATCAACGTTATAACGCAGCTTGTTTATTGTGTTATACGAGGATTCATATTTGTAATATTGAATCTCATTGGTGTCGCTACGTAACCGATTTGGATGATTATTATAATCGGTTGTGTCCACGTTGCAGAGCACTCGGTGCACTTGAATTAGCTGCTCGCGGTGTATTTGGTCTTCCCATATCCGTTTTATTCTTTAATTCTTCTTTTGTTAAACTCTTGTCTTTTATCGTTCAAACACTTCTGAACCGTAACTATTCGACATGGCTTTCAAGCGAAAGAACCCCTTTGGCTATTCATATGCCTCTAAGAGATTCCGCAAGTTCTCCCCACGTCGAGTCCCTGTCCGTCGACGAAGGAGACGCTCCAACAAGCAATGGTACCGTCGCTTTACCTTCAAAAAGACGTACTCCAGGCCCTCTCATGTGTCGATCTACAAGAAGAAGAAGACGATTGTTATGAGTAATCGTTGGAGTGAGTTGCTCTTACCTGTCTTATTACATATTCTGACACCGTTGTAGCTCGTGGGTCTGGTCCTCGTAAAGGCAAACCATCCCCTCGTATTGAGACCAGCTGGCTTAATGTCCGGTGTCAACCGGACCTTACATCTTTAATCGTGAACGACCATTGTTCGGAACCTAACAATCCTTTTTATTCCTGGTTCCATATGACGGGTATATTTGGTTCCGACTCTGCGGCCATCCATATTGACGATCTCACTCGCGTCTATATCGAATCATTCATTGTTAAGTCACAGGCTGTGGCTACACAATCCTTTGAATATCGCATTCTCGTTTGTTCTGGTCCGGTAATGCCTTCTGCCTCTACGTTTGCTACTGCTGTCGATGGTGATGGTTATTCACGTATGTCCTTGCATGGCGATTCCTCCGTAGGATCTACCGATAACAGTACTCGAACTCTATATCGGCTCGATCCTCATGCCCCCTTCCAAAACTATTTCGATAATTACAACTCTCATTCTGGTACCGCTGTAGATGCTACTATTAATCCCGACTCTGAGATAATATACGATTCTGACCGAATTAGACATGTTGTTACCACAGGATCCCTTCCAGTCGACATAACAGTCAATATTCCTATTCACGCCTAGCATGATGTTACAGCCACCGGCCTTCGCGATCGTCTTCAGCGTCAACTCTATTTCCTTGTTTGTGTTGCACCATGCTCGCAAAGGGTTCTATTTAATAGGGGATATGTTTTATCATGTTCATATCGCACGTAGAGTGGTGATCTACAAGAAGAATTCACTTTCTGTTTTTTAATTGTTTGTATATATAATGCTGAGGGTACACGGCTGGTTGTATCGGGTTGCCTTCGTAGAAGGTCTGGGATTGGTTCTTCCTAAAATCCATGGGTCCCTAGGCATTAAAGAGGGAGGTAAATGGCCCTTCCAGGAAGCCGAAAGCACTGGTTGTCTTGAGGTTACTGGGCTGAAATAAAAATAAAACATAAAAACCTACGTAGATCGTTCAATTATCACATAACGTATTCGGGACCAAGCATGCCATTTCTATCACTGTCATCATCACCATCCTTATCATTGTTCCAATAGTATCTTCACCGCTCCTTCGTCACCTATAGTTTCTATAGTTTCCTCCAGTGATCGTGCACATCCGGTCATACTTCACGTGAGTGTCTGTGGATCCAAGCCTTACTACTACTCACCCAACACAGCCTCGCCAGCCACGTAGCTTCACCATTCCTTCATGCCCTCTTATTTTAAACAATCAATTGAGTCATGTGTTGGGGTTGACGTCTGCAGTCAACCGGAGTCGAACCCTCGCCGTTCACATATTTATTCATTGTATTTACCATTATGCTATATTTACCTTATTACATATATAGAAATAAATAAATATATATCACTTTCGTAATCCTCAATAAAGTTAAAATCTTGAGGTTCCTATACATGGAGATGGCATTTCGTCCATAGCAGTAGTTTCACCACCCTTTGACTAAACCCTGCGTAGCTTTAGCCGTAAAAATGTCACCGTTCGACTACTCGTTAATATTTAGTATACCATCCATCAGCCTTAATAATTTCTTCCACCCTATCTACCATTGATCCTGCCAAAGTATCAAAAACCTTTGGGTCAAGAAGTTCCCAACAATTAGTAATGGCCTCCTCTATTGCTTTTTTGACCTCATCAACAGGACCCTTCATGAGATAGAGCTCAGGATAGTTCTTGTGAAGCTTATCTTTCACCAGAGACCAAACATTCTCAATAGGATTGAGATCTGGTGAATAGGCAGGAATTTCCAGAAGAGTAATTCCCTGCACTCTGAGCCATCTCCTAAAGGGCAAGTGAGTCTTAGCATTGTCAATGATAAAAAATACCTCTTCATCTCCAACCCTTTCTCTGATATCCTCCCATATCAGGTTGGTGGTGGGGTAGCTGGTGGTAAGACAGTCTTTGCACAGGGCGAGCGTTAGCTCGACCCATATGTCATCGGACACCTAGTGACCACACCAATGTTGCAACGGTACATCAACGGTACATTTACGGTACATGTTGCGGGACATCTAGCGACCACACCTGTTGCACTGTCAGATTGTTACACCATTATTACATAATGTACACTGCACCACCTCCGGGTTTATTATATCTGTTGCGTTGCGGGACATCTAGCGACCACACCTGTTGCACTGTCGGATTGTTACACCATTATTACATAATGTACACTGCACCACCTCCGGGTTTATTATATCTGTTGCGTTGCGGGACATCTAGCGACCACACCTGTTGCACTGTCAGATTGTTACACCATTATTACATAATGTACACTGCACCACCTCCGGGTTTATTATATCTGTTGCGTTGCGGGACATCTAGCGACCACACCAATATTGCAACAGTACATCCATGGGACACCTAGTGACCATTGTTTCTCACT
Organism: Choiromyces venosus 120613-1; assembly: GCA_003788595.2. NCBI lineage: Eukaryota > Fungi > Ascomycota > Pezizomycetes > Pezizales > Tuberaceae > Choiromyces > Choiromyces venosus. The sequence continues at coordinate 154,350 of ML120393.1, forward strand.
TGTTATTTACTATTTTCGATTTATTTCCCAAGTCTTATTCCTATCTTTGGTGTGGTTACACAGACCTTCCCGAATAGGAAGGTGCACCATCTCAACACCATACATTTCGCTGAGCCCCATTCTTATTGGTCAACAACCAACTATCGTGGCTTCATCTCTTACTATGTTTCATTCTACCAACAATATTTTCATCGACTATGATATTCTATTTATCTATTTATTTATTGTACTATTTCATTGTATTATTATTATTATTTATTTATCTATCCATCTATTTATTTATCAGATTCTAAATCAGAAAATTCCGCTGATTTCATTAATCGTATTCATTGTTGTTGGCAGTTGATGGTTCTCTTCATAAATCAACTTTGTTGTTGATATTTCGTGGTTATTTCACAGTCGGGGGGGTTGGGTTAGCAATGGGCTTTGTTATTATTTACACATTGTTATTATTTACGTTGTGCTGAAAGTACGCGTTGCTGACGTAAGTCAGCTCTCTAGGCTAGAGAACAGCAGAAAGCTCGAAAGCTTGGCCTTGGCGCCAAGATTGGTACACGAGCTCTTCTAATATTACTGTTCTCTAGGGGCCAAATGGACTGTACCAATCTTGGCGTCACTCTAAGTGACTTTGCACCAACGCGTTGGTGTGGTAGTACCCGAAGGGTACATTGGGACACAGGAGGGACACGACAGATTGTCCTGATTTATCAGCACCGAGTCTCACTCGATCCGTCCCAATTAGGAAGGTGCTGTGCTGAAATAAAGCTTATCGATTGGTCGATAGCTTTGGTGTGTGTAACCCCGTTGCAACGTACGAAGTACGGCACCACACCAAAAGTGGTCCCACTATGGTGAGTCATGCTAGGCATCCACACCATTTCGCGGCGTTTATGCCACGATCACACCACTTTCCCTCGGAATCGAGGAATGACATTTGGATCGGCCTTGCGCACATACTTGCGCACATGTCAGACATCACATGTTTTTCAAAACATGCTAGCCGATCATTTAGTAGCCGGATTAAGCGTTCAGCTTAATCTTTGAGGCGACGCCCCGTTGAGCGCCTGACCTTTAGC
>ML120393.1:161326-184812 GCA_003788595.2 Choiromyces venosus 120613-1
CCAAAACTGCAGCCACTCTACTAGGCATTGATTTCCACAACTTCTCAAAAAACTCCTCAGGAATTGTCTCCCAAACTAAGGGTAAGACCTGGGTCAATCTCTTCTTTACAGCTTCCTTTCCTCCTGGGGTATCTGCAATCCTAGGGTGCTGCTCATGCAATCACTTTTTAAGCTCAACCCATGCATGCTCAATAGGATTTAAATCAGGGGAGTAGGGGGGATGTTCCTCCACTTCAATACAGTTTCTCTCCAACCAATCCATAACACTATAAGCTTTGTGAACAGGAGAATTATCCTGCTGAAAGAGGATATCTTGCATACCAAAGGAGATCATTTGATGAATAACAGGAAAAATATATCTTCTCAAGAGCCTAATAATACCTGGTATTGTTGACATTTTGGGTAATAAAAACCAAAGGACCTTTTCTTTTACCCTAAAAGCAGCCCCAAACTATGAGAGAAATTCCCTTATCCTTCTCCTTTGGATGAATACAATCAGCTAGACACTTCTCTCCAGGTTCTCTAAAAACCCATTGCTGCCTTGGATCCTTGGATTTCTCCACACTGCACTCATCACTCCAAATAACTCCTTCAAAATCCTCCACTGTCCAATCCTTATGAACTGTAGCCCATTTCAATCTCTTTACCACATGCTCAGGCTTAAGCTTGGGTCTTGATTTGGCTAGCCATTTCTTGACATTGGCCTCTCTGAGTACTCTATCTACTATTTTATATACAGTTTATTTATTAGTCAATCATGTCCTATCACTCAGAGTAGTACCAGTATAGGGGGCTTTACCAGTAAAAAGTGATACACCAGGTGCATATCTATCTCTGAAATCAGATCTGGTCATTTTCCAGTTGGATTTGGCTGCCCAGATAATTGTGTAACATTGCTGATGGCTAAGAACAGCAGTGCGACTGGGGCAAGAGATGTTTTCCACTAACTGGTGCTCACATGCCCAGACAAGGAAGCTTTTAACTGTTGTCCAAGGCCAGCCAATGAGTTGAGCAACAAGGGCAATATTCCGGAGGCAGTAGAAAAAGGCAATAATCATGCCTTTTTCAACATTCGACATCTCTCTTCATGAGGTTTTAGGAGTTCTTTTTTTTTTTGGTACTGAGTGCTTTATATATCCAGATTGTTAAACTATAATTAAAAGATAAAGGGGCAGGTAGTCATGGCCAGAGTATAAATTGTTTGGGTATGTTATGATCATAATGGTGATACCATTCACATTTATGGTCACAATCTGGCATTTTTAGTGAGGTAGCTTAGTAAGCCAAAAAACATGTTTCATGAATACTTCTGACTAGTGACTATATATATTTACCAAGGGAATTTTAGGTTTCTCCTCAAATATTTCCAACTTTCTCAGTAGTACTAACAGTCTCATATTGTTAGTACTACTATTAAAGGTTACATCAATAAGATGTTCAACCTTAACCTCAATACAAGGAGTATTGTGTCTATTCCTCCTCATTCCAGTAATGTCTTAATATATTATTCCAATTAGATGCATTCAATGTCTCCTCCTCACATTATCACCTAGGTTCAAGAGTATTTTGTTTTTCTTTTGAACTCTGAAGTACACTGGATAGCAGGCAGGTAAGTTAGACCTTCAACACTATCTTGTCTCTCATGATCAAGTATATCTTAATTCCCACTCACAATAAACAACTTGCAAAGCTAGTTATAGTTTTCAAACTGTGTTTCAGTCATGATTTCCATCATAGCATTTGCAATCCTCCAATATTGTTGGATAATAACCACAACTTGAAGTGAGAGTTGTTATGACAGATGGTTTGATAATAGTAGTAGATGTTGAAAAAAAGCAGAATAGAAAGACAAAGGAAGGAACAAGTGGGAAGAATGATAACAAAGTGTTTTTATTCATCCCTTGATGTGACTTGTTTTTTTATTTTTATATTTATTTGTTTGTGTGCACGGGGGGTTTTGAGTGCGGGTTATAAAACTTGACCCCGCCCGGGTAATTGTATGCACTTTGATCACTCGTACTCTACCTTCACTGCATGCGTGCACCATATCACAGGCTATACGGGGTTACTCAAATAGTGGTCTTCTCCTTGGAGTACACTACTTATAACTGCAGATCCCCAACGGGAAAAGTCTAGATTTGCAAGTCTATATATAATTTTATACACCACTGCTCGCTCACCCCCGTATAAGCGACACTAAACCACATGTTAGCCCCCCGTCACCCAGCGAGTGCCAAGTAATTTACTCTCGGTGAACTCTTTCTTCTTGTCCTTAATATTTTCTTTGTTCTCCCGTTGACAGTCCTGTCTGTCTTCCTTAAAGACAAAAGCGGAAAAGGAACAGACCGGGGATAGGCGTAACACCCGGCACCTCTCCACTGCTCTGATTGAGCATCGGGGTTGGGTGCATTTGTCATCTTTACACGCCCCTCTGGCAAATATTAATCCGACGCGTGTGGGTGCCCGATGAAGCGAGTGATTATTCATGATTATAGAATGCACTGCGAGGGTGGAATGGGACACATTGGGCCGTAGCTACCTTGGAGAAAGTATGGTGGAGGGCCATACTGACACACAGATCCGAGGGTTGCCCTCCTACCTAGGCGATGCTGAATCTTTTGCGCTGAGATTGATTTTGTAGCTAGTGGTTCGGACATACGAGTATGGTACTGCATGGTCATCACCCGCTGTGCATGACAGATATGGGAAGATATGCTGCCATGAGGGGTAAAACTAGAGACAAAGAGCAATGAGGGGAGTAAATAATTTATGAAATTCGGAATTGGAGTGTCTTCGTGACGGCGTCACACTACCCCCCTTCCCTCTACACCACTAGTTCCTCCGCCCCGCTTATCCAAAACAACATCGTCACCAGCTTCCTCCGGTGCGCGGTTAAGATAGGTATACCCACCTACTGGAAGTCAGCGCTCAAGACTACTGGGGATCTTTTTGACCTGAGGGGGGGTTAAATAAGTTTGTTAGGAAGAAGGCTGCTGGAGAAGTGAGTGGGAGACATGTCGGGTTGAGGAAGTAGATGCATGGGATTACCGACCGGTTACTGGAGATTACTGAGATTTTGTGGGGGCATGGTGATAGAGTGGTGCTTGAGAGGAAGAAGGGGAAGTTGGTGAGGTTGAGAAGTTTGGATGGTTGGCGGGGGGCGCGGATGGGGCGGGGAAGAAGTGGAAGGCTAAGATTATGGATGGGAATACCAAGTGAGAGGGTTGGTGATGATGTGGGGTTTTTTATGTTCTTGTATATTAGATTTTTGTAAATTGTAGATGAGGTTAGAGTATGGATTCTTGAGGTTAAATAGATAAAAGCGGCCTCTCGGTGTGATGTCCACAATATTAACAACCTTCCACCCTAAACCCCTCCAAGATCCCACCATGGACAGGAAGAGGAACAAACCAAACCAGGCCAGTAAATACCTCATCCGAGTCCAGAATCACCACGTACACACTACAGCCCAATTGACCAAAACAGCCTCAACAAGACCAGACCACCTACGAATAACGAAAAACCACGTGGAAACCCAGCGGTTATCAAATGCTCCCCCAATATAATTTACACTTCCGCATCACCACCTTTTCTTTACAAGCTTACTTAAGTTATCTCTACTTTTCAACCTTCGTTCTGTCAGGTTATTTTCGTTTTTACTTCTCCCTTTCCTTGATCCTTCTTTTATAGCTTCCTTCTTCCACAGATTCACTATCTCTGCTACAACTCCCGTATTTGAGGTTGGTGAGATTGACCGACACATTCTGACAGAACTGACTGCTCTGAACGATGAACCGGGTGCTGTGGATCGGGTTAGTCTATGTGGAGACTTGATGAATAGCTGGGATCAGGCCTGGCTTGGGAAGTAGTATCAGCTCATGGGGAAAGCAGGACTGTTTATGACCACTCCTCCGGTATACGGTAGTGGAGGTGCGTGGTATTATGAGTACTTTCCATCACGTTGGGAAAACTTGAGGATGGACGGCCGCGAGTGAGTGGATATGATCATAGTCCATCCGGCATGTTCTCACAGGCACATATACTTCAGATACAGGGAAGGAAAGAGGGAGTGGAAGTGGAATCGGTAATGGAAAGTATAAATGTATTCAATTTTGCAACAAACGACAAACCTAATGAATATTCTATCTCGAAACAAAAGCTATGAGAAACAAAAAGAAGTAATGCAAAAAAGAAAAAACATGAAAGAAAAATATGAAATGAGATGAACGAGATGAGATATGATGATATTCTCCCGTCTCCTTCAGATAATGGTGATGGTGATGATGTGAGCCGAAGCAAGTATGCAGACCGGGCCGAATCCAAGCCAAACTGAGAAATATTAGAAACGCGGAAAGAAAACAAGAGAAGACACGCCGAACCAAAGAAAAGGAAGAAACAAAGAAACAGATGTATCATACGGTAGCCCGAACACCACCCTACAAATCTAGACATCGAATAATAATATACTGCCGGAAGAAGTTTTAAAAAAATTAGATAATCTCCGCGGTATAAAACTCCACTCTCTGGTCTAGCACACCGCCTCTAACCCTGCCCTCAGGCTCATTATGACTCCTAGCCATTCCGCACCGCCCACCTCTTCCCCACTACTCCCTCCCAGCCCTCCAGCTGGCGAACTCCTCCTCCCACCCCCCACACCACCACCACCACTACTACCCCGCTCCCAACCCGCTATCCGGCGCCCCCGGGGTAACCGTAACTCTAGGAATCGCTTCAAACGGGATACTCACCCCACCAATACCCAACCCCAGAGCTCTAGTTGTTCGAACAACAGGCTCGAGACAACTCTACTCATTGGTGTGGCCCAATACCTCTATTCTTCGGTTTCCTGATCCTGCAACATCGCGATCCAGGGCCAGCGTGCTCCGGAGTTTGAAGGTGATGATAGGCCCGATGCATACTTGCCAAACTAGCTGTGCTACATGATGAGCCGAGGGTTGGTGGTGGGGTTAGGGCTGGTCTATGAAGAGACTCGATTACGGGCTCAGACCAGGTGAGGCTTGGAGAGTGGTGTTGGGGGTCTACTACACTGCCTTGAAACAATTGAGTAAAGTACCATACAAGTATAAACGGTACTGATTTTCACCTACATTATATAATGATGGTGGTATAGAATGGACATCTAGAGGTGAAGTGGACCGGACAGAGAGAAGTGTGTAATGTGTCCATTGTATTGTTTTATGATGAAGGGAGAGAGACTAAACTAAGTAGGATAGACCGGTAGTAACCACTGCACCCCGTCCCAGTCCATGGGTAGTCACACACCCTAACTCCTCCATAAACCTATGCTACTACCTATGTTACCTTCACATGCTATACAGGCTTAGGCCACTAATTACATAAGCCCCACTAACTAATACTCTCAGAATTATCTATAATCTATAATAGTACCATCATATAAGAATGTCAAAAAAAACTGGTACAACTTCTGCAACATTGATAAAAGCATGATTGGCATTGTATCCACTTCAAGTTTTTAACTAAAAATGATAAATCAACTTACATTATATCACTCTTGTAAGAGCTATTATTCTTGATGTAATTCAATGAAGAAAAAGAAAAAAATTTTAACTTGTAAGAAAAATGGTAACTTGTATTATCAGGGGTAATTTAGGGGTAGGATGATCATGCAGTGGTGGGCAGTAGAATAAGAGAATTCACTAAGAATTAGGTGGTAAGGTAAACAACTTTGTTCATTAACTCCATAACTCTCTCCACTCTATCTTAAACTAAACTAATAGTAAAGACAGGTGTATAAGTAAAACATAACTAATGCAATCTGATCCTTCCATTAACCACCACCCCTATCTCTGTATCTCCACACACTCCCGTAATAATAAAGGAAAGAACATGTCTAAAGAATAAGCTCTATAAAACAATGAACAACTATAACAAACTATTGTATTCCCTATCTATCTGCCATACTTCAAACTAATCCACTAGCCTCCCAACACTCCCACTATCCTTCTGACACTCTCACAATTATCCTGTATCCATGATTGTTAACAACTTGAAAGGTAAAGAATTATTGTCAAAAAGAAATAAAACATTTCAAATATACTACTATTTAAGGTAGTTATGTTCTCTGTACTTTAGGAAAATTATTCAAGAATTTGTAGAACTAATTTCCAACTTCAAAGACCAGCCTACCTGCTACCAATCCTGATGGTCACATTGACATGATCTCTAACTTGAACTTTCTTTAGAGCTACATAGAACATAAAAGTCTGGCATGTTCCTTGAGAATGGATAATTGATCTTTTCTACTAACAGGTTATGTTAGAAGTCTCACTAAAGACTTCCAGATGGTAATTAGTTCTTATTTATTCTCCAACCCAAACAAGGAAGGAATCAGTTAATACAATGGTCTCTCACTCCTGTTATCTCATAAGTAATATCTTTAAAGTTCTTGATAATCCTAAGTAAGTGGTCAAAACTAGTATGTTTTCCTACAAGTCTGATGTTTTCAACAAGTCTACCTTTAGACAATCCTTTTCACAAACCTGCCTTCTAGCCAGATTTTGCTTAAGTATTGATGTATCTCCTTCTTGTTAGACTAGAATGGGATAGGACTTACTATAGCTGTAATGCTGATGATATTACTTACACCAATTGATAATTATACCAATAATGTATATAGAAGGAAGGAAGTAATGATGATTATGATAGCTGTGATAATGGTGATGATAATGATGGTGATGACGATGGAGAGACAAGTAATCTAAGTGTGGATTCACTAGTATTTATTTCAATTCCTAACCGTGACTCGTTTCCTCAGCATTATTTGTGCGCATGCGGGTTATTCACTTTTGACCCCCCGCCTGAGTAATTGTATACTCCTATATCACTCCCTTCTACACTCTCACATCTAGACTAACTCATGCTTTATCAAGGCTCCTCTAAAAGGCAAGGTACTTCTCCCCTTCCTTCCTTCTCGGATTCGGAGGTGGCGTGGAGATATCATACTCCAAAAAAAAAAAAAAGGAACACTTTTCCAGGATAGATATTTTTATAAATGACCCGAGGGAAGCTCCGTACAGTCAGCCTGGCCTCGTCGCAGTGCTTCCGCTTACAAGCGCGCACGCCAAAACCACCCTGGTCTTCCCAACACCTTTCTTTGTCTGCCCCATTGTAATGCTAACTACCTCCCTTACAAGACCGATCCGGAACAAAGAACTATCCGGAATTTGTCACAAACGCCGGTACCACTATCCCCCTATGATTGAGAATGGCGGAGTGAGTGTGCTTGCCATCCCACAGCTACCTTTCGCGGGACCAATCATCTCCGTCGGGGGGCGAGGTACACACGAGTGATTATTCATGATTCTCAAATGTACCGCCATGTGGAATTCCGCCGATTGGGTGCACAGGGTATTTTGAATGTCTAATTGTGTGGGGTATACTTACACTGACATATGGGAGTCGCGATTATGGCTATATCGAGTGATTGTTGTTTCGTGCGGTCATGTTTATACTACAGTATCTGATTCGACCATACGAGCACGACACCCCCCATCGCCATACCGTATTCCCACTTTGCCCGATACATATGGCGGTATCGCAACTGCCGCCGAATAAAAAAAAAAAGGAAAAGAATGAAAAACGATGGTAATGTCGATCTAATCACGAAACTTTCAGGCTATCTCGTTCATGCCATCTCATCCACTATTCTCACTCGACCCCCCCCCCCCAAATACTATAGACAGACCATTCCCCCCGTCAATCCAAAAAAAAAAAAAATCCCCAGAGGGAGCTTTACATCCCCGCAGCCTCCAGAAATCCTTCCTAAACTACCACAAATCAACACAATTCCAATCACAGGACTTTAGACCAAAACCTCGCTCGCCTAACGCGTGGGAATTCCCAGCCTTCTAAGACTACCTACTTGCCAACCTCCTAACAAGAGCTAGTAAGCTCCCGTTTTTTTTCGCATTCGTGATAAGTCCGACATACCCTCCCAAGAACATTACTTCTAGCAAGACTACACTATCGTACTAGGCATTTATCTTTCGCGGGAAGCACTCCCTCCCTCCCTCCCTCCCTCCCTCCCCCCCTTCCCTTTACTCAGCCTCGACTTTGTGCGAAATAGCTACACACACAAGGTACACTACTCCCGAGTGCTGGTATTATGTATCCCAGGAACTAATAAATAGAAAGATTGATAAACCCCATTACCTCCCGCAATTACACTCTTCCTATCAATAACTAAATCACCCCCCCCCCCCCCTCCACATGCGCAAAAAAATACATACTGCCTACCCACCTCCTCCCCGGGTCTTTAAAACCTACCACACCACACTCTCACACTCTAAACTTAGTCTACCCCCCCTTGAGATTCCTTCCTTTTCGCAATCGTGCCTGCGGTGTGTTTCAATAAATCTATTATATCCAAATATACCTCCCTTCACTCTAGTGTTGGAGTTTTGGTTGTCAAATGTCCAGCAGAACGCCCGACTACCTGGGCCTGCAGGAGGTTGGGAATATAGGTGTGTGTGTGGAAAAAGATAGAAAGTGGAGGGGAAGCGTGGGTTGGGGGGGTTTAAGAATTGGAAAAATGGCTGGCAGGGAGTGGTATTATTTGTTCAACTTGATACTACAGTTACTACAATTTTGCTGACTTGCGGGGACTAGATGGGTGATGATATCTATAGGTAGGGATGTTTACGCCTCCATTTCTCCGATATACTATAGACCGCCGCATGGTATACTGAGTAAGTTATTCCCCATCACGTCGACAAAACTTTAGAAAAGCTCATTGAATGCGAGTGAGTGCCCATGATCACACTCCGTCACTTCCCACAGGACACATAAGGAAGGGAGTGGAATAGGTATCGTACATTAACAGAATGTATTAGACATACTTAATTTTTTTGCAACAGACAAAGCCAAACGAATATTCTACCGCGAAAACAAAAACAAAAAAAGGAAAAAAAAAAGGGAAAAAAAAAACGCAAGAAAGAAAGAAAAATGATGAGATGAGATATACTGATGTTTTTCCGTCTCCTCCAATATGATGATGATGCGAACCGTGTTTATGCAAACCGAACCTAAACAAACCCAAGCCAAGCCAGAGTAAGAAAAGCACAAAAGGAACAAAAGAAAGATGTGACCCAAACACCACCCTTCAAATCCAGACACCGAACTTAATGACAATTTACTCCAAAAAAAAAAAGAAAAAAGATTAGAAAACCTCCGCATTATAAAACTCCACTCTCTCATCTACCACACCACCCGCAGCTCCAGCGCCTCTAACCCCGCTCTCCGACTCACTATGACTCCTCACCATATCCACACTACCTACCTCTTCTCCCCCAGCTCCGCGAAGTCCTCCATCCGGCGCACTCCTCCTCCTCCCACCAGCACTCCACTCCCAAACCCCTCCTTCCCCATCCGGCGTCCCCGGCGCAACCGTAACTCTAGGAATTGATTCAAATGGAATACTAACCCCACCAATACCCAATCCCGGCGCCCCGGCTGTTCTCCCGGTAGGCTCAGAAACAACTCTACTCATTGGCGTGGCCGAATACCTCGGTTTTTCGGTCGCCTTAGCCTGCAACATGGCGATTCTCGGTGATCTTGCGCCAGAGTTTGACGTTGATGATAGCGCCCGACGCATACTTGCTGAACTAGCGGCGCCAAATGATGAGCCGAACGCTGGAGATGGGGATGGGGTTAGTCCGTGCGGGGACTCAATGATGGGCTCGGACCAGGCGAGGCTTGGAGAGCGGTAGCGGGGGCCTACGACGCTGCGGGCTATGGGGCTGGATGAGAGGTCGGTATCTCTCGACGGGGCGTAACCGGCTGAGAATGGCCGTGGAGAGGGTGTTGGTAAGGGCATGTCCAGATATCCGCCCTCGCCTGGGTAATTTATTGGCGTTCGGGGTTGGTTGTTGATGTTACTATCGTAAAATGGAAATTCACCGAAGCGTGCTGGAAGGGAACTTGCGTGTGGGTTTTGGAATGACAGGCTTTGACTACGGCCATGGCCGCTGTTTGCCTTTTGCGCTGGGAATGGATGGTGAAGATGGTCAAGGTCTGAACGCGCGGTTCTACCCCTCGAGTGTGGCCGTGGAGAGCCATGACCCGCACCAACTGGCGGGAGGTTTCCGGGAAAGGTAAACCGGTGCGGGAGGTCTTTCATTGCCGTCGGCGAATTCGGCCATTGTGGTCTCGGATGGGCGATTGTTGGCACGTTGGGTTCCGAGCTCCAGGTTTTCTTCAGGAGGGACTGGACGAATGAGAATATTCCGCCCTTTTTTGAGGATGATGAAGGGGTGCCACCTGTTGCGGCAGCTGTTGCTGCTGCGTCTGTTGGTGACTGAAGTGTGCTTGTAGGTGCCGAGGCGGATTGTGTTGTTGGACTGAATATCACGGTTTCCTGGGTGACTTGAGAGTCTGGGGGCTTGGCGCAGACTTGGACGTGGGTTTGTCCAGGGACCCAGGCACGCGGGATTCTAGCTGGTTTGTACCGGTATTCGATACGTGACTGGTCTATCTGCGGCATTGAAGCACGAGGACTACGTCTCGCTACCTTTAACGATTCTCCCCAGAGGTCTTCGGAATCGGAATCGCGAGCACGATCATCGCCGAGAGGTGGTGTATGCCATTTTCGATTCGCAGACGGATTTCTAGAGCCAGCCCTTGACCGCGTGGGTGTTCTCCCCCGCCGTTCGTCAAAGTCTTGAATGGGTTCTGGTTCATCGTGGATGGGATCATCCTCCCACGTCGCCCGTCTGGAACTCTCCGGAGATGGTGTCTCCGGCGCACTATCACTCGCGCTACCGCTTCGGAACATACTACACCTAACCCCCGCCTGATCATCATTTATCGCACTCTTGATGTCGCCCAATACTTTCACCAATTCTTCAGTATCCATCTCCCGCTTCTTTGCATGCTGCAGCAACCTCACTCCGTGAACTTCGTACCGCCGATAATCCGAGGCCAAGAACCTTGAATTCGAACGCTTGCAGGTTTCCATATAATCAAATGAACTGCAGAACATCCTAATCGCTAATTGCAGCCACTTCCTGAGCTCTGACCTCTTTCGCATCCGGGAGATACACACGTCTTGGACAACACTGTGCAGAACCAACGTATCCACCCGGACATTCTCATCCTGCTGACCGCACCGATCAACAAGTGAGTATGCTAACAAATGCCCAATAGTGTTATTAAAATCCCGTCGCCCCCGATCCTTCGCGATAAGCTTAATATTGGATGGCAACTGCCTGATACCCGTCACCAACATACGAACCGGAATCTCCCTGTGCATGAAAGCTAGTAGACATAATAGATTCCTCGCTTCCTGATACCTATCGCTGTGTTCCTCCAGCCGGTCGAAAATTATATGAAAAGGTTCCAAGTCCTCCCGATCCACAAACGGTCGCTTCTCGTACTTTTTCAGGTAGTCTGATATCGAGACTTTCTTCCCCTTGATGTAACTCCCGGCGGAATGTATCGCGAGCGGGATACATGCAAGGTGTTGCACCAACTGCCTCGCCGCCACAAGTTCAGTTTCGAGCGGGTTCTTGATCTGTGCATAGTGCAGCAACATCCTAACCGCTTCTTCATCCGTGACCGGTTCCAACTCCAATTTCTCCGGGGCACCTAGTCGGGCAGATCCTGCGAATGACGAGTTCAGGGTGGTCAATATGATACTTCCCACTTTACTCTTAGGTATGTATTCCGCCAGCGTGTCCACCTCTTCGGTCGTTTCTGCGTTCGCTCCGTCAAGGACTAACAGCCAGTCGTCGTGTTTCTGGAACCACTCCATGACCCGCAACCGAGTTGTCGTCTTCGGATCGTTGTTCAAGCTAACCCGGCTGCTGCTGTTCCCGCCGTACTCACCGAGTAGCCCTAGCTCTTCGGCGATCATGCAAAACCCTAAATCTAGACATTCAGTGGAAAGTGTTTTCATCATGGGTGTGCAATCGATCCAGAAAGCGCCCCCGCGATAGTCACTTTTTCGATGGAAAAAGTACTCCCTCGCCAAATGAGTCTTCCCGGCACCGCTGAGTCCAGAGATGGTCACTGCGCCCTGAGTCGGTGATTGAAGGATCGCATGTAATTTGAGCAGGGCATCTTCCCGCCCTTCGAAGTATCTGTTTTCTTGCAGTGACAACGGTATGACGAAGGGTGTGTCTTTAATTGCTAGCAAAGGAGGTTCAGGGACGTCTACGTACATTCAAGAACCGTCAGTTAGGAAAAAAAAAAAGGCATAACAAATTGAAGAAAGAAAAACAAAAAAACAAAACATGGTTTTGATATTCTTAAGAGATAATTTTGAACCAATATTTTTTTTTTAAAAGAAAAGCTCAAAACCCGTGATAAACCCGTTCACGATTAGAAGATCTACGTGACGACGACTCCCCGGGCTCGGATATAGAATCTGGAAAAAGTGTTTCACCTTGTCCCATTATGGCCCCCCTACTGGTACCTGCATCCGGCGATGGACTTCTAGTCCTCGGCATGATGGGTGGAGGAGATAATCCAACATCAGCATGAATGTCATGCTGAATTATATTAGAAACCAAGTCATGCTTCGCCTGAATGTTGCGACGCTCCTCCTGCGCCCAGTTCATCTCGATCTTTGCCGGTGCCTGCTCGACAAAGTCACACAAGCAACCCGCCAGCACGTTCCAACCTGGAGTCTCCGTGTCCCGAAATTTGCACATTTCGCTATGCGTCGCGTGAATGGCTGCCCTGCCAGCATCCGGTAAGGCCTCAGGCACTGCCGATGCATACTCGACAATCTATCCACAGCCAACCTATTTATTAGCCCCCTGTTGCACTCTTTAAATATAAAATGTGAAAATCACATAAGTTATCATACCAAGTTTGGCCCCATCCCCGGAATAGCCGTTTTGAGTTCCTCCCAGAAGAAGAATAACCGGAAATCTCTGCTGATTCCCAAGAATCCCTCTGTAATGTTCTGCAGCGTCTCGCTGTTCTTCTCGAGAGCTGTGATTAGCGCGCTATTACTATCGACCCAACTCTTGGACGAAACCATGCGCACGAGCATCTCGGCCATTTTTCCCCACCGCGCTAGATCGGCGCCCATATGCGGGGTTCCAAGGAAGAGAATGCCGTAGGTGGAAACCTTGATAGACCGGAGCATGATGTTATGGCTAAGGTTGCAGTTGGCAGAGTAAATCAACGCCTGAAAAAAATTAGCCCCCTCTTTAGTCGAAGCCCAAAAACACACAAAGATATAATACCCTCTTAACAATGATACCCCCTAAAGAATGGCAAACAAAAATAATCGGTCGCCGTTTCTCGTTTTCTTTCTACAACAACCACCACAATCACCAGTCAGTCTCAACACCTATAACGTAGTAAACAACTAGGCCAAACAAACCCTTCGATAAAAGTGTAGTTCCGAAACCAGCGTAGTCGCATGATGATGTATCCTATTGGTACTAATACTCTCAAACATCTTGCTCGGGTCGGCATCGTAACCGTAGGCCAAAATCCTAGCGTTGGGCACCTCCTCCGGCAGTAAATCTTTGAGCCAGAAGACATCTTTCTCCCCCGGCTCGGTTGCTTTCGCCGTCCATGTTCTGTATACGTCGCCTTTGAGGCCGTGCACTGCTACTATGCTGTTTTTTTGCCGCGTTAGTTGGTCAGCGGAGGTGATGATGATGATGGGATGAAAAGCACGAGCAAGGTTGACTCACTCAACGTTGGGATCAACCCCCTTTGACACAAGCTTTACTCCTATGCTAGAGTTCTTTGTCGACGACTAGATAATCAATCAATCAGCAACTGTCAGATCTCTAAACCCCGCACAAATAGATGGATAAGAGAGAAACAAACCATTTGCCGAAGAACCTTAGAGTTCGGACGGAGTAACTTATAGGTAAGTATGTAGTGTGGGGGTGAATGAATGAATATTCGGTAGGTTGAAGAAGGGAAAGGGGAGTAAGCAAGTGGCTACAGTAGAGGATTATATATGATCAACATCTCAACCTGCCGTACAGTACTTTAGCGCTCCCCCTCAGCTGCCCCCCTGAGGGAGTATCATAGCTACGGTAGACTAGGGGTACTGGGGTACAGCCGCGATGAGACAGGGATCCTCACCACACATGATACCCCCTTTGGCCTCACAGTTACTGCCCACAATGCTTTACGAATACGGTACCAGTCCTGTGGCGACCTCACCAAACCAATAATCCTTAAGCAGAGCCTATAGCTCCCTGTTACTACTGCTGAGCAATGCACTCTTCAGGAGCAACTCTTGAAACTACCCTCTCTCCCTCCTGTGCGTGTGTACCGTACCTGTGCAACCATATCCATTCTGTGCGATTCCCAGCATCCTCGCACAACCACGACCACCACCGGGATAAGCCTCTATGGAATGTCTCTAAAGTTTTGGTGGCGCCATGGACTACTGGTTGCCAGCAGATATTGAGACGATTTTTTGGTCGAATCACCACATGGTATTCGTACGTATTCCATTCGCAGGGCGAATGGAAACATAAACAGAGCCTCACCCGTCCTTTAGGCCCACGGTGATAGCAGCAGGTACAAATATTCTAGAAAGCTTATTACGATTTGTAATGTGTGATAAACAACTTTTCTTTTTCCTTCCTTTACTGCACTTGTACCAATGCTATTCCAAGTTTTCTCCTGAGGCCATTTTACCACACCAGGCATCCATCCGCCGTGCGAACCGTAGGGCAAGCAGGTTCCTTAAGTGGTTTCCAAATAACCAAGTATCTCGACGCGTAATGGAGACGGGCCTAGCATAGCACATCACCTGATGATATGATCCAAAATCGAAGAGTCACGACAAAGCCCCCTGAATTCAATCTTAAATACTAGACCAGGAGCCACTCAGAAGCAGTTTTGCACCGGTCTCATCCTTCCTATGGCCAAAATCTCAGGTCCTTTTTCAAGCTTCGTGGGGAAAAAATAAATAAAGAAAGAGTCAAGGCCACGATGAGCACTCTGGCGGAGAGCGGAGTATTTTCTCCCCCGGGGGCGTCATGTGTTATGACACTTTTCCTTTCTTGTTGTCCAACACTCTTGAAAGGGCGATACCAGAGATACTGAGAATAAGGACTCCTATGATATCAAGGGTAGTCACGTTCACTAGGTAATGTGCGAAAGAGAGAAAAATGAATAAAAAAATAAAATAAAACAGCAATACAGGCAGCGCCCCGAAAAGGAAAAAAGTACCAACGTATCAACTTCTCCGCCCTGTTAGATAGACACATACTGGTATAGATCCAGTATCTTAAATATAGTCCTAATCTCCCCAATCATGTACTTCAAATATCTGAGGCCCCCGGAAATAGCCTCACGTCCTGACAAGGCATACCATCTTCCCCGGAGACTTCACAGTTTATCACTCGACTACCCAACACATTGCCACTCATAGCCTATCAACCGTCTAGCATCTAGATACCGAGTGATACTTTACGCCTCGTGCTTTATAATCTCAGCGCACCTCTCCCCGATTGCGTAAGCTGCCATCTGGGTGTGCCCTTGGTTGAGCGTGGGCATCACACTCGTATCGGCGACTCTTAATCCTTTCACGCCACGGACTTTGAGGCGCTCGTCGAGCACAGCAAGAGGATCTGTTGCCTTCCCCATTTTGCAAGTTCCACCAGGATGGTAGCCTGGCATCATCGTTAACCTAACGTTCACAGATGACGGTGAGGGGGCAGACTAACATGTGGTAGCATGTTTCTTCACGAACGTTTTCCATTCATCCCTCGTCTGAAGCTCATGATGAGTAGCCCCAAAAGGCCAACTCCCGCTTACTACATCCTTCGTACCGCTCCCTTCCATCATGATCTCGTTACCAAACCTACATGCCTCGGCCAGAACCTCCAAATCTAATTCGTCAGAGAGGTAGTTGTGGTTAACCACTGGATTCACCCTCGGATCTCTACTCCGTAACGTCACGGTCCCACGGCTCCTTGGGCTGAACAATTCTGGAATAATCGAGAACACTGACTTCCCCTCCTGCGGGAAATCCACAAACTGTTTCGGGCCACCATAGCACTCCGTCGTGAAAAACTCGATGCTTGGTTGCTTGGATGTGAGCCCCATAGGGTCACGGCCAGGCAGCCGCGGGGCGGACTTCCATAGTTCAGAATCAGAGAGACGTTCATCGAGGCGAGTGTATGCAAAGGCGCCGAATGGAAATGCAGATAGTGGGCCCTTTTTGTGCTCTTTCCAGAGTTTGTAGGAAGCCTCGAGGGCGCCGGGGGCATATAATTGGTCGTCGAATGTTAGGCCTGACTTGTTAAGCTCGTAGAATATGAATACGATCTGTTTCATGTTTAGTTTTGTTTGATTCCCGTGTTGTAAATCACAAGATAAACTAAGGCCAATATAAAATTACGTACCAGATGGTCCATTAGATTCTTTCCGACACCTGGTGAATCAACTACCACCTCGATGCCCAACTTTTCAAGTCCTGCCTTGGGGCCCACTCCAGAGCGGAGCAGTATCGCGGGGGAGCAGTAAGCCCCTCCGGAAATAATTATCTCCTTTCTGGCGGTGAATGTGTACTTTTTTCCATCACGATCTATCACTTCCACCCCCGTAGCCCTAATCTCACCGTCAGTGACATTCTGACTGAAAATTACCCTGTCAACTGCGGTTTCCGTTTTCAAAGTTAGGTTCGCCCCTGCGCCCAGTAGGTAGTTCGCCGAGCTGACTCTCAACCCTTGGTATGTTGTCCTTACAGCATGTCCACAGCCGTGAGGGTTATCGCCCGAGCTAAACATGTCCGGATCCAGTGGGAGGCCTTTGGAAACGAACGAATCTAGTACCATGTTTGATATCGGTGCTAGCGGGTATGGCTCTGTATCTAGAGGGCCTGAAGTTCCGTGGGCTTCGGGGTTGTGCTTCATCCAGTCGCTAGGATGGTAATTCTCTGCCTGTATAACTCATTAGTCTTTCTCTCCGGAAGCCATTGTCTTGTTCTTTTGCCCACGGCGTCATGCCTTTTTGGTACACCTCCAAATATCATCCCCACTCCATCCAGGCAACTCCCAATCATCATAATCTTGCTTTGTCCCCCGGACAGACAAAGTCCCATTACACCCGCTAGACCCACCGAGGAATTTGCCTCTGCTGGCCTTTACCTGGCGGCCTTCGAGGCCAGTGTTAGGCTCCGTGACGATATTCCAGTCTGCGTCAGTATCAAAGTTTTGGGACCACCTGCTCCTCTTGTCAGTTCACCCTGTTTCGAACGAAGGAAACGAACCATTGTTTACGTACCCTCCGACCATTTGCGTATTCTCTAGGAGAGCGTTATCTTGACCCGCTTCGATGAGGAGCACGGATATATTGCTGAATTGTGCCAGTCTTGCCGCAACTGCAGAGCCAGAGGTACCACCACTAACATGAAAGATTTGCAGTTAGTCTTTTTTTTTCCTCCAAAGGTTTAAAACCCGTAACTAACCCGCAGACAATGTAGTCATATTCAATAGTTTCCAGCGTAGTATTTTCCGTCCTACAGAGGTCGTTAGTACTCTTAGTGTTCATCTTAAGCAGGGATTTGAGTACTAACATAATATTCGTTGCTTGTAGAATAGAGTTTTCGAGTAACCAGACTTAAGTTAGATCCCACCAAGAGTTAAAGTTTCATGTAGTCTAACCACCAAAGCAGTTAAGAAATCGAGTACATATGGGGGAAAATTTTACAGTTGGTGGATTATCGAGCAGCTAAGTGCCGACAGCCAGCTTGCTTCGCCGTTCAAATACCTTTTCTATCTATTAGCCCATCTAAGTTTTCCCCCTAAGTTATCATGGAACCGCCGTTCTACCCCAGGGCGCCCACCTACCTGCGGTAGCTTATCCCAGTAGTGCCGGGTGTGAAGGGTATGTCTGGCGAACTCTTGGCGGTGTTTACTATGTATTTTACTACCAAGAGTTCGCCAGACTTTTACCAGCCCCTAGTACAGTACTCGTGCCAAGGTTGTGGCTTGCAGCCACAACCCCCGGCTGCTCGCTCGCTCGCAACCTGGGGCACTCTAGAGAGTGCCTGCCAGCTCAACCTGACTTGCCAGCTCAACATGACCTGTGGCTCAACACAACTTTTGGTGGCTCAACATTGTGGCTCAACATAACATTGCTATTCAACTTGAATCTATCTCAATGGCTGAAAAACAATAGGAAGGTCTATTGTTTCTAATATTCTATTTTGTATCTATTTATATCAAAGTTATAACCTAAGTACCATAATTACAACTGAGGTAGATTCTAAACAAGATCTGTAAACTCCCAAATCCTCTCCCTGTTACAATCTGCTACAAGATCTCTCCTTTCTTATATCTCGCAATAGGCAACGATCCTATCGTTAGCTTCTTTCTTAGGGATAATACTCACCTATCTCTTATTGTATTCTCTTTCCTTCGAGAATTATCAATACTTGTTATCTTACACTATGTCTTAGATATTGACCGTTGCCAATACTAAATCCTTATAGTGCTAACTAGTATTGATTCTGTTCCTCTTTGTGATTGTTAGTCTTTGTAGTAAAGAGCGTAAGGGGGTTTTATTGATAACTTATAAGATAGGAAATAACTTAGGTGGTTGCGTGAAGAACTAACTATCAGGTCCTACTGACCTCCTTATATAGTTCTTCCAGCAACCCGCTTACAAATCAAATGAGTCACAACTGTGACTCATACACTCGCGTAACATATAACCTCATGACCATACTTGGTCATGCGCAAAAGTCCCATGACCTTAAAGGGGTCATGTGCGAAACCTCATGACTCGTATAAACAAAGTCATGCCTCTTAGTCCTCATGACTCATAGGCGTACCTATGAGTCAATGCTCAACATACCAATCAAATTCAAACATAACAACTATGACTCACAACTGTGAATCATGTGAAACCCTATGACTCATACATGAGTCGTAGTACAAAAACACTAGCAAGAGCCCCCTCGAGACCTTGAGTCTTGTCAAGTCTTTCTATTAAACTTTACTTAAATTCGTCCATAAAACAATAGAAAACATAATCTATATCTTGGTTTCTGTCCATATAACCATATCAGATAACGTTTTTGACAACCTACAGCTAAGAATATCCAGTATTACGCAATGCACAACTCAAAAATAAGTGGTATAATGTTATTCAGTTATTATTGGGAATATATTATAAAGTCATACCCATTATTATTGAAGCTAGGATTAGAGATAGACCTTATTTTGTATTTTATTTTTTTAATATAACTAATATAAAGAAATAAAACATTATAAAGCAAATATCGATGACTGCTAAACGAAATTGTCTGCAGCTGAATTTCTATCTATATATTTACTGCATGTTGAAATTTAGAAAACATATGGAGTCTGGTGATATGATGACAGATTTGATAATAGAATAAGAGAATTTCAATCTAACAAAAAAAGTATGTATTAAATTAGTGAATAAAAAACTTACAAAAATAATCAAGGTAAAAAATGATTGAACTTGCATTCACCTCATTAGTTATACTATTTAGATAAAACTCAAATCAAAACCTCTGGAAAAACAATATTGTCTGTAAAATTTGGTTCAGTTGTAGAAGGAAGAATGGTCAACCCATCAAGTGAGGTAACCCTCGATAAGGCCACATAAAGTTGACCATGGGTGAAGGCATTACTTCTCAAATCAACCCCTACATGTGCTAAGGATTGACCTTGGGATTTGTTCACAGTCATAGCAAAGCAAAGGCGTATTGGAAACTGCTTCCTCTCAAGGATAAAAGGAAGATCTTCCTTACTTGTTGTGAGTTTGATTCGTGGTAGTAGACGAACTTCTCCATCCCATTTGCCACCAAGTAGGGTAACCTGCAAGCAATTTCTGCCAATTCCAACTACTCTCATTCTTGTGCCATTACACATGCCATGCTGTGGACTTAAATTGCGAATCAGGATTACAGGGGCCCCAATCTTTAATTTAAGGCAAGATGGTGCAATTGATGGAATGTCAATACTTTGTAAATACTTCATAGCATAAGGTTCAGCAGCAGCAGCCTGATCATTCACTTCAACATTGTTGGCAGCATGAAAAATGTGTTCCACACCAGGCATGCATTGTAGGAGAAGTTCATTGAAGTCATTAACTGTATCATTCTTATAGGCAAGGATTGCACGACCAGTAAATATTGCATGAACAAATGGTGCATCTTGCATAAGCGTTGGAGGATAGACTTGAGCGCAAAGATCTTCAATGGTTTCTGATCTTCGAATGTATAATGGTAAGGTTTGTTTTCCATACATCAATGGATCTGACACTAATCTTTTCAAGAAGTCCAAAAACTCTTGGTTCGCTTCATTGGCCGCCACCCTCATATTTCGCTTCAGTTTAAGAATTTTGAGACGATTCCAAATTGAAGAGTGCTGAATACAGGCAGCCACAGTTGCGTGGTGAGAGCCACGTCGGATTACTAGTAGTATTTGTGCAAAGTCACCTCCCAAAACTACTGGTATACCTCCAAACAGATCATTGTCATGCTTTCCACAAATGTCATTTAATGACCAGTTGACAGCCTGAAAGCAAGCCTTATGCTGCATAGGGACCTCATCCCAGATAATTAAAGCAGTTTTCCGAATAAGACTTGCAAGGAAGGAGTTTGCCGGAATGTTGCACATCGAATTCCCATCATTATTTAGGGAAATCTTAAATCGTAAATGAGCTGTTCTACCTCCTGGAAGCAGTTGGGCAGCAATTCCAGATGAGGCCACACAGAGTACAATCTTCCCTTGGGCACGAAAATGTGAGCAAAGACAGTTGTATAAAAACGTTTTCCCAGTTCCTGCTGGACCATGAAGAAAGTATCCAACATCTACTCTCAATTGTAAGTGTTGCTCACAAAAAGTAACCCCTTCGATAATGGTCCTGAAACATTCTTTTTGTTCTTCATTTAGCTGTGTTTCAAGTGATTCAGCAAGCTGTCCCTGCTCCTCAATATTGTAATTCATTTCTTCAATAATTAGGGTATTGCTTGCATTTTCACCTGCAACTGTCCTATCCACGTGGGGAGTAGGAAGCCCATAATCTTCCAATTTTGGACCATACTCTGACAAATATTTCTGGATTAAATATAATCCATAATCTAGATGGATTTCAGGTTGGTCATGCATAATTCCCGGAGGAAGTTGGAGTCGTCCTGTCATTATCATAAAAGGAATATCGTCACAGAAGTTTTCCTTAAACTTATTCCAGATTTCTAGCAGGTTGGACAGGGTAGTATAATGTAAAGTCATCGCAAACAAATGACGTAATGAACTTCCAGTAATAAACTGGACTCCCTCTGTGAAAAGTGATATCCATTCACCATCATCCTCTAATAATCCCATTGCAAGACATGCTGCTTTAAATGTTGGATGAATCTGATTGTTCACCGTCCGCAAATCTTCAAAACCTTTTGCTCCACGTTTTACAGTCAGAAGAAGCCGTAGGTAATATCTTTCTCCCATAAAGGGGCTTGCAGAATACATCCACCCTATTGCTAGCCCCTTCTGCCACTTCTTCCAACCAAATTTGTGAACATATACAAACTGTTCTGGGAACTCATGATATAACAACTCTGCCCCATCAACATTTTCATTGTTATATGTAAAGAATGCCGTTAAGGTACTCATTGATGCTTCTATCCATTGGCGTAGCGCATTGTGATCCTCATGTTCTGAAAAGTACACTGGCTGGTCTCCAGGCAGATGAATCGATAGCTTTGTAACTGGAGGGAGTTCCTCATGGGTACTAAATTCAGATAGACGCCACATTGCCTCTGTTGGGCCAATGTATCTTCCACTCAGGTGTCTAGTAATCTCATCATGGTCAGATTGAATATTAGCAGTTGCTCAATCCCCACCCTTGTAAATATATTTGTGAATATATTTGACTGCTCTAATCGACCCACATACTTCCACATTAATATGGGCATTATATCAAAGACTTAAGTATGGACTGTATGGCACCACTCGTTGGTTGTCGATTCTTGCAGTTGTACCAGGTCCAGCATTTGCAACAGGAATTGTAAAAAAGTGTCCTGTATCTCAACGCCTATATACTGGATATCCATTTTCATGAATCATAGTCTCATCTTGAAAGGGTTTGGGTAGCCTTTATGGCATGTTTTTGAGAATGCTGGATTTAGTCCTTCAAAACACAGTGTACTATAATTTCCACCAGCACAGCTTGTATGCACCATAGTGGATTTTATTATCCTAGCAAGCTCTCTCCCTTGAGCATTAGTTTCATCTGGTAGCTCTGCTGATATAAGCTCATCAATAGTTTCGGCAGTTAAAAATGTGGCATTGGTATTAAGAAAGAGTAAAAGGTGCAAATGTGGGAGACCTCGCTTCTGGTACTCCATAGTCCAAACCTAACCATTCCACTTGCCAAAGATCTCCTTATGCCGTAACTGATCAAGTAAATCCCGAACCTTTAGGTAGAAGACTCTGGCCACCAAATCTGGCCGAACAGCTGCTACCTGTCCAGGCAATAACTCTTGTTCAATTTCTGCCCACTTGGGATTGGCAGTAAAAGTGATAAAGAGCGAGGGGCGACCAAAATGACGGACTAAGGCCATACTATCTTGATATAATTATTGCATAAACCAGTCACCGCCAACATAACTTGATGGAAGGACAACTCTTTTCCCAACCTCTTGAAGGTTTATATCTTGTTGTTGAAGGACATCTGTAAGACCATTGTAAAGATCTGCACGAATATTTGACTGATGTCTCTTCAACCATGCCAGCTTGTTCTGGTCACATACTGCCCAGGCATCTACCAGAAATTGTTGAAATAGTCATTTTGCCTGAAATATCGTCATCGCTTCATCTGTCCGTGGGTATAGGCGAAAGCGATAAAAGGCACGTTGATGCATCCGAACTACTTGTCGTTGCCCGTTTTCATTTCTCAGTTCCCACCCCCAATGCCATCCGAGTTCCCCATTGGGGAAAAGTAAAACGTAATGCATTGGTAAATAAGATGCATGGTTCTGGTTGATTATTGTAAGTCTCTCACTTACAGGCCCTGAATTGTCTCTTTTGGCCAGTACCAGATCACAACACCCGGCCTCTCCGTATTCTTCAGGAAGAATCAATGCTACCTCATCACTTGTTGGAAGGTTCTCCTGCCTTTGGTCAGCTCCAGATTCAATGACCAATTGCATCTGGGGATTGGGAATAATTCTAAACTCTCTACCTCTCTCCTCTGCTTCTTCCATTCTTTCCTTTGCAGTTTTATACATCTGTATAAGTGGTGAACATTCTTGAAACATCTGTGTCAATGCCAAGATGATCTCAGTATCGAGCCCCTCAGCTCTTGTTGTACGAGCTTGAGCAGCAAAGAGTGGATCATATAGATATATTTGTGAGAAAGCGGCATCTCTTCCAGTTGGTGCTTTTAATGGTCCTTGAAGATGATAAACCGCACCATGGACTTGGAAAAGATGCAAACTGCCACCTTGGGCAGTTGTTCTGTTGTCCATATTATAACTA
>ML120393.1:185617-285177 GCA_003788595.2 Choiromyces venosus 120613-1
CAAATAGTGAGGAGGAGAAAAATAAAATATTGCAATAAGGTCTGTAAGACTATGCAATACTATTACAAAAAGAAGGAACCATGTTAGCCAAAAGATACATGTTAAAAGAATGTTTAAAAGTATGATAGACCAGTGGGAGGTAAAAGTAATTATTTATGTAGAATTGAGTAAAGGGAGAGTGACAAAGAGGTGGAAATAGAGAGTTTAAAGGAGAATGAAGGAAGATACATACCTAGAGGAAATAGAATACCCAGTGAAGAAAAAAAGGGGGGGGGGAGGTAATCAATTATCTCCAAAGATAAATAAAATTGAGAAGAAAGGGAGCAGGATAGGGGGAGAAAGGAAATTCTAGTAAAATCAATATTAAGATATTATAATGAAGAAGGAAAGATATTGATAAGGGCAAAAAGGGTGACAGGAATGAGAATAAGATTGGAGGAAAAATCTTTTCAATAGAAAAGAGTGGTGGATGATATCGGAGGAAGAGGATATGAAGGGAATAGAAGGAAGAAATAAGAGTAGAGACGGGGGATAACAGCTCCTTATATACTATCAAAGGTCAATAAAGTGATTGGAAGAATATAAAGTGAAAGGACATGGTTAATTACAGTCACTTCAACACATAGTGTTGTGACTGGTTTCTTGACCTCCTTGGCAGAGGTTTTTTTCTTGGCAATATTGTTTCAATCAGTAACATTACTTTTCTCAATAAGATTCTTATCAGATAATCTAGACAACACTTTAACTTAATCCTATATAGTTCTATCGAGATTTTTTTCACTTCTTTATAACTTCCTTTCCCTTTGTATTCCTGTTTTTCTTTTTTCTTTTTTTCTTTTTTTCTTAATTTATATCTATATTTTTCTGTAACTTTGTTTTACATTTTGTGTTTGTTACCAGGGCAACCACGTTCTTATCAGATCATCAGATCACCCATTGACTTGTTTGTTGTACAGTACTATATAGATAATATCGTATGACTCAATCGAGTCATGTGCGAAAACCTTTAACAAATGAAATACTTATGACATACCATTGTATGTCATGTAAAACCATTACAAACCATGCCGGGTTTGTAATACTAGCTCCCCTCTCCTTAAATCCTCAGTCCCTTGAGGATTCCTGATGGTACCCTTCATAGTACACATCTTTTCTTATGTTTCTGTGGATGTGTGCCATATCACCCGCAATCCTGCTGAACCTTTTTTCTTCCTCCTTCCTCGCATAGCGTTCTCTTGCTAGCTCTCTTTCTAGGGCTCTGATCCTGATATCCTTGCCCGCTATTTCTCCTTTTGACTATTCTTTATCTTTCTCCAGCTTTGCAATTTTCTCCTCCTTTTCCTTAATCTTTCTTTTCAAAGTTTCCTTCGTCTCAAAGGAATCGGTATGGGTTATCGTTGGGTATCCTTCTGGCTGTTCTCCACCTTTCTTGACCTTGGGCCAAGATTTTTTGCCCCGCCTTTTCTTCATTTTCGTCCCTGAAAACTTTCTTTGCCTTTCCATTAAAAGGATGTTGTTGTCGCATGGTGACTGGGGTGGTGTTCGTGGGGATGGTGACGTTTCTTCCCATGTCGTCATGGGTGGTTGGAGTGGTGGTAGAGGGGTTCTGTGCTTCTTTGGCCAGTAATTGGCCCCTTCTTTTTCCGTAAAGTGTGTTTGGCATCCATCGTCGAAGCAACCAGTCCAGTTCCCTTGGTTGTGTTTTTCTTGTTCTGGTGTAATTGGCTTGGATGCTGGGAGATCGGCTAGGTTGATCCAGTCCTTGTCGCTTATTTGTTCCTCCTCTTTGACCAGGTTTCCCTGGGTTTTTTCGGTGAAAGTGTTCAATTGCATATTTAGCGTTGCTGAAGTTCTCTGCTGGGTACCATTCTTGGTCGTATTGCACAGAGTAACCTGTCCACTTGGCTCGGTATTGTAGTTTTCTGTAATATAGTCTTGAATCGACTATTTGATCGAGTTCGTATTCGTCTTCTCCTTCTATCTCAATAGGAGGAGGGGGGAGTTTCTTTTGTGAGGGTAGAGGATTGTTCGAATAAAGTTTGAGTTTGCTGATGTGGAAGACTGGATGTTTCGTTTTTATTGAGGCTGGAAGGTCTAGCTTATAAGCTTTTTCTCCAATTTTTTCAATGATCCTGTATGGTCCTATTTTTCGATAATCCAGTTTCTTTGATAGTCTCGTAGTCTGGATATCTTTTGTGATTAACCAGACTTTATCTCCTGCTTCTAGTCTTGGATCGGGTTTTCTGTGATGATCGTTGTTTTCCTTCATTTTATCTTGTGCCATTCGTATTTCTGTTTTGATGAGTCCATGTAGTCGGCTGATATCATCCTTTTTCAATATTCCTGGTAAGCCGGTGTGTCCCATAGGTTCGTTGATGGGGTGATGTCCATAATTTGCATAGAAGGGTATTGTCTTAATGACGTCTTGTCTCATGTTGTTGTATGCAAACTCTGCAAATGATAGCCATTCTTCCCAATCTTGTTGAGAGTATTCCACATATGCCCTTAGGAATTGTTCCAGTGAGGCATTTGTTCGCTCTGTCTGACCATCCGTTTGGGGGTGGAATGCTGTGCTTATCTTTCTGGTGATGTCCAATCCTTTGGTCATTTCTTTCCATAGGTCCGATGTGAATATTGATCCCCTATTGCTGATGATTTCTTTCGGTAATCCATGTAATTTGAAAACATTTTTCATAAACAGTTGCGTAAACTGTTTGGTTTTCATATCTTTTCGACAGGGTATGAAGATTCATTATGTTGTGACCCTTCTTCTGGTGTAACTGGACTTGGTGTTCTTCCTCTTTCTGAGGCTGTTCTTGCAAGTTCGCTTGCAACCTTTGGGAGTTCTAAGGATTGGTCTTCATATTCGTAATCCATGTTATCGTTGGGTGTTGCTTGGGGATGCAACCAAATGTTACGATCTGCTACAAGATCTCTCCTTTCTTATATCTTGCAACAGGCAACGATCCTATCATTAGCTTCTTTCTTAGGGATAATACTCACCTATCTCTTATTGTATTCTCTTTCCTTCAAGAATTATCAATACTTGTTATCTTACACTATGTCTTAGATATTGACCGTTGCCAATACAAAATCCTTATAGTGCTAACTAGTATTGATTCTGTTCCTCTTCGTGATTGTTGGTCTTTGTAGTAAAGAGTGTAAGGGGGTTTTATTGATAACTTATAAGATAGGAAATAACTTAGGTGGTTGCGTGAAGAACTAATTATCAGGTCCTACTGACCTCCTTATATAGTTCTTCCAGCAACCCGCTTACAAATCAAATGAGTCACAACTGTGACTCATACACTCACATAACATATAACCTCATGACCATACTTGGTCATGCGCAAAAGTCTCATGACCTTAAAGGCGTCATGTGCGAAACCTCATGACTCATATAAACGAAGTCATGCCTCTTAGTCCTCATGACTCATAGGCGTACCTATGAGTCAACGCTCAACATACCAATCAAATTCAAACATAACAACTATGACTCACAACTGTGAATCATGTGAAACTCTATGACTCATATGTGAGTCGTAGTACAAAAACATAATATCGTATGACTCAATCGAGTCATGTGCGAAAACCTTTAACAAATGAAATACTTATGACATACCATTGTATGTCATGTGAAACCATTACAAACCATGCCGGGTTTGTAATACTCCCATCCAATATGACATCCTTCTTCCAATCTCTGACATCACCAAATCCATCACCATCATGCCTCTTGTACTGCCTACTGTTAAACTTCCTAGCCAGTGGAAAGAGCCATACAGAAATACCGAGACAAGAATCCAGGCTGACCTCAAATCTTTGGATGGATTAGAACATGAGAAGCCGAACCTTGCAGCACTTGCTCTTCAGTATGAAATTCCAGTATCACGACTTCGTGCACGTTGGCAAGGAGTTCCATCCAAGCAGGATAGATTAGCAACAAATCAGAAGCTTTCTGAAGAGCAAGAATTGGCAGTTTGTCAGTACCTTGATTGTTTGGATGCAGTAGGAACCAGCGCCCGTCTCCAGATGCTTTCAGGTTGTGCAAATGCAATTCTGCAAAATGCTTATATAGGTCCACTTCCAGCACCTGTTGTGGGTAACCATTGGGCATAACGTTTTCTCAGTCGCTATCCAGAATACTCGATTCGAAAACAACGTGCTATCGATATTGACAGAAAGAATGCTCATTAGCCATATGAGATACGAGATTGGTTCAAAAGATACAAGGCAGTTTGTGAGAAGTATCAGTTTGAAATAGCCGATTGCTATGATTTTGACGAAACTGGATTCAGAATTGGGATTGGGCATGACCAGTGGATAATCACCAGGGACCCATCATGACAGTCATATTTAGCAAGTTCAACAAACCACAAGCTTGTTTCAGTATGTGAAACTATTAGTGCTGATGGGGTAGTTCTACCACCTATGGTTATTATTCCCAGTGTTATTCACCAAGAACCATGGTACACTACAACATCAATACCAGATGATTATCTTGTTGGAACTTCGAAAACAGGATACAGCAATGACGAGTTGTCCATGAAGTGGCTGGCACATTTTGAGTTGTTTTCTCAAAAGTGGAAAGTTGGTATTTATCGGCTCTTGCTTCTGGATGGTTTCAGTTCCCACTGTACAAAGCAGTTCATTGAGTACTGCAATCAGCACAAAATCGTTATTTTTTGCCTCCCTCCCCATACTAGCCATCTCCTCCAACCCCTTGATGTGGTGGTATTTCAGCCCTATAAGCATTATCATGCTGAGGCGGTTGAAGCAGCAACCCACACTGGTTGTGGCGAGTTTGATAAATTGAAATTTTTAGACACCATCGATTCAATAAGACAACAGACCTTCAAGGCAACAACAATCCAGTCTGCATTTAAAGCAACTGGTCTCATCCCCTATAATCCAAATGTTGTAATATCTCAGCTACGTGAGGCAGCAATGCCTGCTGACCATCCCATTACACCAATAAGAGTATCCTCACCAATAGTTCCTCTTATGGTCCGTAGCTTGAAGCAAATGGGTGAGGAATTACAGCGGGAGGCAAATGATCTATCACCAACATTTCAGCGAAAACTTAAAATAGTACTGCAAGGTGGATTAGTACAGGTACGGTCAGGTGTGTTAGCCATGGAGCATATGGAGCATACATGAGTAGCCGAAGAAGCAAGATCTGCAAGGCGTAATGTGCACAATAGAAGACAGATACAGAAAGGGGGTGTTCTCTATACTTCACAAGCTCGTGAAATGGCAAAACGTTGGGAGGATGTAGAGTTGGGAAAAGTGGAGAAACAGCTGCAGTGAGCGCAGAATGCAAAGAAAAGGATTGAACAAGCTGAACGGAAACCTTTCTTGGATGAGATAAAATTATGTGTGAAAAAACGGCAGAATATTCAAGCCTATAAAAAAAAATTAGCAAAGCTTATAGTCATGGGTATTAAGAGGCAGGTGGGGTTAGGAAAAATAAATGTAAACGAGAATATTTTGTACAGTAGACTTACTCTATCATATTAAGCCACAATGTGGAGCCACCAAAAGTTGTGTTGAGCCACAGGTCATGTTGAGCTGGCAAGTCAGGTTGAGCTGGCAGGCACTCTCTAGAGTGCCCCAGGTTGCGAGCGAGCGAGCCGCTGGGGGTTGTGGCTGCAAGCCACAACCTTGGCACGAGTAACTTTACCACAAAACTACTGGCGTGGTTTCAAGAATGCTAATCCTTGCTTGCTGGAGGAGCATCACTACTAAAACTTTCCTACTATCACCCTCACAGTGCTCATCACCTTCCCCTGGAATGTAAGAGAAGTTGATATCAAAAGCTGATCGGTGCATAAATCTCCTATTGTGCAATCCCCAATCATTAGAACCGTATCTGGAGCATCCAACAGATAAGTTAGATGATTCCTCAGGATGCGTAGCGATATCTTCTGGTTTTGCTTTTCAAGCAAGTACTTGAGCGTAGCATGTGGTATTTCTGACCTACTTATTGTGCGTGGACAAAATTAACCGAAGAACGACAACGATAATGAACACACAATTTGCCCGGTGATGACAACCTCCATACATTCAACCACCCCAACATCAACCAAAAAAAATTTAAAAAAATAAAAGAAATACATAGCAGTAATCAGTACTTAGTATACCATCCATCAGCCTTAATAATTGCTTCTATCCTATCCACCATAGATCCTGCTAGAGTATCAAAAACCTTTGAATCAAGAAGTTCCCAACAATGAGTGATTGCCTCTTCAATTGTCTTTTTGACTACATGCTCAGGGCCCTTCATGAGATGAAGATCAGGATAGTACTTAGAAAGCTTATCCTTAATCAGAGACCAGATATTTTCAATTGGATTGAGATCTGGTGAATAGGGGGGAATTTCCAGCAGTGTAATTCCATGCTCTCTGAGCCATCTCATGAAGGGCAAGTGAGTTTTAGCATTGTCAATGACTAAAAAGACCTCCTCCTCTTCAGACTCTTTCTTAATATCCTCCCATATGTCTACAAAGTCATATTGATCATAAACCTCAATAATTGACTTTGCAGTAATCCCACCACCAGCAGAAGAAGGATCAGGAAAAACAGGAAGGAAACAACCATACTTTTGGCCATAAAAAAACCCAGTCATCATTTGACTAACCTTTCTCTCTCCCCTCCTAGGAGTTTCCTCAACACAGTCCTTATTCCACTTCTCTTTAGGATATCTAAATATCCACTTTCTCCTTCTCCCTCCTCCTCTCTCAATAGTCACCTCATCTTCCCACATTCTCTTCCTTCTCCACATATTTTTTGTCCAATGCCTATGAGCAAATGCCCATTTCAATCTCTTCTCAGCAAGACTCTCATCAAGATGTACCCTCTCTTGTGCCACCCATTTTTTAAGATTTTTTCCAGAGAGTCTGCACTTTATAGTCTTCTCAGAGACATCTGGTGCAATTTTCTTGGCAATGTCTTGATAGCTGTTATGGCGATTTTTGAGGGCTTCCTCAACCATAGCTTCATCCTGAACCTTAGAAGTCTTAGGATATCTTCCTCTGCCCTCTTTCTCCTCCCCCTCTTGATCTCCCTTTTCAACTGTGTCATGAACAGTAGTAAGAGGGATGTTGAGTTGGTGGGAAATGTCTGTCAAGGGTATGCCCCCTTCATGCAAGCCACACACTCTCCCTCTTGTCCATTGACTGAGATGCTTAGAAGGAATAGGTTTTTTAGGGTGGCTGCGAAGAATAGGGGCCATTATTTCTTAGAATAAAAAAAGAGAAGGTATTATGAGGGATCAGTTGGGTGGAAATGATTTTTGTTGGGGGGTTTGTTGTGTGAGGGTGTCCGGAAACGATGGTTGCCACCCTGGCCGGCGATTTCGGTTAATTTTGTCCACGCACAATACCTGCCGACATATGGTAATATGGGTTGGTATCATATAATCACAAGAGGGAGTTATGTCGAATTATGGCAGAGCGCATACTGTGCCAAAAGCCTAGAGGACCCGAGATCTCGCAAGACTGCATTTAAAAAAATTAGTTCAACTCAAGGACCCATTCCTGCCGTTTTAGTTAGTCTGCAGGCAGCCCTCGCACAGTAATCCGCTTGGGCATGGACACACCGGTATTCGAGCACCATCGGTATTTGAGAATACCGGTTTTTGTGTCTTCCGTATTAAAAACCCCAGCGTGTAAAGTTATTCTTTGATGAGTCTTCAAATCCCCAAAGATGAATCCCACCGTAGGGTCTCCAACGCCCGTACGTACAGTGCTCCAGTATAGCGCACTATGTAGCGTAAGCCTTCCAACTTTTACAACTTGATTTTTCGCCATCATCCCTTGACATAGAAATCTTCAACCAAGCCCACCATCAAGTTATCCCACTTCCCCCACCACACATCGCACCGTGATCAAGCATTACTAACCTAACCGGTAGCCCATCCCCATAAACCGTGCCTTACCCAATTAATCGGAATGCACCGTATCCTTTCGCAAAAGTCGGATTCGTGCTAAGGAGGGTCTGTCCAATCGCTGTTTGACTTTTGCTTAAAGTGTGGCGATTTGGGGGATCTTCGTGCTCTCTCGTTGGCTCGGTTGCCCTTAGCTCCAATCCGACTTTTACTCTCCATCGCCAGGGATCGGTGCAGGGGTGACAACCCGTGCAACGGTCACTGGCCATGATACGAGTGCTGTGGAATTCTGCATGTGCCTGAAAAGCTTGAGGAGATTTTCGTGCTCATCTGATGTTGTGCCTCTGCCCTCGCAAGACTACGGGGGGCACAGTAATGTTCGATTTCCGGTTTTTGTCGCAGAAGGGTGCGATAAGAGGCACTTGATTTTCTCAGACCGAGGTAAGTTGGATTGATTGATTGATTCATTAGTGCTTTTTGAATAAATCTGTGCCACCGTTATATGGATTTGAACGTCGTTTGTTTCGTTTCGTTACGCTATCGTCGCCACGAGTTTTTACTTGGTAATTGTTTGGCCAATCTTCACCCACCCTGTTCAGTCTCGGTACTGTGCTGTGGCGTCTTGGTCGAGCCAAGACGCCACCCGTCCCCTGCGTCTCCACAGTTTAAGCTTAACTTTTCCTATCACATCTTCCTTCGCTTGGCCCGCCAGCCTGCCAGGAGCTACCGGGAAACGGAAATTCACACCATAATTTTGAATGCCGGGCAATTGTGTCTTTTGCCACCAAGTTCAGGCCAAGTTTGATTCGTGACATTCTTATCCACAGGGCTGGAGTATGGGTTTTCTTTTCCTCTTCTGCGTAAATGCTACTCCCGTCTACTCATAGCATCACATTTGAAATCTCAAAGATTTTTATACTGGACCGGCTCACGGGGTCTGGTAAGTTTACCGTAGGCTACACTATGATAGTGTATCGTACCGTATGGTATATTAGGAAATCGATTGCTTTCGTGGCGAAAACAATTTGACAAACAAAAACCCTTTTTGATAAACGCGATGCACAGGTCTCTATTCTCTTCACATATGACTAGTTCCTTGTCCAAACTCAACTCTAAAAAGAAAGGCATGTTTCGTGCATAGTTCCCCCGAAATCTATTCTATCGGGAAAAAAGGGAATCAAGAAGGGTAAAACCGGGAGAAATATCCAACCTAATGTAAATGAGAAAACCTTTAATCCCTAAAACACCATGAAGAACAGAAGGGGAAAAAAATACGAAAAAAACATGCAATGAAATGGAAACCCCGAAAACTCTTCCTAACCCCACGTTCCCAGCACCAGAGTGCGGTTATATTCAAAATAGTACCATAAAATATCCCAAGAATATTGCCCCGAACCAGGGGAAGACAGGAACGGCAGGACTATTGGAGCAAGATATTCAATGCTCCAGTGCGAAAGCGTTGCACAACCCCGTCCAGGCATCGAAGAATTTCATCCCCCCAGGGCTCAAAATCGCTCTCGGTTTGCAGTTTCCAGGCCTGTAGTTTTACTACTCCATTACGTTGGTTCCGGATAGCCCATGTTAATGGCGTGCGGCAGTATATGTCTACCCTCTCGGGATTAACTTCCCCCCGGTCCAGAAGTATCTCCACTACTTTATCGTGCCCATTCTCTGCAAGCCGGGAGAGGGGTGTTTAGCCATAATGTATGTCTGGTCTGTCGGGTTGACATCCCCCCCGACCCAGCAGTAGCTGCACTAATCCATCGTGCCCTTTGGTAGCAGCCCGCGATAGTGGCGTTCGGCATTCTCTGTCCAGTCTATCGGCGTTGACATCCTCCGCCCCAATAATTACTTAACTACTCCATCATAGCCATTATCAATAGCCCACAAGAGTGGCGTCCTGTGGTATGATATTTATCGGACTTGTCGGGGTTGATGTCCCCATGGCCCAACAGCAGTCTCACCACGCCATCATGCCCCTTTGAAGCAGCACACAAGAGTGGCGTTCGATGATATTTGTCTGATCTCTCGGGATTAGCATCCCTCCGTCTCAGTAGTAGCTCTACTACCGCGTCGTACCCATTTGCGGCAGCCCACCAAAGAGGTGTTCAACGGTTTTTGTCCGTCCTGTTTGGATGGATATCTTCCCGGTCCAAAAGCAACCTGACGACTCCACGATGACCTCTCTCAGCAGCCCACAAGAGTGGTGTTCGATGGGATTTGTCGGGCTTTTCGGGATTAATAGCTTTCCATTGCAAGAGTAGCTTCACCACACGCTCGTCTCCATCCTCGGCAGCGAAAGAGAGCGGTGTTCGACCATGCATTCTTTCTGGTCTGTCGGGGTTCACATCTTCCCGACCTAACAGTAGCTTAACCACTTCCTCATTCCCATTCCCGCAGCCCACGAAAGTGTTGTTCGACTAAATTTACAGTCTGTTTTGTCAGGATCAATGTTCTTTTGCTCCAATAATCTTATTACCACTTCTTCACCCCCACATATCGTAGCCAATATGAGTGGCGTCATACCCGCCATACCTCTTTGATTTATATCCCATTGTTGCATCTCCGCCACAGCGTCAACCATTTCGGCAATGCCAAAAAGCGATATACGGTGGAGCGGAG
This sequence comes from Choiromyces venosus 120613-1, assembly GCA_003788595.2. Taxonomy (NCBI): domain Eukaryota; kingdom Fungi; phylum Ascomycota; class Pezizomycetes; order Pezizales; family Tuberaceae; genus Choiromyces; species Choiromyces venosus. The sequence goes on from ML120393.1 coordinate 196,128, forward strand.
TAAAATAGCCGTTGAAGCTCGAGAAGTCAGGCACCCCGATTTTCTCAAAAAGAAGTTTAGCCGACACATGGCTATCGTAGTGGCCAAAATGTCGAATCGCAAGCCATTTCACATGATCTGTGGTTTCCATTTTCCCATGCGTTCCCCAATATAAAGAAGAATATTCCAAAAAAGGTCTTCCTTCGAGATCAGAAGTGCTAATAGCAGAAAGGGTCCTAATACATTGGAAGTTAAGATAAGTTAAACAGGTTTCTGCGATCATTGAATAAGCTCTACCGACAAAACCGGGACGAGTGCAAAGATACTCCTGGAGGGTCAAATGGATCAATCGGATAGTTGAGGCCTCCTTATCCAGGGCGATAAGCCCTCGGCAGCAGCTTAACAATGTCAAGATCGAAGGTACATTGTCTGTATTGATATCCGAGGATCCCCCTCGACCACTAGGGCCTGGCATAGCTCATCCACCTTCAACGGCCGTTCTGAATGGGAGATCCACATCAGAGTAGCCATCCCGGGTTTTGACCTCTCTCCGCCCTGTGCCTTTATCCTCTCTAACGTTGTACCGTATGTATCGCCCAAACCTGAGCCATGATTCATTGCATTGAGTTTCTCTCGCCTCCGATATACAATCGTTTCTTGCAGTATAGCCTGGACATTTAGTGAAACCAAGAGAAATCTAGATGCATAAATCTATCAGCAGATAGATTAAGATGAGATTCCCACTCTAGCTGTTTCTACGTACATTCCGAAACAGTTTCGGTGATGCTTTTGAGAATCTCTGCTTTTAGACTCTTGCTCATTGCATCGGGGTTTGTGTCCTCGTTCAGTTTTGGGTTGATATATCCGATAATGTCATCCTTTTTGGGCGTTATGCGTATTCCTACTGTCATCCCTGCGAGGTGCTTCTCAATTTCACTCCGGATATGTGGTCTACCAGTCAGGAAGATCCGGATGCTTGGGGACTTCCGGAGAATGAGTTTGAGGGAATCAAGTAGCTTGATTCGATTCCCTGCCGCATATTCATCCAGAGCATCAACACATATATAGATGCGCTCTGTGGACGAGATTGTCCCGAGCATATCCAGAATCTCAGGAATTCGCAACTGACGGGCACCAAGGACTTTCTTCTAGTCTCGGAAAACTTGCACTATCTTTTCGGGGATCTCATCTAGTCCGCCGACTACTTGTTTCAGTAAGGCACCCAACATTCTCGTTGGAGTTTGCTCCTTCTGGGCGGCAAAGTCGAAGTAGAAGCATGCGACCGCGGAATTTTGTCCCCTGGCCTGATCGCATAGCGTATCTACCGCCAGGGAGCTAATTCCACAACTTTTTAGTAATCTATTCCTCTCCTTGAGGATTCCCTCTCTTACCTAATGAAGGTCTTACCAACCCCTGAATCACCGTAGCAGAACAAAGCTCCGTTATCAGATCTACCTTCCCGGCCCCGCCCACGCGCATTCGTCGGTTTTTAGGACCCAGTCTCCCACATTGCCCACCCGGCGTGTCCGCACATCCCGGTGGCGCAGCCTGGGCCCCAGTGGAAACAGCCATGAGAGGACCTCAGACCTCCTTTCAGCAACAAAGCCGTTCGCCGCATTAACGTCTGCATGGCCGAAAGAGTCGGTGCCGTCGCTGATGTGATATCCGGACATTATGTAATTCACTCCTTCGAACGATGAGGATTGTGGCTTTTTGAATAAGTTTGGTCGGTGGATAGATTCTAAGAGGGAACTTAGAGAAAAGATATAAAGGTGTAGGGATCACTACTAGCGGCAAAGAGAGTAATTCCCTCGCATCACTCTACACCCATATGTGCGGGAGACTGCTCTACTTATACCCATAAGAGGCTTCTAAAAAACACTGCATATGTCCTGAGGCTTACGGAAGATGCTCTATGCCAACTTACTTCCGTCACATTGAAGCAATAAGTTATTTCCGACACAGAGGACAGATCAAGAAGCGGGTGATTTGATGTGATGCCAAAATATTGCACTTATCCAAACAAAAGTGTGTTTTTTTTTTCCCAAGTACAGCACAAATGGAACCAGCTTAACAACACGGCCACGCTGCGAAAAAAATAATGACTGTAGCACTAAAAATAGAGTTAATCTGCATGATAGGAAGTGATTGAAAAAACGAAGCTCACGTTTTGACTTTATGGTAATTGGTAATCTAGTTAAGTGAGGTCTACGATTACTCACACTGAGCAACTAAATAGGGGGTATGATACGATCCAAAACCAAATACCAAATCGAGTGACCACGTATGACACCGCTCGCTTGCACTCGGCTCACACCACGATCCGTGCAGAGCCTCAACCTTAATTTACAAGCTCCTGAGCTCCACAAACACCTCTACCACTATTTTTACTCCACGATCCCCAGACTCCCCACAAAATCCCACAACCGCCTTCAATTCCCTTTTCTTAATCCTTAACAAATAAACCGCCCAACCAAGCTTCGAAACACAAACAAACAATCCCTTAGAAATGAGACACCACGCTCTCCCCCCTCTCCATCCATTCCTCCTCCGAAGAGCCTACTCAACAGCCCCACCCCTAATCACAAAAACCACCATCCCAGCCGCACACACTGGCCACATAACCCTCCTAACTCTCGCCCGCCCCGTCGCCAAAAACGCCATCTCAACCGCACTCCTAAAAGAACTCCGCGAGCACGTCACTCCCCTCCTCAACCCTACCTCAACCTCCACCCGCGCTCTAATTCTAGCCAGTAACGTCCCAGGCATATTCTGTGCGGGTGCGGATTTAAAAGAGCGCGCGACATTCACCCCCGAGCAGACAGCTACCTTTCTCGCGAACCTGCGAGGTGCTCTACGGGATATCTCCGCCCTGCCGATTCCCACGATATCTGCCATTAGCGGACTAGCGCTGGGCGGTGGACTTGAGTTGGCTTTAGCAACGGACTTGCGAGTACTGGGCTCCCGTGCGCAGGTTGGATTGCCAGAGACTAGATTGGGAATTATCCCCGGTGCTGGTGGGACATACCGTCTCCCACGGTTGATTGGGGTTTCCAGAGCTAAGGATTTGATTTTTACGGGGAGGAGGGTGAGTGCCGAGGAGGCGCTGGTGTTGGGATTGGCGAATAGGGTTGTGAAGGTTGCGGAGGAGAGAGGGGAAGGGATGGATGAGGTTGTTACAGCTGCCGTGGAGCTTGCGGGGGAGATTTGTGGGGGTGGGCCGGTTGCGCTCAGGATGGGGAAACGGGCAGTTGAGGGGGGTTGCGAAGAGACGGAGAATAAGGCTTACGAGGGGGTGGTCGCAACGGAGGATAGGGATGAAGCGTTAAAAGCGTTTAGGGAGAAGAGAAAGCCAGTGTTTAAAGGGAGGTAATCGATCTGTTTTTTTTAGAGCGATAATATAAATACCAGGGGATAATGATACATGGTTACAGCGGGGCTATGGATGGTGCAGTTGGAATGAGCACTGTGGGGTTTCTCGAGTGACAATGTGTGACAGGCAAAGAGCTCGGTGCCTCACTCACACCAACGTTCCCTCCAAGAAGCAACAAAGCATGTAGTGACCTGCGGACCTTTACGGACACCTTTCCAATTTCCAACCCAACGCATTGTGGAAGAGGTCGAAAAGAAGGGTATCCAGAGGATATCAAAGGACTTCCCCCCCCTCAGATAGCCGCTATAGGCCACGTTAAGGGCCATGGCATGGATTACGACCAAAGTGCGCGGATTACTTATAGGGCGGGTATTGATCATGTATTTAAAGCTGCTCTTTTCCCATATCTCGTAAAGTATCAACAACAACACTTCTTTCCTCTCCGCATCTTAACCCCGGACAAGACGAGTCTCCCACAGTATTTACCAATCATGGTAAGTTATCATTAGTCTGAACAAAACACCCATTCGAACATTTTCTTCGCTTCTCGTTAATTTTACAAGGTTTTCTGGGTTCATATTCTTCTCGGGCCACCCCAAGACCCTGGTGATTACACCTGCCACCGATTTCTTGCCCGAGGCAGGATTGGCAGCGAGTTAGGGCCGCCGGAATTCGGCAAACCTCACAATTACACCTAAGGAGCATAAGTCCGATCCCCAGAGGAAGCCAGAAAGTGGAGTACGGCATCCAACGGCAACAAAAACTCACGCCATCTCCCATACTCGCACAGTAATCCAAATGCAAGACTTTGATATTGTATTTCACATGTCCCCTCAACAATGCAGAACTCATAACGAAAAAAAAAAAAAAAACCTTCAACTATACATCAAAAATGCGGAAAGAGAAAGAAAGAAAGAAAGAAAGAAAACACGAATTAACTATCAAACCCCTCCCTCGCAGCCCCCCTAACCCTTCCCTCAGTCTCATACGCCTTGGCTTTAACATCACCCTTAATCTCCTCCTTCATAACCTTGCCTTCCCCCCAACTTCATTCGCCTTCCCAGTAGCTTCAGCAGCACTCCCCTTCGCTTTGCCCGCAACCTTACTCCCAACCCCCCCCGCCTTCGCCGCCGTGCCGGAAACTGTCTTCTTTGCCGTCTTAGCGATTGACTCTCCGGTTTCTATCCCCTTGATTGCCACGTCCGCTGCTACGCGGTCGACAGCCTTGGCAACCTTTTTGGCGCTCTCGGCTATGGTTTTTGATGATGGTGATGTGGTGCTTAGGTGGCGGGCGGGTAGGACCAAAGCGGGCTTTGGAAGGCCAACGCGGCGGAGGAGGAGGAGGGGGCGGAGGGATGTCATTTTTGAGATTGTTCTTATTGGAGTTGGATATATGTATTTGTATATCTGCACGCGCGCGCGCGTGTATGTGTGTGTGCAGGAATTAAACTCCGCGCGGTAGCTGAGATGTGTGAAAGTGGTGGATTTTGGTGATAAGTTGGGGGTTGTTGGGGAATTTATATACGGCTACTTCACTTTGCTAACTAACTTTACTTTTCCCCAACTAATTCTCGCGCGTGCCATCGTGGTTGGTTGGCTGTGAATAGTAGTGTATCGGCACTCCCGTGACGTCATTGCATATTGGTATAACGTACTTGTGATGTCAGATCTATCTACTTCTACTACGGACCAACGCTTGCAGAATGAAAAAACACAAGGCGGCGATTTTTTTTTCTTCCCGAGATAATTATCTGGTTTACATCCGAGGTGTTGCGAAAATGTTTCTGGTATGATAGTCTACATAGACCGTGAGGTTGGGGATTGGGGTCGGCACGCGTCAGGAGATATCACTCATTCTTGGCAAGTACGATCCAGATCCGGGAATCTGCAGGCGGAGTACTGTACCGGTAAAGTACGGTAGAGAAATGGTGAGTTGGGAATTGAAAACAAAGAGATGGGAAAGGGACTCTTAATATCTACCGACATGAGATTGGTGAAAAAAGTACAAGTAGAATGCGAGTTATCACCATCTCTAACTCCTGCTATAAAGTTACAAAAAGGGAAGGGGGGATAAGTGAACGTGGGAAAAAGTATTTCCGATAATCTTATACAAATCTCTGCTGAGAATACCCGCGCGCGCGCGTCTTTGCCAAGAAGGGCGCTTGCCAGCCTATATTTTCTGGGAGTCACAGCAAGTCACTAGCAGAATATCGGCTGGCGGTGTTGAAACATGTTTCTGGCACTACTGTGGTGTCACTCGCACTATTGCTTTTCCCCTTGCATCATGTTAGAAGGGAAAGGGAAGAGTGAGAAGACAAGTTTACGGTGTAGTTTAGAGAAGACGAGAGTTTTGGGAAGCGGGGATAAAAGTTGAAGTTAGGATGATGATTGGTTGTATTAGTTTAGGTTAAGGTTGCACAGAAGACAACCATTCTACAACTATAAGAAACTTGTTCTGCCAAGACTACTACTACAACAGCATGACTAAGCAACAAATACCAACAAATACCAACAAATACCAACACATCAGACCTTATGGCTGAGTCTAGATCTCTAGTCTAGACCCCTCACACTACTTGAGTATTGGATATACTCCTTGCATCTCTTTTACTCTCCTTTCTTGCTGGGACTCTCCTTCAGCATTGCTAAGATGGAACCCATGCATTGGCAAACACTCAGAGAGATGGGTGTGAGACCAGTGGATAAGGTGACTATTCAAACTCATGGCATTGAACTGGCAGGCTGGACCCTCAAGTGGCTTGACTACTGACTCTTGAACAATACTGAAACATCAACACATTTCATGAACAGACTGGCTCTGACTCAGGGAGACTTCTTTAGAATCAAAAGACTCTCCACTCTTGGCACAGGACTGTCCCCATATAGAGCATGCAGATTGGGGAAGGGGGTTATCCTACCTACACTGCTGTACAGGACTGAGTTATTGACCCTGATGGTGACTATGAAAAAGAAGATGCAAACATTTTGGAATAGGGTGGTGTGGTGGATCACCAATACATTCTTGGTAATCAACCTGACAACTCTATTAGCTGAAGCCTGCTTAGTGCCAGTAGAGTTATATATCAAGCAAGTCTCACTCATGACAGTGGTCTGCATTACTATAGCCCTACCTGAAAACAGTGTTACAACAGTGATGCTTCTGGGGTATTACTCCATAGTTCAGCCCTTTTGATTGGGGATGAACTAGAGGCTAGCTTTTTTTGAAGAAGGGAAGCATATGGCCAAAGACCTGGAATTCATTATCCAAGTCAAATATCTAAAAATACCTCCTGATAGATGAGATAGAGGCAAGGGCAGCCATGATTTTTGAGAGGTGGTCCTTTTCTAAAAAAACCTAGCTAACTGGCTCCTGTTACTGAAGAAGGCACATAAGGCTGGATAGAAGTAAAGGAGAAAGTGAGGAAAGATATATAAAGGGAATAGACAGATGTGGCCTACCCCTCTTACTACCACTACAGACCCCCGTTTAGGACATGTTAGAACTTTATAGTCCTGCTCAAATTCCAAGTAGGTCGAATACACCAAATCAGGGTGAACAACAGCTACCTAAATGCATAATCAGATTAGTTTAGTTATGATCATAACCCCACTTATGACCATTGTGGGTTAGCTGACCAGACATTTCATCACATTATCATAGATTGTCCAACCTTGACGAGGCAGAGGGAGGGGTTGGATCTGGAGGATTTCAGCATAGGGCCAGATTTGGCCCTGTGGAAAGAAAATGAGGTAGGGAGAATTTTAGTTAGGAAATTTTCATTGTTTGTTTCTAAGAATATAGTGAATTTTCCAGTGAAACTGGGAGGATTTCCTTTTATGAGAGGTTCCGTTTTGGGTTCCTAAATGATGTTTCAGCCCTTAGGGCTTATGATGGATGAGATTGATTTTTATCGGTATTTGTTTTTAGGGGGGTTGAAGTTTCTTTTGTTTTAGTGTAGGTTTTCCAGGCCATACCTTAGGGTGCATGCCTGGTTTTTCCTGTAAGCTACGAATAAAACCAAGGATTTAACAAAAACAATTTTTTTTTTACTCTCCTTTCTGTTATTGTTCGCTCGACCCCTTTTTTTTTTGTCCCGCTCCCAACAGTAGATAGTCAGGGTCTTTCGCCCTTCCCTTTGAGATAGTCAAGCATTCTCGTTTCTCTAGCAATCAATCACTTCATCGTATCATCGTTCCATTCCAATATTCTCACAACAGGCGGGGGGCCCTTCTTGGCAAAGACGCGCGAGTAAGGGTTCTCTATATTTTTCAGATTTTTGATGATACAATCTACTGTACGGATAGCAGTAGAGGTCATTAAGCGAGTCGCCAAGGGCCAAAAACACACCAAAATTGGGGTTTCTCAAGCCACCAAAACTCAATGAATTTTACTGCAATCATTGTAAAAAAATTTTAAAATTTTTTCATCCATCCAGGATATATCATATCATTTTTGAAAATTTTTATATTGTGACCATGCAGGGTGGTGGGCATTTGAAGTTGGTGAGGCCAATTGCAACGTATCTTTTGCATACGAGTATCATACAAAAAGCCTTGTCTTGGCAGGTATCTCGGGGCTACAACGCAAAGATCTTCCTACCACTTTGTAGTAGTTGAAGCAAAAAAAAAAAAAAAAAAAATGATATGATATATTCCAGACATATGAAAAAAATTGGAAAATTTTTTTTTGCAACGATTGCAGTAAAATTCATTGATTTTTAATGTCTTGAAAAACCCCAATTTTGGTGTGTTTTTGGCCCTTGGCGACTCACTTAACGACCTCTACAAGCACAAGTACTGATCGGCATGAGTGAGTGGGAGGTTGTGAATTGCAGTGGAGCGGGTATTGGTTAGGTGGTTTTGGAGGCTTTTGGGGAGATTAGTGATTGAGTATGATAGATTCTCTACGGTAGATAATCACAGACAGCCAACTTGGTGACTTCATTCCAGGGGAAACATCATACGGTAGCTAGGTATCTTTTCGTATGGTTTGTAGGCAGGACAAATCTATCCTATTTACCCAAGACAGTAGCATCCATCTCATGCAGTACTTCAAACCACCAGATATCGCAAAAAATCTATCTATCATACAACACAAGTCTCTGTCTAACTTATACCCGCTTCTAGACTAAGTTACCTGACATCACAAATTACAAATTCTACTTCAACCCGCCCAAAAAACAATACTCCGCAACCTGCTCTTCATCCGGCCACTCTTGGATCAAAACCTTGACATCCCTCAACACCTCCTGCCTAACACTTTCCTCATCATCCCCTTCCACCTCCTGTTGCCTGTGGCCAGCAGGAACCTCCAGAAACACCTTCGCGGCAACAATCACCCTCCTTGCCATCGGCTTATCCCCATCGTCCATCCAGTCCGCAGCAGCCGTGACCCACTCGATAATCCTTCCGATTTCACGATACCTCCTGGCGAAGCCCAATACACGTACGTAAGCATGCACACTAGCCGGCGCGGGCGTCAACAACGGCGGTAATTCTTGATCGGCAATCCTCATCTTCGGCTTGTTTAGTCCCACGTTTTTTTCAAAAATGTGCACGACCTGATCTACCGGGTCCCTGTCATCCCATAGCACACCCATGCCGAGGCGCATGTTCTTCTCGACAGCAACACATAACGCGCGGAGCGTTTCCGAGTCCTCGCTGACGAGGCGGGTCATTTTTTTGTAGACTTCCCAGATGATGCGGATACGGTTTGGCTTGTCATTCGCCCTTTTTGAATCGAGGGTTCGGGCGAGGCGCGCGAGGACGGTGTTGTACGCTGGTGCGAACATTGGCTTTTGCGCGAGGAGGAGGCGGATGGCCGGCTCGAGTTTGTCGTTCTTGCGGTGGAGGAGGAGGGATATGTATGCTGTTAGGATGCGCGGGTCTGTAGGCTTGGCAGAAGGGGACGAGGATGGGAGGGGGTAGTTCCAGGTTTCTAGGATTCTGTGGGCGTGATTGAGATCGCGGCTGTGGGATATTAGCAGTGCGAGAATGCGGCGACTGGGTGGGACGTTGTCCCTTTTCATCATGATGAATAGTTCGTCTATGTCTGGTACGGGTATGGGGACGTATACGCCCTCGTTGAGGTTCCTCGGAGGCGGAAGAACTTCTTTTGCCTCGCCTGCAACGACCCGGTAGTTGGTCTCTCGTTGCAGGCGGCGGATAGTGTCCAGACGGGGCTTTTCCCGGAGAGATTTTTTCCGCTCGATGTGCTCTGCGTGCATTTGCTGGCGGGTAAGTTTCTCGGCATAGAGGGCTTTGGCGATGAGTTCCTCCCAGACGTCGCGGTGGGGGATCGTGCCGTCCTGTCGGCAGTCGAGGAATATGGCCCATGCTTCGTCTATAGTGCGAGTAGCACGGATGCGGGACGCCCAGGTGGAGGTCGGGGAGGGTGATATGAGGTGTCGGAGTTTGAGGTGGAAAGTTCTAGTCTGAACGGTAGGCGTGTTGTCTGTATCTTTGCCAGCGAGAATCAAGGCCGAGTATTCCCAATCATAGAGGGGATAGCCTGCCTCTGTCATCCGCTGAATAACCTCAGCGGCACGAGAGATTCCAGGTGGAATACGACTCTCCCGGCCATCCCTTTCAAACGGCCAGGGCGGCCAGGTCGTGACCATATTCCGAACGGTTTGCTTCTCAGGGGGTGTTTTAGCATGGGCCAATTGGACACTTATTATCGCTCGATAGCCTTCCCGTATAAGAGGGATACCCATGGCAGCCATCTTGTGCAAAATCAGAAACTGGCTTCGTTGAAGGATCGGAAGATGGGCGAAGGGTCTGTCGGATGCTGGTAAGGAGAAGCAAGTCAATAGGCGGTTATAGAGTCTGGCCACTCGAGATGGCGAGGAGCGTGGCTTTGGGGAGTCTGGTCGGTGAAGATGTGTTACGAGAAGTTTGGCGACTATGGAGATAGCAGGAGGCCAGGTTGACCGGACTCTTCGAAGCAAGCGAAGTAGGAGTAGAACTATCGTCTTGTCCTCGGAAATAGCGAGGGGGTTGGACGGGAATAGCGTACTTTCAATCATTGGAAAGAGAGCTTGGATATTGTCCCGAATAAAATACCTCCGCCGAAGAGTGAACAGGATAAGAAACGGAGGAATTCGATATGTATGTCTTGCTCCTACGGTATTCCGGGGCGATGATGGTTGTATATTCTTTGCGTCGTTCGAACCAAGATCGCCATTGTTATGCAATGGTTGGACTCCTCTTGCCTTCCCTGTGAGTTCGGCATCCAGAATTTCCTGCTCTTCTAATACTCTATCCACCATCTCGCTCCTGACTCTAGTACCCAAATCCAATCTATATCCCGCCAATCCACCATCTTTAGCAGTGAGAACCCATGTCCACACCAATACATCTTCAGGTGTGTAGCCCCTCCGCTCCAGATATTCTCTAACACCGGAGGTGAAAACCTCTCGAAGAGTTATTTCGTCATGCTCCTCACTGAGATTGGCCGCACTCTCCAGTACTGGAAATCTAAACGACGAGTGAGGATAAAGTTTGTATATATGATAAATCAGGTTCATAGTGATGCTCTTTAACGAGTAGCGTTCTCTTTGAACCCCATCTTGATCAATATACCTCACTTTCACCCCCCCAAAGTATGGCCACTTCAATGCTCGTCCGGGCCGAACCGGCCGATATCTATCCTTTTTAGATCTGGGTCTGGGCTTCAAAGGATCCACGTGTGAGAGGTCAAGCTTGCCCGATGCCTTTCTTGGGATGTCTCTTGCGTGGCCGATGCTTCTCAACAACGAGAGTAAGGAATCATCCTCTGTCCCAGACAGTTTGTTGGAGTCATCAACCTCATCCCTTTTCCTCTTCTTCTTCTCAACTGCCCACCTCCCAAGCTTTCTGTCGGGATTCTTTCCTGAATTTTTGCCCTGTATCGTGCTTGAACCCTTGACACTGTTTGCCGCTTCAAAGTCTCCGCCATCGGTTTCCAACTCTGAACCAGCAACTCCCTTCCCACATTCCCTCGTCAATGCTGAACCAGAACTTCTTCTCAATCCTTTCCCCACCCGTAACCTACCCGTGTCCAAACATCCACCGTCGACAATCCAATCAAGACGGGAGACCAATGTAGAACTCAATGGACGGCGGAGAAGTAGCCTACGCAGCGGCAAGCTGAATATGGGAAGTGACATTCATCGAGGTTTTCTCAGCGGGTGTTGGACGCCGGAGACGGGCTAATTGCGGGGCGGTGGGGGTAATTTGTGGGATTTTTTGTTGGAAAGGAAAAAATTGAAGGATCGACGAGATATATGCTTAGTCATCATGCTGGGAAGCGCTTTTTTTTTTTTTGTGGGATTGTTTGGAAGGGTTCACTAGTGGGCCGGGGGAAAGTGAAGAGGATAAAAAAAGAGGGTTAGATTGAGCGAAATTGTATTATTCAAGGGCAATTATGATACAGTGAAATGGAGAATTATTTTTGAGATGAAGGGTTCATATAACATTTTTTGGAGTGAGAGCGGAGGGTTGGGGGGGAACTTTGTTACAAAAGGAGGTGAGGTTTGAGATTCTGGCTGTTGGCATGAGGTACAAGTATCATACAGTAGGTGAGGCGGTGGTGATGTTCTCATGTGCGGCGCAAAGAACAGCTGCTGCAAGCTGCCACAAGCGAAGACATCTCCGCTTTCACCTTTGATAAGTCATCACTGTAATATCAAAATCTTTTGGGAACAAGCTACTTTTTATCAAGGGAATTTGTGAAATCAAAGTTCACAACAACTCTTTGAATATCATATATATTTATCATATCTTTAATAGATAGAGTATTACATCTAGACTACCTCATCTTGTGAAGGGGAGAGCTTTTCAGTATAATAGGCGCTTAAAAGGTAGCTGTAGGGTAGGTAGTAGACCAGGGGAATTTCAAGTCGCGACTTCACCAATAAATACCGTAGATGATCATGATAACCACCATCACACTCAACAAGACAGGAAAATAAACAAAGATAACGAGGGAAATTTCCATAATTTTTTTCTTACATTCATTTTGAAATAGAAGAAATAAAAATACACTTTCCCCTAATCTTTTATTCCTGCCCTCTTTTGAAGAAAAGGCCTTTATTTGGTTGCAGCCTCGCTTCCCTCAAATCATTCCTCTCTCTCTACCTTACTGTAGTTTAGTCGCGTCCCCATTCCAAACTGAATTTTGTATCCTCATTTTCTCCTCGCCTCAAATTTTCTCATATTTCCCCTAAACCGCCTCCTTTTTTTTTTCTCACCATCTTCTTCAAACTACTCCAACTGATCCCTATTTTTAACCTCTTAAAGTTAAGGTATTAAAAAGGGTTGTGGTTAATTCGAATTATTCGTGCTTAGTGGATCTTTTTTTTTTTTTTTTTTTTTTGTCGTTCCCTTGTCCACTTTACCTCGCAACCCTTACTTTTCCCCTTCTCTCCCACCCGGTTCCCCCCTTCTCAATCTTTACTCGCACAACCCACGCCAACTCTTCCTTTAAGGTTACGCTTTATACGGCCGGAACAGCTTCCCTCTCTCATACACTTCCCTTAGAAATTTTTTTACTTCTCTTCAAAACAAAAAAAGGTCAAGTCAGCCCAAATACGCTTTTCTAATCCGATAGCCAATCGGCAGCTTTATTTCATCTCCAAGCCAAAATTTTTTTTTTTTTTAATTATCCCTCCATCCCCTCACACAAATTCAAACCCCCCCCCCTCTCCCACACCACAAACTATCCATACCACGGACTCTCCGTACGGTAGTAGTTTGTCCCCATCGCTGGACGCTGTACCTTACTATCATAAGCTGCAACCAACTGCAACCTACAACCACAGCAATGGGAGCCGCAAACTCTCCCTCCCCCGCGCCTGTAACTGTCCAAGACGCCGCTAGTAACTCGAATTTAACGTCCACGACCACGACAACTGCATCTGCATCTGCTACCGAGAATATTCCCGCGATAGATGCCTCTTCACATCAACAGCCACAACAGCCCCTTGTCAGTTCCACTCTCACTAATGCAAACTCGATTACTGGGAAGCGTAAAAGAAGCCATTCTCCTTCCGCGTCCATCACCTCGCCACAGCAGCGATCGCCTACAAAGAAGAAACTCGACGATTCCAAAAAGCCCGATAGCGATGCCACCATGACCACGACTATTGAAGATAGGGCATCGCAGAGGTTGTTGTTTATGGAGGCTACTATGAGGGATCTCTTGACCGTACTAAAATCGTAAGCTTATCCGAATCTTTTCCCTTTGCTTTCACCTCATCTCTATTCTCGTCCCTCCTAACACCTTACAGAAGCGATCCAACTCCCTCCATCCTTCGCCATCCGATCCCAAACAGCACGCCTTCGCCTTCCGGAGCGCCTCCTGTCAAGCGTACCAAGATTTCGCCTTCGTCGCCCAACACGATAGCTGAAAAGCTTTCGCGGGTGACATACACGTCGCTAACTACCCTGCTTGCCGACATCAGTGCTGTTTGTCGCGAATTGCTAACCTCTCCTGATAACGAACGGCCGAACGGTTCACTCACTAATGGCACCTCTAGCACGGGTTCTGGTCGTGGACTCCCCTTTGTGGCACAAGTTATCCATTTTGAGGAGTTGGCAAAGCAAATAATCACGCGAGAGCGTGTACGCAGAGCCGATTTGTTCGATTTTGTGGAAGAGATGTCCGGGGATTCCGCTATCCCAAATCCCGTGGGAGGTGGAGGAAAATTAGCATTGACCGTCATGGGGCAGCATGGCCCCCTGTTTTCGTCGTTACAGAATCCTATCAACGTCCCGCCTAGGGGCGATTCGGTACCTTCATCAAGGTCGACTTCAGCATCCGCGTCTCCAAAATCTTCAGCTTCAACAGCCCCTACATCTACTGCGACTTCTCCTAAAGCTGAGCCATTGACCGAGTGCCCTGTTTACACTCCGCTAAATGAGTCTAATCTTCCTCCGCTTATATCTACAGTCAAAGCACTTCCATCAAACGGCCAGGTTCTGAGAGGTGTTCGAAAAGTCGCAGGCACTGAGGTAGCCAAGGTTCCAACTTTGGGCGAAGCATTTCCTGCGCCCCGTGGGTTGCAGCCGTTGCCTCCCCCCAAGCCATATTTATGTCAGCCTTATGTGATAGGACTGAAATGGGGCGGGGCGGTTGGAGTTGGAGGTATCAGGGTGGAAAATCCGTTGAACGATAGGCGTGAGGGCTGTGGAGACTGGATCACATACAAGAACAATATGCCGCCAAATCATCCGTTAGCCCGACATGAACCGCCCAGGTCGAGAGCACCGTTACCTGCAGATTTTGTAGCTGCGTATAGTAGCTTTGCGCCTACCAGGGATGACTCTGGCTCAAGGATTCCAACTGCAATTAGGAATCGGGTATGGTGGCATAAGACCGGCGAGCAACTATTTGCTAAGGAATTTGCGGACGATCCTTCCCTTTGCCAGATGTCCAGCCAACCTGATAAAAAGGTCGCTGTGGGTGAGAGCCAGAAAGAAGAGATGGAACTGAATGATGAAGAATTACGCAAAGTAATTGATGACTGGGAGCCGGGCAAAGAAATACCTATAGATTCCAGATTACTTGACGGAACAGATGGCGGTGCGGAGGCAATCGTGGCTGGGGAGAAGAAAGTGGAGGAGGTGAATACAACAGGCGTGGATACTGCAAGTACGGAAGAGGACCTAGAGAAGTCATCATCGGAAACAACATTATCGGAGATATCCGACTTGTTGCAAAGTCTGCGCAGCCAGCAGTTGGCTCGCCTAAGTACAGTTCCCCTTACCCAACCCAAGCCTCCAGTCGGGAAAGGAGTGGTACCAGGTACACCTCTATCGCCCAACGAGGAAGAGGTTGGGCTGTATAATACCATCCGGGATAGGTTATCTGAACTCGTATCCAAGCTTCCGCCTCATCTGGTAGCAACCCTCGACGGCAATCCTGATAGCGATCTTGCCCTTAGCAGTAAAGTCCCTGTCCTCAACGGACACATCTTCAAGGGCACACTCCCAGCAGATGAATCCAACCTGCCGAAACTGTCGACACCACAGGTTCAAGGCGCGGCAATGGCTGCAATGAATGCAGCGGCGGGTCTCTCGCCCGTCAATACCGCGCCTGTAGCACACATGACCCCAGCTCGTAGTCAACAACATCACCACCATCACACCACCCCAACCACTTCCCGTCCATTGCCGAACCTACCAAACATCAGCGTGGGCGGGCAGTACCACGGACACCAGATGCCCCACTATCACGGACACACAATCCCTGCTGTAACAACCCCGCACCACTACCCATCTCCCTACGCTCCCGCCGCATCACCAATGCCTACACCAACCCCCCAGGGGCAATATCAACCCCCACCCCCCCGCGTTGTCAGTCCTCTGAATCACCGCCAACCCGCTCCTCAACAGCAATTCCACGGCCACAGCTTACCCGCGCAGACATATCAGAACTCCCCCTCGTCCTACCAGACCCCGCCACCCCCGCGGCGTACCGGAGTCCCACCACCACAGGGACTCGCGGCGGTGGGAGTTGGCTATAGCTCGCCGGCGTACACTAATAGCGCTGGATTGCGCATGGGCGTGCAACATACCCAGCAAAGTATGGGCTCTGGAGCCATGCCTGGAGGGAGGTATGCCGGTAGACGGAGATAGAAATGGTCCTCTTCATTCAATTTTTCTTTCCAATCTTACAATTTTCTTTTCCCTTTGAAAAAAGGACAACAAAAAGATAAAGGCTTGGGTTTTATTCTTGCTTCGGTTTTTGCTTTTCCTTGTCATTTTTTCTTCCTTTCTTCTCTATTCTACTACTGGATGTTCGTAGTGGTTGGTTTGGTTTGGGTGGTTCTTTTTTTCTCCTACTACTTGTTACTCTTAGGTTCTTATTCTCACCTTGTCGTTTGTTCCCATTTTACTCAAATTTCCTTCTTACCAGCACTTTCTGTTAACTAACCTTTTGTTTTCTTTCCTACCAACTTGCTGATAACCAACTACACTTCGCTTCTCGTTTCTGAAACCAAATTTAAATTCTTTTCCGTTTCTCTTCATTCATGTTCCTCCCTTCCTTCCTTGCTTCGTTATTACTTTTCTATTCGAGAGGGAGTGAGAAAAAGTTGGTTGGTTGGTTGGATCGTTAGTTGGTTAAAGCAGGTCCCTGGCAACGCCCACTTATTGTCGCCATGTATGCATGCATGTAAAAGTTGAGTTAATCTGTGTACTCCTTTGTGGATTGGGGATTGATCAGTTGGTCGGTTTCTTTGGTCGGTAAGCTGGTATGGTTATTATTAGCAATTTAGTTTTTTTTTCTTTTTTTTTTTTTTTTTTTTTTTTTTTTTTTTTTTTTTTTCTTCTGTTTTAGAGATGTTCTGGTTATTAACTTGTGTTTGTTGAATTCTGTGGTGATACTGTACCGTAGGGTAGAGTAGGGTTTTGCTAGCTATGACTGGGGGATGGATGGATGGTAATGAGAAATCCTGAATACAGTACTGTACAGACGGACAGCTCTGCTAAGTTAAATTTACTGTGCAATATCTGATGCAGTGCTGGAATGTCCTAATGGCAGTCGGTGTAGTTGCTAGTTAGATAGACTATGAATGCGAAGGATAAGAGCTCCATTCACGACATAAACCTACCCTGAACGGACCACCACCCCCACCTCCACAAACCTCCAACTACTACATCACCATCAACTACGCATAAATCCAATGGCCCTCCATCTCACCAGCCAATAACTTGGTGTACAAGGGTAGATGATGAATTGATGGTACACTACACCAAGACACTGTTCGCCTGAAGGAATGCCTATTTTGTCCACCATCAACAACCCTGCTCCGCACCATCAATTCATGATCTACCCTTGTACTGTACCTGTAAAAACTCTCATCCACCCACAGTCAACCAGTCAACGAGCTTCCCACCCACAACCCAACCAACACGAAACCACGTGACGCCGCGCATCTCCACTCTACATATATCATACTTGTAAACCAGCCAAACACCCCAGTCCAACCACCCACAAACAATCATTACCAAAGCACAAAATACTCAAGCAAACAAACCCGTATCATAGTTTCCCCCTAAATTTCAAGCCCCAACCCAACCCCAGTAAAACAACCCGAGCCACAAAGTCCGGTATTCTACTTATCTTGTATTGTACAGTCCCCTACAGTAAATTATGGGCGATCTGATCATCTGATAAGCCATCTAATCTGATCTCTTGCTTCCTTCCTTCTGCTCGACGCCCGGCATCCTTGGCAAACCGAGCGGAAAGAGAAGAAAGGGGAAAAGAAAAAAAAAAGTGAGCAGAACGCCTTGAAGAGCGGACACGAAATCTCGAGGTCTCGAGTATGATAGGCTCTTGCTAGTGTATGATACTGTACAACGCAAATTTCGAAAGTCCCAGCTAATCCGATACCTTTCTTTCTTCCCTTCCTCCCGCCCAATCCCTCACGCCCTTTGCAAAACCCCGAGACATCCCGGCAAGCCGGGCGGAAAGAGAAGAAACAAAGGGAGAAAAAAAAAAAAGAAAAAAAAAATGTCAGCAGAACGCCTACCGGAAGGAGCGACCGCACTCGAGTGGGAACCCAGCTAGTTATACCGTACCATATACACTACTCTAACTCCTCCGCAGTACAAATGTAAAAAAACCCAGCACAGAACGCCCAAAACATCATTTCCTTGATTATATAAAAATATAAAAAAAATAATTCCACTTTCCGTGATACCCCCCGGGACAGACAGACAGACCATTGTCCCTGCCCTACCCCACTAGCTTCAGCACAATAACTCACCCTATCATCATGTAATACAAACCCAGAACCCCAGACTCCTACACACTAATCCGGGATAAGATAAGGCAAAGCGACAACATTTCATTTCATTTCCCCCCCCCCCCCCCACTGCTATTCACCTACCTACGCAAAGTTAGCAGGCTAGCAAAGTAAAACCGAGCTCAACACTATGGTTCTGCTCACGATAAACCAACAAAAATGTAGTTATAAAAAAAAAAATAGGCCCGAGAAAAAGTTAATACGTACCTAAGAACTGGACAAGATTAAATTCCGAAAGAACCACCCCCTATAGCCAAGAGGTGTCCCTATCATGCCTATCACTCAGAAATTTGTTATCCTAATTATTCAGGGTGGTATTAACTTTTTGAAAAAAACAGTAACTTTCAGCCCAAGTGAACACAAACAGTGACTTTTTTTTTAAAAAGTATTTATTGTCACAAAATCCTTAAAAAAGTAGGGCTTTTGGTTAGGTTTCACGTTAGGGTATAGCCCCAAGTAGTGTAAAACTTGCGAAAAAGAAAATTTTTTTTTTACTTTCTATCCACACTCATCAGCAGTTTTGCCCCCAAAAATTTTTTGAAGAAATCATCAATTCTCACCCGGGAAATCATGTCAATCGAGGTTGCTTAGTAAGTAGACAGCGGTGTCTTGGCCAGGATTGTCGCAAAATAACCAACAATCCACAACTTTGACCATGCCGTCAAATCAAAGTACTAGCAAACGTCATATGGCAACCACAGAGGAAAGAGTGAGGATAATTGAGTTCCATGCAGAAGGGAAAAGCTACCATCAAATTGCCCATGAAACAGGCTTTTCAAAGGATACTGCACAAAATATCATCAATTGCTGGTCCAGAACTGGTAAATTAAAGCCTCCTCCATGCCCAGGAAAATTGCCAGCTCTGAATGATCGAGACATGAGACACTTAGTACAACTCTCTGATTCACATCCCCAAGCCACACTCACTGAAATTGCCCTGGAGTCTGGTTTGAAGGTCAAACCTCACATAATCGGTAAATATTTGCATAAGGAAAATCATTTTGTTTTTCTTGCCCACTGCAAGCCATGGCTAGGAAGAGAGTCAAGAAAGCGAAGGAAGAGATGGTGTAGAGAGAGGAGAAGATGGAGAAAGTAAACCTTTCAAAAGGTTGTCTATATAGATGAGGTTTGGCTGCAGGTGGGTTCAGGAACGGGTTGGAGGAGAAAGGTATGAAGGAAGCCAGGACCACAATTCGCCTATAAAGCACAAAACCTACAGCCTACCTTTATTGGAGAACTCCTCTCTGTAGGCTTCTGGGCTGCATTTTCATATGGGAATCACACTCCATTGATTCCTCTTCGCAAACAGACAGAAAATGAGTGAAAGAGTGAGAAGGATCGGTTAGGATTCAACTCTAACCAATATATTTATGAGATCCTAGTTCCTCATCTTCTACCCTTTTATGTGAAGTGTGGAGGTTTAGAGGAAGGTATTGAGACTATTGAGGATGGGGCCAGTTATCATACATCAGACTATACATGACAATATCAGTTGCAGTATGGAATAAAAAAGATGGACTGGCCACCACACTCGCCTGACCTGAACCCAATCGAGAATGTTTAGGCACTTTTCAAATAACATTATCGCCAAACAGTCTGGGAAAGGCAAAGAATACCTAGGGATGAGGAGCAGTTGATTGCTTTGGCACAGGAGGTAGGGAAGGGTTACCATGGAGGCATATTTATACCTATATTAATGGCATGCCTGGGCAAATCCTAACTTATATAAGAAGTAATGGGGGATCAACTAGGTGGTAAAATGTAATCTAGCTCTTCAGATATCTTCCTAGATAGGACTCAAATTAAGCGGTAAAAGTTTTGTTTTCGTAGCAGCCGTGAATGGGAGGGTGTTCATCCCCACCAAGACTGGTGTCTACTTACCAAATGACCTCTATTGATGTCACACTCAGTTGATGGGGAAGTATTTCCTGAAAAACCCACAAGTTAACCATGATGTCGTGCAGTATATAGGATTGCTGAATTTACTTAAAATGTACAAATAACATCATAGGGTATCAGTAAATCTGCAATACCTTCCTTTCTCTCTCTCTCTCCCCAACATGTACTATTATATCATAATAACAAGTATATATATTTCCATAAAAGTTTCCTTTTTTTCTTTAGTATCTCTCTCCTAATTGTATTTTCCTAAAAAAAAAAATAAAAAAAAAAAGTTCAAAATTGGCACAAAATTTTACCGTAAATTTTTTTTTTTTTTTTTTTTTTGCCAGGTCCTAAGTGAACAAATTGTTGGTTTATCGTGAGCGGAACCATACAACACAGGAATATGCAAAATCTACAGCCCCAGACCCACGCACTCTACTCTACTCTACTCTAGACCGATCCCGCCAAGGGCGAGAAACCCCCCCCAGGACAAACGTTTAAATAACTGAAAGAAAAAGAAAAGAAAAAAAAAAAACTACCGTTCTTTTCTGTGCTGTTAGTGCTTCTGCCGATTTTTTTTATTATACCCTTTGCGAGGGGATGGCGTTGCGGGGGGGGAGGGATAAGAGTAAAGAGATCTCTAGCGACCGGATGGTATACTTCGGTGTGGTTCAGTTGAGTTCTGGCCACTGGGTCTGGAAATCGAGTGAGATCGAGTGATTGTTTGGTTTACCAGTGGGCGGTTTGGGGGTTGAGCGATGGGGGGAGGGAGGGAAGGAAGGAAGAGGGAACAAGTTCATAGCACGAAGAGCTTCCCGTGATACTGTATACTAGCGAATAGAGTGTGTGCTTGTTTACACTGGCTTAAACAATTCATTTGTTGATCAATTCATCGATGAGATATCTATCAAGCAAGGCACGCTACCTCCCCCCCCCAAAAAAAATCACCCTCACGAAGCACTAACAGCGTCCCTCTTCCCCGTGGAAATCTCCTCCAAATACGACCCAACCTTCACTTCACCATCCGTCCCTCCACGTCCAAACACCCCCTCAAGTTCCAACAACCTCCTAACGGCGGGAACCGTACACTCCTCCAGCGAAGTATATCCACCAAGCAATACCCTCCCGGCTTCACTGTCAATATCCACCGGCGGTTTATCCTCAGCACCGTTATCGGCCGGTAATCGGCCGCGGAGTTCAATGGGAAAGTGCTTTTCCATGATTTGTACGGCGGAGCGGGCAGAGTAGCCCGTTGTGCTCAGGATTATTCGCTGGTTGGAGGCGGCGGGGTTTATCAAGGCGTTGATGTGTGCGTGGGCTACGTCGCGGACGTCAATCTGTAGTGAAGGTTAGTATATGGTGAAGAGAGGGGGGGTGAAGGGGGAAAGGTACGTATTCGGAGAAGTATGATGGTGGGATCTCGTTGAAGGTTCCGTTGAAGAGGGGGTATAGGACGTCTGTTTTTAGGGTTGTCTTTGACAGGGAGGTTATTGGTTGGATGCAGGGGCCCATTATTGGGCTTCTGGGTGATAGTTAGTAACAAATCCAGTGCCATTATACATCATGTGTATGGGGGGGTCTCACGGTATCATAACAGAAACCGAAAAATGCGGATTCTTGGTCTTGACGTATTCCCAAACCGCCTTTTCTGCTGAAGTCTTTGCCACGCAGTAATTTATGAAAGCGCTCTTTGCTTTGCGGGCCATATCCTCAGTGGTCTTTTGATACTTCAATCAGTTCCAGTCCGTGCATTGAGTAAGTCCCTAACATACCGAATTCCAATCCTCAGCCGTAAACCTCTTCCCAGTAACTACCCCTTTTGCAGGATCAAAGATGCCAACAGTACATATCGAAGAAGTGATGGAAACATGCTTGACATTCTTGCCGAATTCACTTACTGCGTTTAACATCCCCAGATTCCTGAGTCCCCCCCCACACATCAGCATTCCCTTCCCTTCCCCAACTATATAAAAAATCACCAGGTGAAGGATAACTTACCCAAGAACGTTAGGCTCCAAATAATGCCTATCAAAATCCGTATTCTCCTCCGACATGAGTGGGGCAGCGGTATGAATCACATAATCATACTCTGTCTCCTGAAAGATCTGGTTCCAAGACTCTTGCTTGGTGAAGTCTGGCAGAACAATGAATCTTGCCTTGCCTTCGTACTCGGGGTTGAAAGAACGACAGAGCGCGGCTTTCTCCTCGGTACGGACGGTGCCGGTTATGTGGTAGTTTGCTTGAATTAGTTGCTGGAGGACGTGTGCTGCTACGAAGCCGTTTGCGCCTGTGAGGAGGACTTTGGGCTTTGTGGTGGTCATCTTGGGGGGTTGTAGAAGGGGTATTGGTGATAGTGTTAGGGGTACCGTACACTCGCGTTTGAAAAGTCCTCGTAACCACGCGTGTATTGTACTTTTTCCGAAAGGTTGCGAAAAAGAAAACTCGCTGACAAAAGGTTGCAAATCTGTTTCTTTCTTTTCTTTTCTTTTCCAGAGCTCTCTGTGTAATTGGCACTTGGCAAGCCACGAGCTTGGGAATTCACAGTATATCTGATTCTTTCAGAGCGAAACTTTCAGTACGGCCTCCGGTGAAGGCTATTGCACAACCAAGCTCTGAAAAAAGAAATTTTTTGGGAGCTTTCGAGTCCCTTTCGCAAGCTCTAGGAAAGTTACAATAACTGTGGCCGTTCGGTGGTGAACACTGATGTACCACAACCACCCATGGTATGTAACTTTGGGAACTAGTCACAACAAGTGATGAACAGCAAAAATATAACTTGAATCATACTAAATACAAGAAAACTCATGATGGTAAAGAAACAAGCAATATAGTCTACAGTACAAGATGTGTTTCCAAAACCTCAAGCTCATCAAATCCGCACTAGCAAATAAGGCAAACACCGAATACCTAACCTCCCCTAACTTTCCAAACTTCGATATTCGGTAGAACAATACACTACCGAAAAACCTGGCAGAGTATTATGCTCGGACGCTTACTCAATCAATACGGGTACCGTATCATACTTGTACTCCCAGAGCAAGATGTCTAATCCTTGACATGCCGTTTCGGTAAAGGATAGTTAACATCCTTACACCCCTGACCAGATACGATTAAGTTCGTGAAACGGGGCTTAACCCCGGGCTAGATAGATTGATAAAATAAAGGTTCCAGATTGCACCCATCGCGAGATTCCTGACTAATGAGTTGCTGATCGCTCTGAGAAAATTGGCTTTAGAGGAAAAAATGTCACGAGGGGTGCGATCTCGCGAGGGGTGTAAGGAGAAACCTAATTTTCATTCATGTCTAGTCCGGGGGTAAGGACGTTACCGGGTTATCCTAACCTCACTCCCTCCCTTCAGAGATCTTCAAAGTATACCGTGGATCAAAGTGCAAGGTGCTTACATGGCCTTGGCAGGTACAGTACGCCACGGTATTCTGGACTTCACCCCCAGTACACTTCTTCTAGCAACCCAAGTAGCAGGGGGGATGCGGATACCTACATACAGTACGGTAGTACACACGGAGTAAAAGAGTGTGAATAAGTTTCGGTAGGCTTAGTGATCGGATTATCATGGTTGTGCTTGTGGAGTACCGTATGGCACAGTCCAGGTCTGGGCGGATGCTGTGCGGTGCAGTGATTTGCGGTACTCCACTTGGCGCCGGTATGGTGGTTTGGGTTGTGCAGTACCGCGCTCCTACTCGTACTTTTCTGTACACTTGTTAGCGAATACGGTAGCTGTTTATCTGGAATATTACAACTTTGTTGGATAGCATATAGCTGCACGTTCTACTCCTATGGGAGAACGATTGGGACGGTGGTGTAAGTGTGGTTAAGGTTGATTTAATTCTCCGAAGGAAAGGTAGTCTAAGTTAAGGTGCCAATGGCTACCGTAGCTTACTACTTGTTGGTTACACACTGCCGTTCCCAGCAACCCAAGCTACTATAAGTGAGTTAGCCCAAATCCAACCTCCCTGATCACCATAAATTTATATACAAAATAACTTCCACCACCTCCCAATCCTCAACCCCGGACAAGTAATAACACGGAGCCCAATAAACCACGACTACCAATCAGCCTACCGTACGGCACTTCCACCCAGAGCCTCTCTCACCGGTAAAGCCAAAGGCCAGACTCTTTCATTGATTGTTCCACATCACACCGTGACTCACCCCCCGACTAGTCCACACCTCAGCACCTCAAGAACCATTCCTACAAAACACAATAGTAAAACTACCCGTTAGGCAAGATCAACAAGCCAACACTCTCATCAAGAACACTCTTACAACTCACCAGCACTCCATACCGAATGCATAATAGCGCGGTTTATCCCCCGCAGTGCTGATAGTGCCGAATTTCCCCAGCTCCCGTCGTGGAGTTTGATAACCGTTTTGATATCCTGCGTGCTTCTCGGTGCGCAAGCATACTTGAAAGTCCCCGCCATCAGGTAAACTTCCGAACCTGACAACAAGGACTGTGCCGCGGAACGTCATGAATGGGGCGAGGGGAAATTGCACTCCTGAGCAAATATTTTACAACAATAGAATTGCAGGGTAACTTTTTGGTTTTTGAAAAAAAAAAAAAAAAAAATGCAGAATAAATCCCACACGTAATGTGAGTGATTATTCGTGATAGCGGATTTCACTTTTTTTTGGCCACCTTCTATTATTACAGTAACCCTAACCCACCAAATCTGGCTACGGGAGGGGAATCTGAAGAGGGAGGCAAACTGTACCATAGTATGATTGGGCTTCGCCCAATAAGATACAAGGGTATGGAACCCATTAACCGGAACAGACAGGGATATATTTGACTTGCTAACCTGGAATAACTGTTCCATAACGGACCTTGGTACCCTACTCCCCCTTTCTAGTTATCGGGTCAACACTAACCCTGGTTACCAAAAATTAGCAGGATGCAGGGAAATTCGGCACTTATCAACACTGCAGGGGAAAATACCCGGAGTGTTGGTTTACCACAATACAATTAATCCCAGCTTTTTTCTCCCAGCGGTTGAAGGAAGATATTTGTGCAGTACGATATTAACTAATGAAGTCTACTGGTAGCTTCCTGCCTTTTGAATGCCCAGGGTATTTATGCCATTCACGGTGTACAGTACAGCACTCGCAGTGGAATATATCAGATCAACTAAAGGGGAACAGTCTAGTATACAACACCCAGTAACTTGGGGGCAAAAAAAGTGGAGCATGTAATAGACTTCGGCGATAACTTAACATCCTTTCACGACACTTGTTCAACACGAAGCGTTTGTGCTTTTTCTGCTTTGAGGTTTCTGAGCGAGGGCGGGAGTACACCAAGTAGTCAGCGCTTATCAAGTATGTAAGACCAAGGCAAGTTAAAATTTAATGCTGCGTCTCAAGTCACCGGTTGATTATTGGATTGTAGGGTGAAAGATCGGATACTCCTATATCGAGAAGTGTAGTAGACTCCCTACTACCCGTTTCATGGACTTGGCACATCTGGGGGTAGGAATAACTGACGGAAGAGTACCGCGATGGTCAAGTACTTGGGCACTTTCCCTTGCTACAAGAGCAGCAACAAAAAGTGAAGAGTTTGAGCGGGGGTTTGCTTGGCTTATATTGTGTGCGCCGCTGGGGAGGAATCTGGTTCGACAGGACCAAAAATTTTAAAATCAAGGAGTGACAACTTATGATTTGTAACCTACCAACCGTGATTGTATCATAGAACACGTCTTTGATATAACTATGGTAACTAACTTAACATATGCTGTACAAAAAAAGAAAAGAAAACGAGACGGATATCATACCGGCTCATGTATCCTATCCCAAACTAACGTCAATTCTAAAATACACATGCCTAGCGGACCTTCCCTCCATCAGACATAACCCAACCGCAAGACTGAAACCCCACAGTAAAAATTAAACACATCTATCTACCCCTGCCCCGCAAACGCCGTCCACACCCCCGCCTTCAACCGATCCACGCTCTCGCCCGTAAGCCACAACCCCCGCTCCTCGCCCATCTTCTCACAAAACATAAACAGCAGCTTAACCCCCCTGAGCCGATCCCTACTAACCCCGCTAATACTATCCCTCTCAAGAACCAGCCTCGTATCCACGATATTGCTGTCAACCCCATCGGCACTGAGCAGCAGCGCTCTCTCAGACTTATCCAGTGAGCTAAAGGCGCGCAATCCCAATAGCCAATCCAGCGAAGAGTTATTAGTTTCTGTCTCGTCGAGGGCCTGCAGCGTCGCTTGGAAGACGGTGGAAGTAGATGCGTGGGCGGTGCGACGATGGACATATATTGTCTGCGAACTGCGGAAGGAATCGAGATGTGCGGGATTGTTCGCAAAGTCGAGGACTACCGTCCAGTGGTGTGGGGAGGCGGTGGTTACTGACGTGATTTGGGAGAGTTCGGGGAGGAGGCACGGAGCGTTTCTGTGCAGTTCTTCGCCCGTGCGGAGGGTTACGGTTATTGGGATTGCGCAGGGTCGGTGGGTCTCCACGTCCCGAGCGACAAGGCAGCGGGCTTCGGCCGCGAGGACCCAGAAGTGGCGGAAGGCTTGGAGATGGGATTTGTTGTCGAGGATGGAATTCGGGAACAGTGGGTAGAAGGCACAGAAAAGGGAGGCGATGGCGGTGTTTGTGGTACCAAATGTGAAGGAGCCATTGCCCAGAAAGAGAGCACCGATTGCAAGATGAGAGGCCATATGACTTCCATATGGGGTGTCGGCGTCGACCCGGCCATGGAGCTTCCGGAGTCGTCGGAAAACGATAACATCGCCGGTGCCAGCCATGACGGTAGAGGCAGCGAGTGCTACGAGATCCTGGCAATTCCTCGCAGTTGCCCTAGTCAGTCGTTGATCATGATTCAACGCTGTTGCTTTCGATTAGCTTCATTCCACTAGATTAAATTCTTTGGTGGTTCGTGTAACATACCAGGTAAACAGCAAAGTCGGATGAACTGGTCCAAATAATGAACCAGCACGTTTCTCGCGCTCTCATTCCCACTCCCCGCGTATTTCAGCCCAATACAAAAGCACAGCCCGGCAATAATGTTGAAAAACGGCAGGTCTTCGCTGTCGAGCCCCCATATATTGTCAAGTCTATAATGCTCCCTCAAGAAGGGTCGCAAGCTAGCCTTAATCCATCCAAAGCCACCATCAATCCCATCCCACATGATCAGGTTCTTTGCCACAGTTCTAAGCAAGAATATATCGGGCCGGACATAGTCGAATAGATGAATTGTATCGGGGACATCGACCTTTTTGGCCAATGCTTCATCATTGGTTTTCATATATATCAGTGCCAATGCCACTGTTGCTCCTGCGGTTGCCTTGTCTAGCACGTGAACCTGCGAGACTTTCTTGCTACCCACAGCCAACGCCAGCAATCGCTCTACAAGATTCATGTCGTGCAATCCCCTAAGGTCCTTTCCGGATCCCAAGTTGATAAATCCAAGAGCGAACCCTGCTGCAAGTCTGTAACCTTCATCCCTCAGGGTATCTGTAGGAACGCAGTTGTCCAGTACCTCTGCAAACTCAATCTCGCTGAGCATCACTTCGCTCATTCTGCGGTGCTGAGAGCCACAATACAGTAGTCCAATTCCCATGATACCAGCTGTCTGTGTGAGAGGGCTCAAGTTAAGTTCCGCACTCCCGAGTGGTAATAGCCTCGTTACATGAACCGAAAGAAGCTTCGTGATCGTGGTATCCATAGTACCAAGATAGCTCGCACTAAGGCCTAAGAGTAATCCTATTGAAACCATGGTATGCTTTGGCGTAAGATAGTTAAAAGCATGCCATTTAGCGATGCTCTTCAGATGCCCATTTAAGCCAAGGCCTAGCAAGAATCCGGCATGTCGATTGGTCAGTTCATTAGGCTTGTTAAAGACAATCCAACTTGTATCTATCTCTTTAGCTTCCCTCGAAATACTGACTCCTGCCGCAACACCTGCATGGAAAAACGCCCAGCAAACCTTTTCCTCACTATAAGTGCTCTTGTCCGCTGAAACCGTCGTTCCGCTTGGCTTCATAACAGTCGAAAGATTAAACGCTGATATTGGGAACTTTTCAGTTAGTAAAGGTATTCTTGCCGAAAAATTGAACAACCCTCTCCCCGGAGGTACGGCCAAGGTACGGACTGCTACATGCTGTGAGAGCTCTTTTTGGGCATTCAATGTATCCTGCTCACTCCAATGTGGCTCAGGTATACATTTCGCGACAGCAGGCTTGTTAGTTGTGAGTAGCTTTGCAGCTTCCGCCGTACGTCGATCCTCCTTGAATATTAGTCTCGAGACAGCTAATCGATCATGCTCGGCAAGATGATCGTAAGACCCTATAGTTTCGTTTTCAAAAGTCGAATTGCAGATATTGTGGACATCTCTCATCGCTTCATGGGTTGGAGTCTAGTCCAAAAGTCAGTATCAAGATACATCATCCAGGAATTCTGAGCACATACACTTTGCCACTTCGTCCCTCCTTCTTTCCTGCCCTTCCCTGGTTCAATCAACATTCTTAAATCTTTCCTGCCGACCAAGTCCAATGCCTGTACCCCCCAAGTAGTCGGTGGTTGTTCTTGACATCTCGCAATGGCCTCTCGAAGTGGCACAGCAATCCCTTCTGGGAGTCTCTCTAGATTCGCAGCGTTCATCTTCAATTCAACCATGCGAGCAACAACATCCACATCTGTAGCACCTGGTGTGGTTAGGGTAGTATAAATCTCAGTGACATTTCGTGTTCTGGGTGTAAGCCTCGCAAAAACGCGTTTCTGTACTGGTTGTGCCGGAGGAAGTGGCGGTGGTGAGAAGGGATTTCTGGCACGAGGAGTGTTCTGTGATGTTGAGTATTGACTTGACGCCGACGAACCGGAGGACCCGACAATATCCTGTAATGTCATGAATGGTGTCTGGGTACTCCCATCTAAACAACCAATTAACCAGTCATATATTGAGGGCATCCGGAAAGGCTGTTGAGGAACATCGATAACGGTTATCCGGGCTGATAAGTTAGCAGAATTCTCCTCGGACTTTTGGACGGACGACTTCTCATTACATTCATCATATGTCCATCCTAGCATTTCTAGATCCTCAAGCATGTATTCTTCAACCCACTCCGACCAGCCTAGCCAAGTAGCCAGCTGCCTCAGCAACGGGCACAGCCGTCTCCCAGCACCCTCCATAGCAACATCTAATTTCCATTCCTCCCGAACCAATTGTAGTGCTACAAGCACCACCGCCAGTCCATTTTTGCGAATCTCCTCTAGAGCTTCACGACTCCCAAAATATTCATCCTCAACGGCCTGTCCCATTGGAGTCTTCAAGAACTCTCTTGCAAGCGAAATACACTCTGTAAAAAACCTATTCATTTTCCGCTGCTCAGGGGCGCTGACCATTGCACTTCTGGCTTTAGTAGGGCTAGCTTTCACGGGAGGTCGATTAGCCTGCGAGAGAATTCGCTCATCGTCTTCCTCGACCATCCAGCTCCATGCAGCAGACCTCAAATATTCTGGAGCGCTTCCCCATTCACCCTCACTGCTAATCATGTCTTCCCATTCCTTCGCGGCAACGATACTAGCGCTTCTAACAAAACCTGCGCTTTTCCGTTTCGGTATTACCCTCGGCTCTGGTACTGATGGGACCGCAAGCAGAAAAATCGTAATCACAAATGCCCGCCATTCATCCACCTCTGGTACTTTGCTGGGGCCAGATGATGCCCCGGTAATGGATGGTAAATTGAATTCAGGATGCTCATTGACACTCAGCCATTTTGCAACTTCAATCCAAGTTGCCCACATCCCTTCTCCCGCAATTGCGCCAGAAGATGCTCCAAGTATAACCTTTACGGTTTCTAAGCAGGTCTTGACTAAAGCCTCTCTTGGGGCCATCGTGACACTTATTCTATGGCCTACGCCGTCCCCGTCAACCACCGTTACCCTCCCTCCAGCTTCACTATATTCGAGTCTCTGGTATCTATCCGGGCTAGTTGATAGAGTTCTAGCAAATCCTTTCTTTCGGCTCCCTCGCCTGCTTCCATCTTCACCAACAACATTGGTGTTCCATCTAGCCAAGGTAGGGGGTAAAACAACACGGATGCTAGGGCCCCAGGGGGAATAAAGATGCAATTCTCCATCATCAGTAAGTATCAGGACACGCGAAACCCCATGATCACCCATTTTGATAGCATCAAGCACATTATGCCTTGTCTCCGTTTTAGAAAAAACAGGGGTATAACCAACACCAACGATACCATACTTGTTCATTGACTTTCGGCCATATCCTTTGGGCATCGAGGGGTATATTTGAAGTGTAAAGGTAACCAGCAGTAGAACTCCTTCATCAGAGTTCATGATGCAAAGCACGACCTTTCTCCCACCGTTATCTTTCCCTACAGCGGCCGCTGCCGTCGATGCACTGGAAGCATGTAACGTAAAGACTCTAGGTATCTTACATGTTGGATGGCTTGATTGTGAGTCTGAGGGACCTCTGAACGTGTATGTATCCAGCTTACTCATGAAGACTTCATTCCGTAATCCTTCTCCATCGTAAATTCCCAGGCCACCCATTCCAATACCCAAGGCACCCATGTTGAGCTCATTCAGCAGCTCATCTACTGGTTGGTCGTTGTCGACTAGCATAGAATTCGCGGGTACAGCAGGAACCGGTGGAGCACTAAATGAAGCACCAATCGAACCAGAAACATCAGAGAACCTCCCTCCCCGGTCATGGTTTCCGGATAAATCTGCTCGAGCAACCAGAGATGACACTCGGCGACTTGTTCGTTTCCCTCCAGTCTCAAAATCATCACCCAATCCCGGTAGTGAGCTCGCGCCAGATGGCCCTAGCGATTCTCGAGCATTTACCAATGTTCCGGTAGAAGTGATAGAGCCAGGACCTCCACCAGCGACAGGTGTCGTAGCTCCTGTCCCTGGGCCAAAAGAGGATCTGCGACGAGCCGAAGCAGTCCCAGAATTGGCACTGGGTGTCCGCCGCTGGGTATTGGTGGGAGGTTCTTGAGGAATATATCGAACATTCCATATCGTTATCTGCGCTTTCTCCGGATTTCTAGTAACTGCAAAAATAACCTCCGGGTTCCCGTAGGCTACCGGATTACCAGAAGCATCTTCTGAGGCAGAAGGTTCTAATTCCGAAGAAGGTGAGATGAATATTAAATCTTCGGCGGATGGAGTATTCCCGGGCGATACGATAAGTCCAACCTCCAATAATGGATCTGTTAAAGAAAACAACCTGGGGGCGTCTTTAACGGGATTAACCACCGGCCGAGCACTAAAACTATTCCCCGTAGAAAATCCTGGTATTGGTGGTGAAACAGAGAGTGCTGGTGGTTTTCTCTGTAGAATCAACCCTCGAGGGGCCGGCATAGCATGCTCAACCTCAAACGGAAGATGAATAACGTGACTAGTCCCGGAAAGAAAATAGACAAAAGCCTGTGTCTTCAGTAAAACCACCAATGCTCTTGCTCTCCCTTGCGATGCAAACTCATCCTCCGTATCGTCCGATGTAGATGCCGCCCCAGTTGCCTCTCCCCCCCTCGCTTTTGGGAAGTTTCCCAATTGCGCAGCATAAGTCCTGCTCTTTGAGTTCCATGTACTCATCCGTTTTTTATTTTGCCCTCCAGGTAACCAATCCTGACTCTTTCTCTTATTACCTTCCCCACCCCCCATAACGTATGTACCATCATCATCCGGCGTCGAGGATCCCTGGGGGTGAACAACGGCATCCTGGGGATCATCTGAGGGAAACCAGGTAAGCACTGCCTGAACTACTGGCTCCCCTTCGACATCGTAACGAAAAACACGTCGTATTACTCCGCCTTGTGACCAAATCACAGCGGATCCGGTGATCAAGAGTTCTTCATGAGGAAGACCGAAGGTCCAGGTGTAGGAGTTCGGCGGAGGCGGGTCGGGAAGGAGTGATTCAGTAATGCAATATGGAAGTGCAGCGGGAGTATGCAATCCGAGGGAGGAAATTCGAGACATATCTTCGGGCTTCTAAGACCGCTCTATTGTACAGTCAATAAATTTGGATTGTTGTGAAGTTGCTGATAATATGGCGGAGTTGGCGGGGAGCTTAAACAAACAGGTAAACACGGAAGTGGAGTGCATGTAAAGCTTCAACAAAGGTGGAATTCAAGAGAGTGATTGAAAATAGGGCTTGGGGATCGGTTCATTCCTATTAATATGAGACAAGCTCATAGTTGGTGGAGATATTTCATCCAATTAACCCTCCAACAGAGATGTAAGGGAAAAATGAATTTGAGGAAAACGTGAGGAAGGAGGCTCTTGAGATCTAGCCTCGGCTTTGACCTGCACGTGACATCCCTGAGAAAATACGGCCCATGCCCACTGTGTGAATGTGCTTCCTTGCAATTTACAAATTACTATTCTGTAATTTACCAGTATTTGTCAAGAATTCTGATGATCAAGGAACTAGTTTACAGCAGGCCTTCAATACTCGAGTAAGCCACCTACGAAAAATATCTTTACAATCATTGTAGTCTGTACAGAACACTCTGTTTGACCTCAGAACCCATCGCGTACTCTCAAATCTATGTTTACAAACTTCTTGGTTCGACCTCGTGCAAGATATGTCAAACAATACTGTTCTGAGAGCCTACACAAGTTTAGAAATATACCGGAAATCGATTCAAGTACGCTATGATACTCAGAACTGTTCGTTTCTGGACAAGACAAAGGAAATCCCACCATTCGGAATACATGCTACGAAAACTACATTACAGAATTGATATGAAACCTAAGCACAACCACTGATACACAAAACAAATATTTAACTTAAGCAAGAATGAAAGAAATACAGCCAACTAGATTATGCCGAGGAATCCTGCATAAATCCCACTTTTCTCTTCCCCTTCCCGCCAACTACACCTCTCCTAGTTGGATTCATCCTCTCAGCAAGTCTAGCTCCAGTCTCAACAGGTTTAACACTCGCGTTCAACTGCTCGTCTGCCTTTCCATTTCCGGATTCACCAACGTCAAGAAGGACAAGACGACAACTGGTCGTCAGGAGCACTCGTGCAGTCTTGCTGTGTTCTGCATCTTCAGGGACCACACTCAAGTCTCCCACCGCAGCACCCCTAGTATCCCAGCCCTCCAGTACCAGAAACTCCTTCTCAACCTTTCCGTCCTCGCCACTCCATGCAATACTATTAAAATTTCCTGATCCAGTAGCCACATTTTGCGCCGCTCGCTTCTTAATCTTGATTTCCTCGGCTTTCCAGAATTTCTTCAAGGAGGGTAGGACTAAGATTACGCTGCCGAAAACCATCGTGACGATCTCGTCGTAGATCTGAAGACTTCCCATTGTTGTTGTAGACTTGCCCTTAACAAGTGTAGCTTGATTCGAAAAGAAGCTAGTTGCACCAATTGGTGCGACAGATAGTAGTCCCTTCAGGCCAATCCTATCCTCAGGCTTCAGAGATCCGCTGCGACGGCGTCGGCTCGTTATGCTTGTACCTGCCGAGATGACAGATGAAGCTCTGAGAGAAGGACTGCGGCCGCTAATCTCACTAGCATTTTCGTCGTGATTT
Source organism: Choiromyces venosus 120613-1 (assembly GCA_003788595.2). Taxonomy (NCBI): domain Eukaryota; kingdom Fungi; phylum Ascomycota; class Pezizomycetes; order Pezizales; family Tuberaceae; genus Choiromyces; species Choiromyces venosus. Next base: position 229,707 of record ML120393.1, read on the forward strand.
CCGTGACTCGATTTTTTGCTGGAGTTGTTATACCAGGTCTCTCCAACCATTCCTCCGACAATGAAACCAGTAACAACGGAGCCAGCCTCTTGCTCGCCAGCTAATACGCCTTCCAAATCCCAGATCCCCCATTCTCCATCCTCACAGAGTGTCACCACACTCCGTCCTCCAGTGCACCATTCCGCCCCTAGAACCTTCTTCCGTCGTTCAGTAACCTGGGAATATGGTGTGTAAAAGCTACATAACCACGTCTTTGTTTTTGTATCTAAGATTCTAACAGCGCCTTTCCGGTCCGAGACAAGTAGGTGATGTTTGCGAAGTAGTGAGTGAGCCGAAGTGCTGAAAGCAAGGGATGTAATCGGCGATTGTAAGAAGAGTGTAGTTGGTCGTGATGTCGGCTTAAAACTAACAGGGGCTAGAGAACTGCGTGTCGGAGGAAGAATCGATATGCGCCAGAGCAGAAGAACACCACTTGTGTCTACGGAGGAAGAAGCGATGACAACATCCCAGCCACTAGGCTTATCGGAAAGCCGCGAATCATAGGAAACATCATCAGAGTCCGGATGGGCGAAGTTGAACTCATCCGAGGGTGTTGGAAGAACTGACAGGGACACACATTCGGCAGGTTCGCGATGACCCGATACCCCACCACCCAAAATAACGATATGCTCACGTTTCTTGTGAGAAGAGGAGGGAGGTGCGAGTGGTAGAGTAATAAGACGAATCGTACGATCACCGCAGGCCGCTACAATCAGCATATTCTCATACAATAGCTTATCCGCAATCAAGTCAAGCTCATTATCCCGATCATCGATATCATCTGTTGGCCCTTCGGTAGGTAAGATCGAGGCCGGCGGGAAAGAAATGGAGTTCACAGAAGTGCCTAGGTGAATTGTGTATTCACAAGCAAATGCTCCCTCCTCAGGCTCATCCTGCGCCTCGTCGATCTGCTGCTGATGATCATCTAAAGCCATCGTCTCGTCTCCATCCTCCTCGGAATTCGGCCGCGCGCGCCATAAGATCTTGATTCCGGACTCATGACCGATAACTAATATTTCTGAGAGAGAGGTTGGGCGCGAAGCGAGCGGGCGCGGGTAAAATTTGGATGTATTGGTGTGTGCGTGCGAGAGTTGGTACGTTATTTGTTTGAAGGAAGGTGAAGGGGATGATACACGGGGTCGTGGTGGGGACATTTCGCCTGAGGTAACTGGAAGGTTGTTTGGAGACGTGTTTGTTTGTTCGTTAGTGATGACATGAGGCGAAAGCAGGGTTGCTGTGGCTCCATTAACAATCATGTGGTATCACACGGGTTATTGGTCTTGGCACTTTAATACTATTTCCGGGAGAGTTTTCTGTTTCACTGAACTCATAACTAACAAACTCTGAGATTCGTTCCAAGGGGTTACTCAATCAATCTGGTTAAGCAAGCCCTTGATTTTCGAGATTGAGAACGAAGGATACAAGCACAAATTGATAAGAAAAACACTACCATTCCCCAAACTAGCTAACAAATACTCATACAAAATCACATTCAACACAGTGCACACACGAACATATATGACCACTTACGCCAGTATTTACCTTGCTTTACTGTAAGTTATTCACCATTATTAAAATCCCAGTCCTCATCACCCGATTCTAGAAAGTCTCCCCACATCTCTATCCTCCATACAATCTCAATCCGCTCTATTCAAGTTCTCTAACTACAAAATAGTAAGAGATATTGGTATCGCTTGGTGGAGGAGGTGTCGAGAGGGGTGACTGATGAAACCAGGTAAATCGAATTGTTTACATCTGGACAAGTCCAAGCGGCAGTGAAGGTTTTCTTCAGCTTACTCTTTAGGTGACCCACCTGGTGACATTTAATTTCTCCCTTTATATTCAGGGAGCTACTCCTCCTTGTCCTAGTCTTAATATGCTTTCTGGTTGAAGTGGGCCACTGTCCGAGATAGCTATCAGATGTAAATGTTGAAACATGCTTCTGGCACTACTGTGATGTCACTCGCACTATTGTTTTTCCCCTTGCATCAGACCTTATAGCTGAGTCTAGACCTCTAGTCTAGACCCCCCACACTATTGGATATACTCCTTGCATCTCTTTTACTCTCCTTTCTCTTGTCGTTCGCTCATCCCCTATGTCTCGCTCCCGACTGTAGATAGTCCGGGTATCTCCCCCTTCCTTTGGACAATGTCAAGCAGTTCATCATTCTCTCAACTCATCGTTCAAGTCCATCGCGCAACCTCCCATCAATATTATCACAACAGTAAACGATGTTATGATAGCGAGTGACCCTTTATGATCAACTGTGTGAGAGTTATGATAGGGGAATATTTTGCGGATGCGCCCCGAAGATTTCCAATGTCATCCCGGCTCTCCAGTGCTTGTATCCCTGATCAAATTGCATACACTATGATATAGTTACGGAAATACGAGTCTTGGGCAAACTATTTATGAGCGCAAACAAGTTGGAATTTCCCAAAACCAGCACAGTATTTGCCTCGAGTCTGCTAACAGGTAGCATAAAATTTGAAACACCAAACTTCAATCCACACCTCCAAAGGTATTATGTACATCAAATAACGCCCCAACAGAAAATATTTTACAGAAGGAATAAGAACAAAAGCACGCCCGTCGACACCACTACCACCCGCCAGACATGAGCGGAAACTTCGCTGTCGTGAGAGTCCGCTCGTTAGTGTGTGGATTGTAGCACTCTTGAAACTTGCACTTATGTCGATCGATAGAGTAAAGATTACTCGGCCACGATGGCCTCTTAGGCAGCGTGAACCCAGTCGGCAGCGTGCCGGCAGAAATAGATCCGCCCTCAGGCGTGGTCATTTTGAGGAACGCCTCGTTATCAGATGGTTCCCTTGGAGCCACCTCTTCATCGTCCGACAGTTCCTCTAAAGCAGACGCAGTGTGCATGATGAAAGCTTGATTGCGAAACCTGGGGAGTGGGAATTCCTCCCTCTTCCCCCCTTCCGTCCAGCTGATCATGCCGCCGCTCAGTTGTAGTTTAGTCGTGAGCCCTCCGGAGGAAAGGTTCGCGGTGGAGGACCGTTTGCTCTGGAGAGGCGTGGTGGGTGTTATGATCTTGACCGAGTTATCGTAGATTTGGGCTAGGTTGTTTAGACCGTCGCTTAATTGCTTAATGTCGTTTTTTGTGTCCTGAACCTGGTCCTCTGGCACTGTGGAGAGGGCGTAGGAATCGATGGAGTCGATAATGAATAAGATACTCGGGATGAAACGGAGGATATCCTTTAGGATTCCGAGAAAGTCCGGGACTGTCCGCGCTTTTTGGAGACGGTCCATTGGTAGCCACTTTCGCTGTTCTAGGAGCAGGTGAGGGTTGTGTTCCAGGACGTGGAAGACGAGGAGCTTCGCTATGTCCACTGGGCTCTTCAAATACCCACGCACGGTTTCATTCGAGCAGAAGATGAATGCTATTTGGTAGCTAAATTGCGTCGCAGTCTCTTTGAGCTCCACCGCCAACCTACCCAGTGCTTTTGGTAGTCCCGGGAAATCAAGTTGGACAGGTAAACCCAAAAACCCAGATATCTTCAGGTTCTCGAAGCCGGGAGATACGTATCCAAGGCATGGCCTCAACTCTTCGAACATGGCTTGGCAAATCTGTTTCTGATCTGGCTTACTAGCCAAAAACCGATTCTGCAATTCTTTTTGCAATAAAAAAAAAAGTAAGAAAGTTAGCCACGCTTCGGTCCCTTCAATGTTTTATTGCAAACACAGAGCGCGCCGAGTCTTGCATACCAAAGAATTCCCCCTGGGTCATTTGTATACAGTAAGCTTGTTGTTCCTGTCCGTCTTTTATATTTAACTCTTTCCCGGTGCCACTCATGATATCTATCAGTTTCTTGAGCCCGCAGACGTCTGCTGCTACAGGTACTAAAATTTCTCTAATCATTCTCGTCTCCTGCTTGTGTCCGGCGTCTGCTAGCATGGTGACGCGTTTCCCATGCTCGCATATCTCGTCTACCACGTCTTTGAATGCCACTTCAAAGGGTCTCCAGAAGGATTTGATGATGTGGGAGAAACTGCTGCTATGGTACCAATCTGCTGCGCGTTGGAGGAATGACAATATGTGGGCGTAGAGTGTGGCGACCGCTTTTCTCATCTCGTCGCTGGGATATAACATGGAATACAGATCGACCTGTGGGAGACAGTCGGCAATCCGTGAGAGGATTCTTGCGATTTCTTTTACGGAGGTTTCATGGTTTACGACGAGCTGAAGCGGAGGGTAGGTGATCAGCATTTCTTGTGCATTTAATATCAGGAGAAAAGATCAGTTGTATAAATAATTGGTTACTTACCACGAACAGCAGTTTCATCGCTCCCCATGCCAGAGAAGCGTACTCTGGGTGGTGTTGGACAAGGACGTCCATAATATTTCCATAATATGTCACCCGGTCGGCGAAGTGCCCTAACCATTTTCGGGGCTTCTTCCAGCGAGGTTTATCTTCCCAGCTCAGTTTAGCATTATTCGTGAAGTTCAACACATCCATCATGGTGGTATCCTGATCAAAGTCCACATGTTTCTTCTGATCGCTTGTCAAGGTTTTATTAAAAATTTCGACAGCACCCTTAAACGCCTTTTTCGCTTCTTCCGCCGGGTCCAAGGTGCTAGAATTCGGAATTACCACGAATGAGCAATAGAAACCCTTTATCGAATAAGGATGTTATAGCTACCTCAACTTGGCCGGATCTGCCCACCAGGAGGTGATAGCTTTCTTTTCATCATCACTACCAGCAGCAACTGGCTTAAGTGGTTTGGCTGGTAATCCAACCTGTCCCGAATGTGTCCCCTTCTTCACTTCAAGGGGAAGCGACATCCGACGGACCGGAACCAACGCGCGTTGATAGGGTTGTTGTTGGAGCAGCTGTTGCTGGTGCGAGTTTAAGGCTTTGATTCCCAAAGTCGAAGTCATGATATTACTCGTCATGATGTTGCTTTTCATGATGTCGCTCGTCATGATGTTGTTTGTCATGATGTCGCTTGTTTTGAAGCGACAAGATACCCAGACTATGAGTATTTATCTACGCCGAAGGTGCAAAAGCATAGCCTCACGCTTCATTCCCATTTCCAATGTCTCACACCCCGCTTTCTAGAGTATCTCACGGGGGGCGGGCTGTAATAATTAAATTTACTCGATATGCGCCAGATGCCAATGGGTTGCGCTTGAAGATAAGAGATGTTGCTGTGAAAGTAGGTTGGGATGGAATTGTGCAATCTACCGTAAATTTACTTAAAATACCACATTGGGAAAAGCTTAAACATGCGCAGTCCATTGCGCTACTATGGTTACTCGAGTACATTGACTTCACATCATGGGCCGCGAAAATTTTAGCTGCAGTCATGTGCGCAGTTGAGTGTCTACCACCGTATTTTTTTGGCAGTGTTTTGGAACAAGTGCAGTACCGGTATGGCGCCGTATGAGACACTCTGGTTGTGCAATACTTATCCCGGTGCTTTTATTTAGTGCTAAGGCATTCATTTCTCTTGCCAAATAAGAAGGGTATCAGAAAATTTTAATCTAGTTGATGATTTTTCTGGAGAGGAAAAACTAACATTCTTCCTCGTTGGAGACAAAGTGAACGTCAAGCCGAACTTCCGCTTCCACCACTTACTTCTGCTTCTGCATGAAATTGCCTTTTAGGCATAAAATCCCAGACAAGTGAGTCTCCAAATACCTTTCAGCCTAGATCATGGTTCACATCGGCAGGAGCTGCGACTACGGCAAAAGATCCACGAGATATCACATTAATCTCTAAATCTCAAGAAACTAAAAGCACATTGACATTGGACTGCTGTGTGCTCTTCCCAGGAAACCTGGGATGTGACAGGTGGGGTAGGATCTCCGTGGATAAGCCTTCTAAACACGAGCGACCCCCCCTGGACCTGCTCTTGATATGGCCCCGCCTGAAGAGGTTACGGTACTGTATGGGGTTGTGTACAAGTTACTGGCATGTGGAGCCCGAACACAGGGATTAAAATTTGTATGGCAAATTGTCTGTGCGTATCTGAGCGCCCATACTAAATTCGAACTCAAATGTTCTGGTTCTTCATGCCAGTAACCTGTATGTGCCCCGTACTCGAGTACCGGTAGGCGAGATCGTGCTGAAGTGGAACATAAAGTGCATTTACGATCAAATATCATATTAAGTTGGTAATGAAATAAGCAAAAAGATTTTCCCATCATGAACGTGAATGAATGGTGGAGCTGATTGGGCGGGGGTAAGCGGGTATTATCTGCATGGCTGCGCGCTCTAATATACACGAGTGTTGACCAGGAGTGTTGGAGTGCTTCTTCGGCAGATCCTTTTCGGGGATGTTGGACCGTATCTTGGGTTTTCACAGGGTGGGAGGAAGTAATATCTTTCCGGCTTTCCCCGTTACCGTATTTGGTGCTTTTGGGTTGGTACGGTGGCTGGCTTTGGTCATGCGAGAAAGAGGGAGGAAGGGCTTTGCTGATTGATTTAGTAGGGTACGGCAGTCGGCTTTCTTCAGACAATGGTTGACTCAGGCGCCAGGCAGTAGGATGGTCTAAAACCCAAAGTCAACCCTTATAGCATCTTGTATTGTTATCTTAACAGAATGACAACAATAACAGTTAATATATACATGTTTCCTAGTCCAGCGCAGCCTCCTGAATTTCGAGCTTCCAACATTCCATACTAGTTCCCCTACCGGTCCACATTCCAGAAATTCCTTTTATCAACACATTCTTAACATTCCCGTGACATCAATCATTCCCATAACACTCATGCCAATACCAACCACCCCCATTACAACGGAAATGTACTCTGGACAACATGGTAGGCAACCAAAACATCGAGTGACTAGTTGTGACTGGAGCTGAGCTAGGTATGTTAGAGTACGAGCTTTTTCTGGGGGTTAGAAGTTTCATTACATGTCGGTACTGGTATTCCGCTTGACGACTGGGTATGAATGAATTTTTTCGACGATTCTACTGTAGTACCGCATTATCCGGTGAGGGTCGTTTTCAAGCTAGGAGGTCAAAAGAAAGTGTGGCTCAACATCCGAGCTCGTTTGAGGAGAGAGTAGCCTTTAGAGGTAGGATTTTCACAAATTTTTGCCACAGTGTGCAGTTTTCGAGACCTTTGCCACTCGTTTAAAGGAAAAAACTACCCAGAAAGGCTACTCTGTGGAGAATCCTGAGCAACACTTTATTTTGACATCTTAGCGTGAAAACGACCTTCACCAGATAATACGGTATTGTTGGTTGAGGCTCAGAGTTCCCCAATACAGTATTTACTCGAATACAAGAGAACTGCGCTAGGGCTTTGTAGTTCCCTCTCTGAGAAAAGTGCGGTATGATATATATTCCGCTGGTTTTGAACGCTGGGTTTTGATTCGAGTAAAGTGCGGTACTGTACTCATACTCCTAAAAAGTGTTCTCAGGTTGTTTATACTTGAGCGAGGAACCACAGCAACTGGGTGAGCACAATATACAATACCGGTAATTAGGTTGATTACGGGAATCCTGGCCAAGGTGGTGGCGAGTTACCCGGCACTGCTCCGTGCCAAGACTCAGGAGGTGTGGTCGGATGCCTTCTTGGTTAGCAATAATATCCTGCAGTTCACATTACGGTAATCCAAATTTACAGAGCAATCCAGATCTCAACTTTCTCAGATTTTTCCTTTCACAATCCTCATTTGGAAAATCATAATCGGGTGAATTAACTACTACTGTCGTACAGACAAATCTAGCTAATATTATGCCCCGCTCCTACTCTCGTTCCCGCTCCCGATCGCCTCCTCGATATCGAGACCGTCGCTCACACGACAACCGCGACGATCGAAGAAGACGAGATGAACGTTCTAGCAAAGACAGCGACCAGGAAAGGCGGCCTCGAAGAGACGAAGAAGACGAACGGCCCCATCGCCGACGAGATGACTACGATGACAGACACTCAGAACGACGGCGGCGAGATGGTAGAGACCGAGACTACACAGAGAAGCAACGGATAGAGGCGCGAGATTCAAAAGAAAGATCAAGGGGCCCATCATCTTCCGCCGCCCCTGATGAACGACTGGCTCGTCGAGCCGCAGCTTCAACATCGGAATCTGGAGCTCTTGAACCCCCGAAAGATAAAGAAGAAGCAAACTTCAATACCACTGGCCTCCTTGCCGCCGCATCAAATACTACAAATGGCGTTGTCCTCAAATATTCTGAACCGAGCGAAGCACGAAAACCTCCTGGCTCACAGCGTTGGCGGCTTTTTGTCTTCAAAGACAAAGATATTGTCGATACGATAAACCTCAATTCCTCATCTTGTTGGCTTATCGGGAGGGATAGGGCTGTTGCGGACTTACCGGTTGATCATCCTAGCTGTTCGAAACAGCATGCTGTTATACAATTTAGGTTTGTCACAAAGACAGGCGAGTTTGGGGATAAGGAGAGTGGCGTAAGGCCGTATCTGCTGGACTTGGAGAGCGCGAACGGGACTGGAGTTGCTGGGAAGAGGATTCCGGAGAGTCGATACGTGGAGCTGAAGGATGGAGATTTGATTACTTTTGGTCTGAGCACTAGGTTTGTTGGCTGTCTTTATCTTTTCTATCTAATACAACACTGATGATGGATTTAGGGAATATGTCTTGATGCTTGAAAAGGACTAGGTGTCTCTCTTCTGGTAATTGAAGAGTGAATTGTGGTGAATTGGCATGATGTTTGTTTAGCATTAGGGAGTTAATTTCGGAGGCTCAAGGAGCATGTGTAAATATCGTAATATTAGAGAGAAATCGCCAAAAAATCTGTCCACAGAGTCCCGCCCCTTACCTGAATGCAAAGACTGGAGATTGATCATAATATTGTGGACGATACTAAATTGGGTAGGCCGTTGCTGTGGAAATGCCGGAACCATAATTTCTCCCCTGCCTTGTCTGCGTCAAAATCAACAACTTTTTGCTGTCCCCACCAAAAAAAGTTGACATCAGACATCCTCTCCCCTTACTGTAAAAAGAAAAAAAAAAAAAAAAAGAAAACCGGGTGAATAAGTAAATAAATAAAAAAAAAATCCCCATTTTAACCAATTTGGTTCTCTCTTGTTACTGACTCAAAAAAAGGTACCGGTACCAGATTCAGAATATTATACCAGCACAAAACAAACATTCCTCAAATCTAACTTACCAGATATCGTTATCCGAGTGCGGAGCATATTTAGTCTAAACACCATCTTTTTCCTACACTAACTTCCTTCGCTGCTCTGTTTACAATCCTAAATTGTTCCCCATCATTGGGGTCCTCTATTTGTCACGATAAACTTCATCATCAGGACCTAAAATGTCTCTCGACGGGTCAGGGAGCTCACACGGTCCACTGACGGAAGATCAACAGACTACGTCCGCTAATAAGATAGCATCACATTCGCCCCACTTGTCGTCAACAAACGGTATAGAAATCACTCCAATGACAAGTCCCGGCCCGGATAGCTCAAGGCAGGAGGCCGATGTAGGGGATATGAGTTTACCAGCAGAGCAACGCCGACATCTGCTGGAGCTGGAGAGCTCTTTCAAAATCGATTCGGATCTGAGGACCACTCCCGAAGAGGAATCTAGCATGATGTCCGGACGAATAGGAGATATGAGACCTCCACCACTTCCCCCGGTTGGCATGTCCAGAAGAGGATTACAACGCACACCCAGCAGCATATCGAATCATAGCAAAATCAGATCGGGCGCGGCGACCCCCACTACCATTGCCGGCAGCAAAGAAGATTTGCGGGGGAAGAAAATTTTGGCCGACACGGAGGAAACGACTTCACCTTTTGCGGATTCTGCCGCCTTTTCCCCATTACAGACCCCCGTTCCAACCAGCGAAACTGACAGTGAACCGAATTTATCGAGTAGCCCTACTCTCGCAGCGCAGGCGAGGAGCAGCAACAGAAGCTCTATTAGTCTGGCCGCTGCATTTTTACCCAACTCTTCGCATGAACCTTCGCCAGAGGAAATCGGACTTGCGATTGACAGACGACCCTCTACGGTTTCTACGAAGGGGGAAGGATATTACGGGTCTTTGGGGAGTGAGGAGGCGACATCTGCTGTTAGGCCGACAGGCTCTGTGAGGGGGAGGGGTTTGTCGAGTAATTCTTCATCAAACTTAGTTGGCGGATCTACATCAGGAACACATCGACGAAGGCCGAAATTTTTACGCTCAAGACAATCATCGCAGAGATCTAGTGTTTCTTCTATCGGTGATACGGGTATGGAAGCTGGCGACGACGGTGCAAGTACAATCACCGCCATCGAGGGTGGTGGTGTCCTTTCGCGGTCTACGAGCTTAGGGTCTATCGCTTCAGGAATTACTGGGATAGCTGGTGCAGGAAGTATTCGGGGCACAGAAGGGCTGTTTGGCAACATGTCAACCGCTGCAGAGCGAGCTTTAGCACGACTTGATGAGGAGGAAAAGAATTCAAGAAGAGGCTCAGTTGCCGATGGTAATGAAGCGAGTGGCCCTAAGGATGACGCTGTTCCGGAGCCCACTACCCCCAAATCCCAAAAACCCCCTCTTCCTCCCACAGATACTGTTATCACTGCACAAGTCAAATCGGTACATGTGCCCGCAACAGTAGCTAGGGAATACCGAGCAGGGCACCTCGCACCAATGCAAACACCCGGAAGTCCATCGAAACGTGGCGGACCAGGTGCTACACCAGCTCCAGGGCAGGGTAAAAATATGACGTTGAAGGAACAGAGCACTATCATTGATCGGCTGCAGAAGGAAAATTTCGATCTCAAGATTAAAGTCTTTTATCTCAATGAAAAACTGGAAAAGCGGTCCGATGAAGGAGTTAAGGAGATGATGAAGGAAAATGTAGATATGAAAGTTAAACTTGCTGAGGGGATGCGCGAAAGAAAGTCTCTGAAGCGGAGGATAAAGGAGCTGGAAAAGAAAATTCAAGAGATGGGCGGCGAGAAAGAAGGAAAGGAGGACGGCGAGGACAATATCACTGAGCTCTGGGAACTGAAGGAGAGAGTTGAGAGATACGAGGTTGAGATCGAAGAGCTTAGTCGGCGGGAAAAAGAAAGGGAAGACCGTATGAGGGAGGAAATTTCTCGAAAGGGGGCTGCGGGTGGAGAGCGGGCGGAAGAAATCGTGAGTTATACACGTTCCTTATTTTAACAATTCTAACGTGAAGTAGGAAGTGTTGAGAGAATTTCTCGAAACAGAGACCGCTAGAAGGGAGAAGGTTGACATGGAAAATCGCCGTCTAAGGGAGGAAATCTGGAGGATGAAGAACGAAGCCAACGGCCAGCCTCACCTCAGCTCTCACCACAGCATAAGCACTCGTCATTCATCTACACGCTCTGTATCTGAAAGAGACCGGGATGAAAGTCGTGAAAGAGGTCTTATGAATCAACTTCGTGTTGAGAACGATGAACTCCGGAGAGAGGTCGGCGCTCAGACCAGCATGCTCACATCCCGCAATCGTGAAAAAGACCGCTTGTATCAGGAAATTGAGGATCTCAAACTTCATTTGCGTAATGGGGGTGGGTCTGCTTTGGGCATGGTCTCAGAACGTGATCAGCATCAACATCAAAATAGGGCTGCATCTGTCATCAGTGATCGAATTCTTGACCGATCAGTTTCTCGTGCCGGAGGGGCCGCTAGTGTTGCTGGGACTCACGTGAGCATGTTGAGCGAAAGTGAGCGAGAAGATTTCGAGAATGCGAATGGCCAACTTCGTGATCGTATTTCTGAATTGAGGCTCAAAAACCAGGAACTCCAGATCCAGATCGAAAACTGCTACAGAGAAATCGATCAAAAGACAGAGGACATGGAAAGAATTGCTGCGGAGTATGAAGAAGAGTTACAGCTTGCTCACGCCGAAGTTCAGGAAATGCAGGCTGAGCGGAACGATGCATTGAGGATGAGAGAGGAGATTGAAATGGATTTCGACCAATTGAAGGAAGAGGCAGAGGAAGAGATCCAAAAATTAGAGGAGGAACTTGATATCAGGATGGGTGATATTGAGAAATTGGAGGAGGACGTCAGATGCAAAGAAGAGGACTTCAAGGGCTTGCAACAAGAAATGAGGAACGTTAGTGACATTGTTGTCAGGCTGGAAGATGTGCACGAAGAACATGTTGGTGAAGTCCGAAGGCTAGAAGAGAAGATTGAAGATCTCCAACGCACGCTGAGGGAGAACGAGCAGGAGATGAATGTTCTCGAGGGATCCCTGCGCGAGGCAAACGAGAAGATCGAGAGAATGACCGTCCAGAGCGAGAGCGCCAAAGGAGAGATTGCATTCTTACGTGAGGAACAGGATGCGGACAAGATCAAGATCGGAGAGCTCGAAACGGTCATCAAAGGTCTCGAGAAGACGATTGAGGAAGAGAAGGAGAAGGTTGCCGATGCTAGGGAGAGGCTTGAAAGTGAGCGGAAAGATCGTGAGAAGATGGGCGACAAGAGACAGCAAGAGTGGGAGAGGAAGGTCAATGAGAGGAGTCAAGAGGTGATGAATGCTAAGGACGAAGTCAGAAGGCTGAGGAGCAAGGTTAGCAATAGAGAAGAAGAGGCTAAACAATGGAGAGAAAGACTCGAGGAGCTGGAAAGAGCTCTTAGGGAAGCACTTGGTGATCTTTCGGGAACTAGGACTGGGCTCTTTAAGGTATTTCACACCTACGAAGCTACGGTGGAGGTTTCTAACGAGATATAGTCTATTGTGAATCTACAAAGCGAACTAGAAAGTACCCTTGAGGAGCTGGATTATACTAAGAATGAGCTCGTGGAGAAAGACCGCGTGCTTAAGGACAGAGAAAACTTGCTTGAGGGAATGGTAAGTTCAATCTCATTATTCGGGTGTTAACCGGAGCTAACTTCTCTAGGCTCTTGAATCCCGGAAGCTTACAGACCTTCTCGACAAAGAGCGTGCTGGTCGTAAATCTGATCGAGCAGCCCTTGAAACTCTTAAAACCACTCATCATCAAACTCGCCATACAATCACCCAGCATCAAACCCAATATACCGAGCTTGAGAAGACTCGCAACAAGGAGTCAAAGTCAATCCACCAACTGGAGCAACAATACCGTGAGCAGCTCGCCGAACGTAATAACTTGCTCACTCAAATCTGGCTTCGGCTCAGTGCCCTCTGTGGCCCTGACTGGACCCATAGAAACAGTCTCGTCTCAACAAATATCAATAATGTCAGCGGCAAGCAGAGCATGGAAGCTGCTGTCGTTGGCACTCTCCCAGGCTTCCAAAAGAACATGCTCACAGCAATAAAAACCATAGAAAGCATAGTGGCTGGCTTCAAGACGCGATGCAGAGGCGTTGAACGCGATTTATGGAAAGAATACCAGGTCGTCGAGAATGCACTCGAGAGCCGTACCCGTCGTTTGGAACGCCTGGAAAACCTCGTCCGCGGCGGCATCGGCGAGCAAAGCGGGATGCGCACGGAAGTCGCAAAACTCCGCACGGAGAACCGTCTCCTCCGTGCGGAACTCAACGTAATGAAGAACGAACAGTCATCATCATCAACAACCACAACCACAACCACAACTGCAACTGCGACAGGCATACCCTCAAGCCAGCAGCAGCAAACCCCACCCGTCCTCCACCGCTCTAAAACCTCCGCGGCGGTTCCCCAGCAACCGCCGAAAGAGAAGGACGCTTCGGTTCATACTTCCACCGCCATCACACGCACCAGTTCTACCGCCAGCGCCCCCCAATTGACGGATCCCCAGGACGTCAGTGAGAAGCGCTGGATCTTGCGTCTCCGCGAGTTGGAGAAGCGCTTGAAGGCGGAGCGCGAGGCAAGATTGCTCGATCGCTCGGCTGCTAAGAAGAAAGTTGAGGAGGCGAGGGGAGTTAGCGCGGAGTATAAAGCGGAATTGGAACGGGAGAGGGCGGTTAGTGGGTCTAAGAAGTAATGGTTGAAACTGGCAGATAGATAGATGGTAGATGAATGGAGTAGGTGGGTTGGGGTTGGGGTTATGCAGGGCGGTGGCGGTGGCGGTGGGAGGGGAGGAGGGCATAAATGAATGAATGAATGGTGTTGGGCGTATGGGTGCTTTTTTTGTGTATGATACCGTAGGCATGAAAGTCATGGGAATATTAACGTCTTTTTCTTTTTTTTCTTTTTTCTTTTTTCTTTTTCTCTTGTGCTTTTCGTAAGTTTGGGTTCGGGCGTCATGGCATGTCACTCTATCACTGTCGTGAGCTTACTTACTGTACTGTACAGTACGTGGCTTATCCATTGATTGAAAACATGCGACTCTTGACTTGATGAAAGCCGGACACAAATACCTGAACGAGAAGATCTTGACTCGTGAATATTGCATCATAAGTTACATAGTATCATACTCTTCTACCATACAATTATCAAGGTACCAGTTCTTGACAGCTTTCAGTTATATACACGTGTAACCCGCAATCCCCCCCCCACCAAATCCTGTCTTCACACCGTAGCTAAAGCTGAACCTTTTCTACCACTCATATCCCAGCTGTGATTATCCATTTGCACACGAAGGGAATTTGAAACTAGCTATGCGTAACCTGGTTATTATCTTTCTGTCAAAGATGTATCTCCTCCCTTCCTTCCTATAATGCATTCGATGTTTGGTGTTTGACCGGTGGAGAAGAACTGAAATGCACTAGTTTGCAGGATGAATGCTCGGAAAGCGTAGGAGAGTTGCCAAGATTATGGGTTGTGGTCGGCCTTGAGATGGTCCTGTAGCATTTCGACTATTCCTCTATAGCGCCGATGAGTAGCATGAGCAAGTGGTGTCTTGCCGTAGTAATCCAGTGGGTTTGAGTTGACATCGGCATGTTCCAGCAGTATTTTAACTATTCGTTCGTGGCCCCGCATAGCGGCCAAACAAAGTGGTGTTTGACCCCCGATATTTTTTGAGTTTGGGTCGACATCGGCACGTTCCAGCAGTGTTTTAACTATTCGTTCGTGGCCCTGCATAGCAGCCGAACCAAGTGGTGTTTGACCCTCGTTATCTTTTGAGTTTGGGTCGACATCGGCACGTTCCAGCAGTATTTTAACTATTCGTTCGTGGCGCTGCATAGCAGCCAAACCAAGTGGTGTTCGACGCCAGATATCTTTTGAGTTTGGGTCGACATCGGCACGTTCCAGCAGTATTTTAACTATTCGTTCGTGGCCCCGCATAGCAGCCGAAGCAAGCGGTGTTTGACCCTTGCTAACTGTTGTGTTTGGGTCAACATCAACTCGATCTACCAGTATTTTAACCATCCCTTCGTGGCACCGCATAGCAGCCGAAGCAAGCGGTGTTCGACCCTCGCTATCTGCTGAGTTTGGGTTGACATCGGCACGTCCTAGCAGTATTCTAACTACCCGTTCCTCGCCCCACATAGCGGCCCAAGCAAGCGGTGTTCGACCCTTGCTATCTGTTGTGTTTGGGTCAACATCAACTCGATCTAGCAGCATTTTAACTATTCCTTCGTGGCACCGCATAACAGCCAAAGCAAGCGGTGTTTGACCCTCGCTGTCTGTTGAGTTTGGGTCGACATCAGCTCGGTCTATCAGTATTTTAACTATTCCTTCGCGGCCCTGCTTAGCAGCCCAAGTAAGTAGTGTTTGACCCTCGCTATCTGTTGGGTTTGGGTCGACATCAGCTCGGTCTATCAGTATTTTAACTATTCCTTCGCGGCCCTGCTTAGCAGCCCAAGTAAGTAGTGTTTGACCCTCGCTATCCTTTGAATTTACGTCGACGTCGGCCCGTTCTAATAGCATCTTAATCAACCTTTCTTGTTGATCCAGAACGGCGTGGGAAAGTGGTGTTTGGTCATTGATATCTTTTGAGTTGGGGTCGACATCGGCCCGATTTAGTAACATCTTAACTATCTCTTCATGCCCCTGGTGAGCAGCACAGGAAATTGGGGTTTGACCATCGTTATCTCTTGAGTTTGGGTCAACATTGGGGCAGTCCAGTAATATCTTGACTATCCGTTCATTCCCGCTCCTAGCTGCACATGAAAGAGGCGTGTTACCTCTACCGTCTTTCGGATTGGGATTGACATCAAAACGGTCCAGTAGGATCTTAACTACCCCTTCATACCCGCTCTCAGCAGCACGAGATATTGGTGTTTGTCCACTTATATCTTTTGAGTTGGGATCTATATCGGCTCGACCTAGCAACATCTTAACAATCCCTTCATATCCGTTGCGAGCAGCACAAGAAATAGGTGTTTGGCCGTTGATATCCTTGGAGTTTGGGTCGGTATCCGCACGGCCAAGGAGCATCTGAACTACATTTTCATACCCGTTCCGAGTAGCACAAGAAAGTGGCGTTTGGCCACCGATATCTTGCGAGTTTGGGTCGACGTTGTCTCGGCTTAGTAACATCTTAACTACCCCATCATATCCATTCTCCGCAGCAAAGGAAAGTGCTGTTTGGCCATTGCCATCTTTAGAGTTGGGGTTGACATCCACTTGGTCCAGCAGTATCTGCACCACCCCCTCGTGCCTATTCTTAACAGCCCATGCCAAAGGCGTACGCCCCCAGAGATCCTTTTGATTTGGGTCGTAGATTCCCATATCAAGTAGACTCGCCACAAGCTTGTGAATCCCAAAACATGCTGCATAATGCAACCCACTCGGTCGAACAAAGTTGGGGTTGAGCTTCACTTTCCATGGAACGTCTTTTTCATTCAAGACGAAAAGAGTTGATGCTACGTGATCCGGAAACGGGCGAAGAACCGGGATTGCCAATGATTCTACAGATTGCGTGAGGCCTTTCCGGGCATGGGCTCCCCAATAGCAAGATGAGTAAGTGAGAAGGGGATGTGTTGGTGGACTAGCCTTGATAGCCGGAGAAAGGTCGGTGACCGACTGGAAGGATTGATAGGTCAGACAAGCTTCGGCAATTTTGGAATGAGGGTTGTCGAAGATATCAGGACTGTCTCGAAGATATTCTTGTAAAGTTGCGTGGATAAGACGTACAGTTGATGTTTCGCGATCAACCGTGACCAGTCCAAGGCAACATCCAAGTATAGTTTCTATCGAAGGAATCTTTTGCGTGTCTAAATCCACTGCTCCAACCTTCACTCCGAGGGCGTGACATAGCTCTGGGACAGATAAGGGTCGCTCCGCTAGGGAAATCCACATTAAAGCCACAATCCCCAATTTTGCCTTGACTTCTCGTTGTCGCTTTATCCTTTCCAAAGTGGCTGAATAGGCATCGCTCAGGCCATCTGTTATCTGGCAGAGCCTTTCTCTTCTCTCGCCGATGGTGACCTCGCATAATATGGCATCGATGTGTAAGGCGACAAGTAGGAAGCTGCAGTACAGGCTTGTTAGTCAGCAACAGTAATGGGACTGGAGTTCTTCTCACATCTCAGAATGTTCTCGGGATATTTTTTCTATGATTTCCGATCGTAGTTTATCCTCCATCAGGTCGGGTTCGGGATCAGCATCCAGCCTGTTAGTTAGGAATATCTTGATATCATCGGGACTTGGCTGGATAGTGATAACCCTCGAGGACTTCGCCAAGTGCTTATCAAGTTCAAACTGGATGTGAGGCCGGCCGGTTAGGAACAACCGAGTGTTGGGGGATTTTTCCATAATTTGCTTCAGAGATTGAAGAAATGCGACTCGATGTTCCACTTGGAACTCGTCCAACGCATCAATACAAATGAAAACTTTCTCAAAAGACTGCAGCACTCGCGGAAGCATCTCTAGAATCTTTCCCATCTGGAGAGCTCGCCCGTTGAGTTGCCGCCTTGCCGCCTTGAAGGCTTGAATGAGCTCCTTGGGTATCTCTGGTAGACCTGTAACTAGCTGTCTCATGAGACCGCCTATCATTCCCACTGGGGTCTGTTCCTTCTGGCCGCGATAATCGCAGTATAGGCATGCTATCGCGATGTTTGAACCGGCAGTGGTATTGCATAAACTATCGATAACTAGAGAGCTGGAGAGAAGGGCAAGATAATTAGCTGGACAGTTTACAGGCTTTTTTTGGTTGATCTAGAACCATGAACTCTACCTGACAAAAGTCTTGCCCGCTCCCGGAATCCCACTACAGAACAAGGTTCTATCAACAAATTCCGTACTATTCCCATCCCGCCATGCTTGGAACTCGGCAGCCTCGAGAACCCGGTCCCCAACGCCGGGAACACGGTCATTTGAAACATCTTGGTGCCTCTTCCACGGCTCTAGTGGTGATATCCACGAGAGCACCTGCGACCGCTCGTCTATGTTTCTAGTAGTTGTGAAATTGATAGTACTCGTAATGTTTGTGCCTGAAATGTTGAAGCTGTTGACGTTGCCACTGAGATATTGACTGTAGTTTCGCTTCATGATGTTCGCTAAAATAGAGGTTTGAATGGGTTTATATGAATCAGGCTAAAGGTGGAATCTGTAGAGAAGGCTTATGTAGGAGGGTGATAGTTGTTTTAGTAGCCAGATATAGTGGGATTGAAGCAGCGGTTTGCAGCCTTGACCTTGCTGGGGCTTGGCGTGGTGGGCTCACAAACGCAATCCAATCAGCAGCAACTGAGTTCTCCCACCCAAAAGGGGTCCAAGACAGTGCCTTTCCTTATCCACCAATGGATGCAAAATCCCTATATCACCAAGTGCTGTTGCTGGGTCACAATTCACAATAAAACCCCATACTAATATAATATGCCGAACCTACCGGTCCATGCAATTGCTCGGGAGTGATATATGGGGATCATCCAGTTTTTCGTTTTAAATATCGATGTATAGTATCCCATTCAATCACTGACACTCTACTTCTGTCCTGCCAAAAGAGTGCTAAACTATTTCAGATATCTAGATTTAGCGGTAGTGCAATGAGCTTCTGCAGTCATATAGGAGATATGCAAAAGGAGCAATAGCGGTGTCAAAATTTCGCATGAACAAGCTGGGCTATTGGGCACAGGGGGTTTCCAAATGTTTGGTTGGGCTTTAACCACTCCTCTCTCTCGCCTTTCATGTTACCCACTGGAAAAATACAAACCACTTGTAGCTTCTAGACCTTTTTGTCTATGCATTCCCTTTCCCACTACTTTCTACTTGACTTCTCAGTCACTCCTGGTGTTCAACGATTCCCTAGCTTTGATACCAAACTATAGGAGGTGATGCTATCCCCAATACAGCTTTCGATTGTAAACTTCCCTTGGTGGGAATACTCGATGGAAGCCTGGATGTTGAAGACTTTTACACGGCAACGGTCGAATAGCGACAACGATCCAAAACGAAAAAATGCCAAGATTCACACTATAAGCGATCACAAGAAAAAAAAAGGGGGGGGAAACTCTTCTTCAACTCAACGACAACTGACTCAAACTAAACTAACGGTAATGACAGGATAGATATAGGAAAACAACAATGTCCTCCAGTTCTTCCTGAACACTTTCTCTCTCAGGTGTGTCCCCCTTCCTTTCGCAAACACAAAAGCTAACACAGAAGGAAAGACAAAGGAAAGACAAACTCCGGCTCTCTATTGCCTCCGTACGTCCACCTTTCCCGCTCGCCCTTACGGCCATTCCACTCGCACAAACTCGCACACATTTCTGGTGCATTCCCGGTGCCTTAATGCTTTCCCAAAAAAGCTAAACTGCCGTGTGCGCCCAAAGCCAAAGTGCGCTCCCGGCGAACAAACGAACGATCACGAACCCCAAGAGCAAACCATCATGCTCGAGCATGCCGAGCAGCATATTCCAACAAAGACGAGGTGCGAGCCGTGATCGAGTGACATCCAGTGATGCCCACCACCCGCCTGCCTTTAATATGGATCCCCCCTCTTCTAGGGCACCATATATTTTGTGAATTAAGGTGCAATATAGACAACCTAAGGGCCTGATATATCGATGTATTCTGGATTTGTTTCATGATAACCCTTTAAAACGATAGATTCCTGAGACGATAGCAACGACTGATTTCATTTATGTTGACATTAAGCTACGCCCCCCCTCCTCCCCTGCCCTTACTGGCGGAATCCACACTCCCACCGAGTACGTATTTCGCCCCATACCGTCTGACACCTTCCAGCAGCTTACATGTAACCGGCCTCCGCATTT
Organism: Choiromyces venosus 120613-1; assembly: GCA_003788595.2. Lineage (NCBI taxonomy): Eukaryota > Fungi > Ascomycota > Pezizomycetes > Pezizales > Tuberaceae > Choiromyces > Choiromyces venosus. Next base: position 249,735 of record ML120393.1, read on the forward strand.
CTGGGGAGTACATGTGGACGAGGGGGTGGTTTTTGGTACACCACTACACCGCGGTGGATGAGCTCCGTGTATCACACCATTGATTCTATGGTTTCGAGCAGTGAAGTCATGGAGCCGTTCCGGTCCCCATATATCTCGTTTGAAAACCATCAGCTCAATCCCGAATGATTGGTGGATTCGGTTCAAGAAGAAGCACCGTACGCGTGCTAAAAACTAAAATGCAATCAATAAAAGCAATGAGCGGTGAGGAAGAGAGAGGGCGTGTATACGACAAAGATAAAATGAGTTTGATGAGACAACTCCTGTACTATAATACACTGTACATCTAAAATTATACGTGAAACAGAAAGAAATTTCAGACGAATGTCTGGCTCCCGGAGGTGCATAAAGCCGGATAGGACAATCTAGAAAAATGGCACCGGAAAAGGAAATGTTTACTAGGAGAGATATCTAACAGAGGTGGGTAAATGGGGTGAATTGGGGGATTTTTCGGTTCGGATGTCGGTCCATCACCTTTCGGCAGCACGGGCTGATGAGCTTGTTTGTAGTAGTCTGATAATTGTTGTGTGCCCCTTCTTGGAAGCCCACTGAACTGGGCTCAGACCCAAGTTATCTGCCGAATTCTGGTCAACATCATCTCGGCCTAGCAGCATGTCGACTATTCTTTCATGCCCTTGTCTAGAAGCGCAAGAGATTGGTGTTTGGCCATTATCATCTTTTGAATTTGGGTCGATATTGGGACGTTCTAGTAACATTTTCACCGCCGCTTCATATCCATACCAAGCCGCACAAGTAAGTGGCGTTCTGCCACTAGCACCCTTTGAATTTACGTCGACATCGGCCCGTGCTAATAGCATCTTAACCAACTCTCCATGCCGATCCAGAACGGCGTGGGAAAGTGGTGTTTGGTTATTGATATCTTTGGAGTTGGGGTTAACATCGGCCCGATTAAGTAACACCTTGACTATCCCTTCATACCCCTGGTGAGCAGCACAGGAAATTGGTGTTTGACCATCGATATCTTGTGAGTTCGGATCAACATCGGCTCGATCTAGTAGCATTTTAACCACCCCTTCCCACCGGTTCCGAACAGCACAAGAAATTGGTGTTTGGTCATCCATATCCTTTGAGTTTGGGTCGATATCCGCTCGGCTTAGTAGTATTTTGACCACCCCTTCGAATGCGTTATCAGTAGCACAAGATATTGGTGTTTGACCATCATTATCTTTTGAGTTTGGGTCGACATCAGGGCGGTCTAGTAATATCTTGACTACCCGTTCATTCCCGTTCCGAGCCGCACAAAAAAGAGGCGTTTGGCCTCTACCGTCTTTAGAATTGGGATTGACGTCAACACGGTCCAGTAGGATCTTAACTACCCCTTCATACCCGCTCTCAGCAGCACGAGATATTGCTGTTTTTCCACTTATATCTTTTGAGTTGGGATCTATATCGGCTCGGCCAAGCAACATCTTAACAATCCCTTCATATCCGTTGCGAGCAGCACAAGAAATAGGCGTTTGGCCGCTGATATCCTTGGAGTTCGGGTCGGTATCCGCACGGCCAAGGAGCATCTGAACTACACTTTCATGCCCGTTCCGAGTAGCACAAGAAAGTGGCGTTTGGCCACCGATATCTTGCGAGTTTGGGTTGACGTTGTCTCGGCTTAGTAACATCTTAACTACCCCATCATATCCATTCTCCGCAGCAAAGGAAAGTGCTGTTTGACCTTTGCCATCTTTAGAGTTGGGGTTGATATCCACTTGGTCCAGCAGTATCTGCATCGCCCCCTCGTGCCTATTCTTAACAGCCCATGCCAAAGGCGTACGCCCCCAGAGATCCTTTTGATTTGGGTCGTAGATTCCCATATCAAGTAGACTCGCCACAAGCTTGTGAATCCCAAAACATGCTGCATAATGCAACCCACTCGGTCGAACAAAGTTGGGGTTGAGCTTCACTTTCCATGGAACGTCTTTTTCATTCAAGACGAAAAGAGTTGATGCTACGTGATCCGGAAACGGGCGAAGAACCGGGATTGCCAATGATTCTACAGATTGCGTGAGGCCTTTCCGGGCATGCGCTCCCCAATAGCAAGATGAGTAAGTGAGAAGGGGATGTGTTGGTGGACTAGCCTTGATAGCCGGAGAAAGGTCGGTGACCGACTGGAAGGATAGATAGGTCAGACAAGCTTCGGCAATTTTGGAATGAGGGTTGTCGAAGATATCAGGACTGTCTCGAAGATATTCTTGTAAAGTTGCGTGGATAAGACGTACAGTTGATGTTTCGCGATCAACCGTGACCAGTCCAAGGCAACATCCAAGTATAGTTTCTATCGAAGGAATCTTTTGCGTGTCTAAATCCACTGCTCCAACCTTCACTCCGAGGGCGTGACATAGCTCTGGGACAGATAAGGGTCGCTCCGCTAGGGAAATCCACATTAAAGCCACAATCCCCAATTTTGCCTTGACTTCTCGTTGTCGCTTTATCCTTTCCAAAGTGGCTGAATAGGCATCGCTCAGGCCATCTGTTATCTGGCAGAGCCTTTCTCTTCTCTCGCCGATGGTGACCTCGCATAATATGGCATCGATGTGTAAGGCGACAAGTAGGAAGCTGCAGTACAGGCTTGTTAGTCAGCAACAGTAATGGGACTGGAGTTCTTCTCACATCTCAGAATGTTCTCGGGATATTTTTTCTATGATTTCCGATCGTAGTTTATCCTCCATCAGGTCGGGTTCGGGATCAGCATCCAGCCTGTTAGTTAGGAATATCTTGATATCATCGGGACTTGGCTGGATAGTGATAACCCTCGAGGACTTCGCCAAGTGCTTATCAAGTTCAAACTGGATGTGAGGCCGGCCGGTTAGGAACAACCGAGTGTTGGGGGATTTTTCCATAATTTGCTTCAGAGATTGAAGAAATGCGACTCGATGTTCCACTTGGAACTCGTCCAACGCATCAATACAAATGAAAACTTTCTCAAAAGACTGCAGCACTTGCGGAAACATTTCTAGAATCTTTCCCATCTGGAGAGCTCGCCCGTTGAGTTGCCGCCTTGCCGCCTTGAAGGCTTGAATGAGCTCCTTGGGTATCTCTGGTAGACCTGTAACTAGCTGTCTCATGAGACCGCCTATCATTCCCACTGGGGTCTGTTCCTTCTGGCCGCGATAATCGCAGTATAGGCATGCTATCGCGATGTTTGAACCGGCAGTGGTATTGCATAAACTATCGATAACTAGAGAGCTGAGGAAACGAAGATAAAGTTAGCTAGTGAGCTTGTGGTTTTTCTGATTGCTCTAGAACCGTGAACACCTGAAAAATGTCTTCCCTGCGCCCGGGATACCGCTACAAAACAAGGTTCTGTCCGCAGATCCCGTGCTATTCCCATCGCGCCATGCTTCGAACTCGGCAGTCCCCAGAACCCAGTCTCCAACACCTGAAACGCGGTCATTTGAAACATCTTGGTGCCTCTTCCACGGCTCTAGTGGTGATATCCACGAGAGCACCTGCGACCGCTCATCCATGTCCGTAGCAGTTGTGAGGTTAATAGTACTTGTGATGTTTGTGCCTGAAATGTTGAAGCTGTTGACATTATCGCTAAAATATTTGCCATAGCTCCGCTTCATAATTTTTTGCCCTGGATAAAAAAAGAAAAGCCGACGTGCTCCAACGATCGATCGATCTACCGCTGTGGTTAGGGGAGAGGGGCTTACTTTAGATACAATATGAGTTATTAAGCACCACCGTTTTGGTTTCTGGCATCCACTTCTGACATGAAATTCGCGGTGCTCAACTTGGCCCTAAAGCGAAAGAGAACTTGGATGAGTATAAATTTTGATTAGTATTGGAACTTCTGGGCCTCTAAGCTCATTGGATTCTGTAGAGACAAATCCGAGTCATGAGCGGGGATACTGCTCCCCCTCTAGTCACGCCTTTGGCTCTCCTAGTTCGCATTTCGCTCGACACAAGGAAAGACTGCTGATGCAACCGTACCTACTCATGTATCAAACCAAGTATTAATTTAGTATTGGAACTTTTTACGCTCGAGGCCCATAGGATTCTGTAGAGGGGAATCTAAGTCATTATCGGGAGACGACTTCCCCTCATAGTGGTGCCTTTTGGGCCCAGCCAACTCCTTGCTCATATTTCGCTCGACAAAAGGAACCGTATGCAACCGTTTCTACTTGTGCATTAGATGAAGCGCAGCTTAAAGGCGGCACTTGACAGAACATAAACTTGCACTCTATGCAAAAGAAAAGGCCCCCGATACCTATAATTCCAGTAATAGGATACTTTGGCATCCCTAACTGTAAAAAGAGAATTGAAATGGTTGAACAAACAAAAAAAAAAACACTTGTATGATATGAGAGTTAATGCCAGCCGCCGCCCTGCTCTCCCAGAGCACGTGATAAATCGACAACCAAAAACAGGTTGAAACTCGCTGATAAAAGTCCTCCCTCACCCCCACCACCGACCTGCTTAGGTAAGCAAGCCGGTCTGACACACCCTGAAGTAAACTTTAGGGCAAATTTTGGTTTCTGGCATCCACTTCCAAAAGGAGGGGAGTAGAAGCTGTGTTTCTTACCTAGCAAGGCTGCCGCTTGGCAGACTGGTCTTTACACAATGGTCAATTAAGGTAGATAGCAAGACAGTTTTCCTCCACTGACAGTTTTCGTAAGGGATAGTCAGGCGTCCTATGATACCACCATCGGAACCGCTGCTGTCCACTGCTCTTGATAATGAATATTTGCAAACAAACAGCTTCTAAATTTCCTTCAATTGTCCGAATTATATAAGTAGTAAGCTTCTTATCGTCATTGGTATCATGGGAAATCCTATTCTATAATACTAAATAAGAGTTTAATTCCTCTATAATTAGAGTAACGGTGCCTAGGTACGTTCAAGGAAGAAGTTATAAGTCATAAGTCTTAGCAGCTATCACTGAGAGGTAGCTCGGTAGGAAAACAAAGAATCGGCAGTGACATGATAAGAATGTCCTGCCTGTAAAATGATGTCCAGGGCCAAGATTCATGAACCAAGATGCCTATGTCCAGGCAATTACCGTAAAAACTTTTGCGATTTGCCATCTCAGGACTTTGTGGCAAATGACGAAAAGTACTAGCAAGGTCTTGGCTTGCCCTATAGAGTTAGTGATCAGCAGTGACAAATAAGACATGTATGGTGCAAGCCGTCTAGACACAGCACCTCGGTTGGTGTGGCAGGGGATGCAATACTCGTGCCAAGGTTGTGGTGTTCGGCCGCAACCCCCGCATGTTTGCAGGCTCACAACCGGGGGCACTCTAAAGAGTGCCTGATAGCTCAACAGAGCTTTGTGGCTTACCATAGTAACTTTGTGGCTCAACACAACTTTGTGGCTTGACAGGACTTTGTAAATTAATGTAACTTTACAGTAGAAAAGAAGCTCTTCTTATTAACATACAATACCATCCACACCACAACAAACAATGCCACCAGCACCAGCCTATATTCTACCAAGCCAACAGGTTGAGCCTTATGGGGATGTTGAAATATGAATTCAGGCTGCTATTGCCTTCATTGAAACAAGTGAAAATGAGTATCCAAACACTGCCACAATTGCTTGCAAGTACGAAATACCAGTAACAAGACTTTGAGCTTGTTTACAGGGTCATCAGTCATGACAACATTGACCAGGAATGAACCACAAGCTTTCTGATGACCAAGAACTAGCTGTTTGTCAGTATCTTGACCATCTAGATAAAGTTGGTACAAGTGCCGGGCTGCAAATGGTTACTGGCTGTGTGAATACAATTCTCCAATATGCTCATACTGGCCCAGAGCCAGCACCAGTTGTAAGTGATCACTGGTCCCAGCGGTTCTTAAATCGTCATCTCAAGTATTTTATTAGAAAGCAACAAACAATCGATGTTGATTGAAAAAATGCCCACTAGCCTGACAATATTCGAGCTTGGTTTGAGAAGTATCTTGCTGTTTGTAAAGAGAATGGCATTCAGCATAGCAACAAGTACAACTTTGATGAAACAGGCTTTCGCATTGGAATAGGATGGGATCAATGAATCATTACTTGAGATCCAAATTGGCAAGCTTACTTGGCTAGTTCAACCAATCGAGAGCTCGTCACTATTTGTGAAATGATTAGTAGTGATGGAGCAGTATTACCTCTAATGATTATTGTCCCTGGTATTATCCACCAAGAGCCCTGGTATACAACTACTAGCATACCAGATGATTACCTTATTGCGACATTAGAAACTGGCTACAATAATGATGAGTTGACAATAAACTGGCTTATCCATTTTGAACAGTTCTTAGCCAAACAACAGGTGGGAGCTTATCGACTGTTACTCCTGGATGGTTTTGGCTCCCATAATACAAAACAATTTCTTGACTATTGTAATGAGCATAAGATTATTGTTTTCTGCCTGCCTCCTCATTTAAGCCATCTTCTTCAGCCATTGGATGTTGTAGTATCTCAATCATACAAGCATTATCACACTGAGGCTCTAGAAGCAGCAACTCAAATGAGATGTTGAGACTTCAACAAATGTGAGTTTCTGGATAAGATCGATTCAATACATCACTAAACTTTCAAGCCATCAACTATCAGATCTGCTTTCAGGGCTACAGGTCTTATTCTATACAATCCTGATGTTGTTATTTCAAAGCTTCATGAAGCCACTCCTACACTTGGCCAACTTGTAACACCACCATCTGGATCTACCTTCAGTATTCTACTTACAATTTCGAGCCTTAAGACCCAGGGTGATGAATTACAGTGTGATGCAAAGGATCTGTCACCAGAATTCCAGGAAAGGCTCAAGCTTATACTACAAGATGGGTTAGCCTTAGCCCAATCAGGTGCATTAGCAATGGAACATTTGGAAAATACCCGAGCTGCAGAGTAAGCCAGGAATATAAGGAGGAGAACTGAAAGCCGAAGGCAAATACAAAAATATGGAGTGTTATATGCTTCTGAGGCATGTGATATGGTGAAAAGGAGGGAGGATACTGAGGTTGAAAAGGCAGAACAGCAGTTGCATAAGGTACAAAATGCAAGGAAATAGGCTAAGTGAGCAGAGCATAAACCTTTCCTTGATGAGATAAAGGCATAGGCAAAAGGAAGGTATTTGGCTCAAGTAAATAAAAAGAAAATATCTAGGCTGATCATGATGGGGATTAAGCAACACGCAAGGTTGCGGAATTTGATATAAAATAGAATACTATACTTAAACTCTGAATATATTTAGCTATAAAGTTGTATTAAGCCTCATAGTAATATTAAACATGAAAGTCCTATCAAGCCACAAAGTTATGTTGAGCCACAAAGTTACTATGGTAAGCCACAAAGCTCTGTTGAGCCACAAAGCTCTGTTGAGCTGTCAGGCACTCTTTAGAGTGCCCCCAGTTGTGAGCCTGCAAACATGCGGGGGTTACGACCAAATGCCGTAACCTTGGCATGAGTAGGGGATGCAATTGGGGATGCCTTGGCATAAAATCCTTCCCAATAACTAGGGGTTAGGTTTAAATTCCTTAGAATGAAGATATTTCTTACTGATAATATATCATTTCAAAAACTCTTTATAATTTGTTGGTACTGTATTCACAGTTAAATTAAATGTAAAACTCTTCTCTCATGTATTAGATATTTTGATAAAAGAAACAAATACAAAAAAAAACAATAAATATGATATGATACAGGAAAAATACCATGGGCCATAGTAATTTATACCTAGCCTCTAGTTATTGGGAAGGATTTTATGCCAAGGTGTTCCCTGTTGTGTTCCCCATTGCATCCCCTGCCACACCAACCAAGGTGCTGTGTCCAGACAGCTTGCACTATATTTGCTTTTTTGATCAGAGTTACCATAAGAACTCAAATAATTAGACCTGGTACTAAGAGGTTCAATTAAAGTAGAGCATGCCAAGAAGTATTATACAATATCAGTTTCAGATTTTAGAAATGCTTATTTTCCTCATAGAATACATTGTTTTCAACCTCTCCTTTATCTAATTCTACCTCATGCTCCTCTAACCCCCCTGCTTCTTATCAACTTTGAAGCCCATTAATTAGGAAAGTTGAATCAATCCCCTTTACAGAGATTTCCTGGTCAATAGCACTACTAATTGGTAATGAAATACCTAGAACCTGGAAAGCCTTAACAATTACTTCCTTATGATCATGGGAGAAGTACTCCCAGGCTTCCCCTACTGCCCATATAGTAAGTACCCTCCTACGTCCAATCATACTTCCTGTTAGCCTTCCTCCTGCTAATAGAATTTCCTCCTCCTCTCTCTCCATGACATCTAACCTTTCCTCAAGTACCTCCTACTTGATTGTTAGTTTTTTTTTTTTCTTCAGATTTTAAAGGTAAGTGGACTCACCTTCAATATGTCTTTAAATGGTTGATTTATAGAGACATCAAGAGGCTGTACTAATGCAGTACAGTCTCCTAGGATCAGGCTAATGATGATATCATTTGCAGAAAAGTTATTGAGGACCTCTTCAGTCTTATGAGGACTGAAGAGGTTGAGCACAAGGAGGGTTGGACAGCTCTCAAGGACTGGAACAAGCTGCTTGTCCAACCATTTTACAATAGTGGACGAGTTCACATAGGCTTTGGGGTTGAATTTAACAACCATATGGGGGTCATAACTTTTACACGCAATGGTCGAAATAGCGACAATGATCCAAAACGAAAGAATGCCAAGATTCACACTGTAAGCGATCACAAGAAAAGGGGGGAAAACTCTTCTTCGACTCAACGACAACTAACTCCTCTAACTAACGGTAATGACAGGATACAGGATAGATATAGAAAAACAACAATGTCCTCCAGTTCTTCCTGAATACTTTCTCTCTCAGGTGTGTCCCCCTTCCTTTCGCAAAACACAAAAGCTAACACAAAAGGAAACACAAAGGAAAGACAAACTCCGGCTCTCTATTGCCTCCGTACGTCCACCTTTCCCGCTTGCCCTTACGGCCATTCCACTCGCACAAACTCGCACACATTCCTGGTGCATTCCTGATGCATTCCCAGTGCATTCCCGGTGCATTCCCGGTGCCTTAATGCTTTCCCGGAAAGCTAAACTGCTGCTTGCGCCTGAAGCCAAAGTGTGCTCCCGGCGAACAAACGAACGATCATGAACCCCTAGAGCAAACCATCATGCTCGAGCATGCCGAGCAGCATATTCCAACAATAATTCTCTCTTTCTGTAAGTATTGTGGCCACTACTACTATTTCATGAAAGAAAACTAATGGCTTTACACATGGTATACCATCAGTGAAAATGGTAAGTTGAATTGTTGCTTGCTGTTTATCCCAACTGGACTGGGAACACTAGGCCTATATTATCTTCTCCCCATACTGATTGTAAGTTCTTCCCTCCAAGTATTTGAATGGCAAAGGTGTCTGATCTATGTTAACTATATTTGCCAGCTTATATTGACCTATATCTGCAGAGATATCACTGGGTTGATAGCCATCACTAGGCCATAGCTGTGAGTTTCTCCTATTAAATTGCATTCAATTTAATATGACCTTGCTGAAGTCACTAAGCACTTTACTTGCAGTATTGGTCATAAATTATAAACTAACTTGATGGAAGTTTAGGAACCATTGAAACCACCCATTTGAAAAGCAAAATGAGGTTTGAGATCCCTCTGAGTAATGTTGGATATAAAGCTCCTTGCTGACTCATCTGAACTAGCCACACCAAACGATCCCTCCTGATGCCTCCCAATACTGAAACTTGTCATATAATTCCCTTTCTATCACCTCATACTTTCATTTTCTTCCTCCTCCTAGTACCCAGTACTGCTCAAGACTGAACCCCTAGAACTTTCCTTCCTTTTCCTCCTTTCTCCAACATGAAAGGTTTGCCTCCAGAACCCTAAAACATGCTGCTGTTTCTACTTGTGTTGCCTTCTGTAACTGAGTTTGTCCTCTAGGGATACTTGGTACTTCCCAATATGATAATACTCTTAGCTTATAGCTAACTTTGTATAATCTGTAAGGATATTCAATGCGTCAAAGAGCTGCTCTTAGGCTTTCAGCTAGTTGTTTGCATTTTGGGCCAGGCTTTTTCTTGACTCCAGCATAGAGTCTTTTGGCTGAGAGGGCAGGGAGAATTGGATAGACTCGGACACATCCTGCTTGTCTTGGAGCTATTGTATTGGGGAAAAGGTAAGCAATCTGGTAAGATGGTGGTATCTCAAGGAATAGGAATTGTGGTTTTTTTCTCATATTTACATGGTTTGTTTACATTTATCACATAGAGTGAGGTTTACAATCATGGGCCAAAGCATATGATTGATCATCTAAGACACTTCTAAATGGTTAGTTTTTCCATCCTTGGTGCAATTTTGGACCAAATACTTTAATTGAACTTCTTAGCACTGGGTCCAATTATTCAAGTTGTTATGGTAGACCTCAGATGAGTTAGGAGAGTAGAATAAGTTTATAAATAAAAGTAAATTAAATAAATTCTATTGTATTATGATCATCATTATCTACAGGAATGTCAGCCATTGCATCTACTACCTGGTAGTCATCATGCCAATCCCCAATTTCCAAGTCCCCAAATCCCTTGATGTCCAACTCCAAGTCACAACTCCTATCAGCTGGAAGAGATAACCCCACCTTTCGGAAAACACAACATATTAAATGACCTTTTTCAAGGTGAAACCTGTAGTAGGCATCCCTAACACAAGAGGTGGTAAGTATACAGCGATCACTAACACTCCACCGGTAAAAGGCCTCAGCACATTCAGTCTCAAAGATGGCCATATCGGTGAGCTCATGCATGATTTCATTGAAAGGCTTATTAATTGTAATATCTAAGGGTTGAATGAGGCTAGTACAGCCTCTAAGCATGAGGGAGAGGGTTATGTTATTTTGGTGCAATTTCTTGAGGACAGTGGGTATCTTATGTGACCCCATCAAGTCTAAAGTAAAGAGGGTTAACCACCTGCCCAAAACATGTATCAGGTATGTATCAATGTAGTGCAAAAAAAGCTGATCATTTATATAGACTTTTTCGTTAAATTCTACCACTATGCCCAGATGATACTGCTGCCACTCCTGTCTTAGTCGCTCCCCCTTTCCATGAAAAATAATCATTGGTGGCACTCTGGGTATTCCATCTGCAAAAATACAGAGGACCAACAATGCCTGATACTTGTCCCAGACATTTTGGGACAGCTTTGCCCAAATTGTTTTTTCCGCCTTCACATTGTAAGTCTTACCTTCTAAATACTTGAATGGGATTGGGGTCTTGTTCAGGTTGGAAATATTAGACCCTAAAAAACAACTAACCCATAGCTGAAGACCTATTTCTAGAAACCTCATCAGGTGAGGCTATGAGTTTCTCCGATTGAATCAGAGCTAGTTGAGTACCAAAGTTTGGTATTCAACTGGAACTATTTGAGCTTTTTTTGTTATGCTATGTAAACTAATTCGATGGCGACCTAGGAACCCAGCAAACCATCCATTACTCAACCTGAAGCTTGCTGGATCCCTATCAGGATACAACTTGCAGAACCAAAACCCCACTTGAACATGAAACCATTCCCTCCTTACGATCTGTCCTTGCCCTCGTTCATTCAACAAAGTCACCATATAATCTTTCCTCAAGCTCTGGCCAACAGCATTGACTATAATTTCCAATGTCAGAGTCCAGAGCTCTCCCTTTGTTATTGATACCAACTTCCTTGATTTTTTTTTTTCATTTTTTTTTTTCACCCATTTGCTAATGGTTCATCATGAGATTTTGAATTTGTCTGCTGCTTCTTGCTGGGTAGGCTTGCAAAATTTGCCTGCCTGCTTGAGAGGGATTTGGTTCTGCTCAAGGAATGTGAGGGCATGAATTTTTTTGTCACTGAGTATAGGTACGCTTGACTCGCACAATTGAATTGATGCTTCATTGGTCTAAAACCCTTTGGCTAATCATTTTTAGTTTTGGTCCACATTGCTTGCTAATTCATCTTGAAGGCATTATCGATAAGAATTCACAAATCAGAGTAATGGAAATGTTGGAATTGTCGTACCATTGATAGTTCTTGGTACTATAGTTCTACAGTATGTTATTCACCTTTATCTTATATTGACCTCACTATACTGACATATCTTCATTCTCATAGTTCTCATATTAGGAGTCAAAAACTCCTGAATCTATAGTAATTTGTTTGGCCTCAAGCCTCTATACTCTGTGACTTTACTATCTATCCTAAAGCTATGATGATTCTCCAAAGAGTCATCATGCCCACTCATTCTTAAACCTTTGTTGTTGAGACTTCAACTAATTTTATTCTTGTATACACACTCAATTTTATATTACACTAAACAGAAACTTAATTTCCGAATCACGTCCTATCACTTGGCCTCCATATGAGTCATATCTCGCTTATTCCCCTCCCCTGTCAAAACGACATCTAACGGACAATTGACCCTTCCTGAGATGTCAAATTGCAAAAGTTTTTACAGTACTCTATCAAGGCCTAGGATTTGTACATGACACCTTTAATACAAACAGGAGTATAACATAGTACAATCATACCCCACTGTCCCGGATCTCGATAATCCGGATACCTTGCTGTATACTCATCTTGAGCTTCATAAACTGCACCATAGTTCATTATTATGTCCATATTTAATGATGGCAGTTTTGGGTCACAGTGTTAAACTGCAAGTTACCCAAGTTTTTTTTGCTAACATGTTTCATATCCATCCTTATGTTGGCTATGAAGGAGTAATTCTTCGATTTCATTTGGGTTGGGAGCAAGCCTGACTCCTACCTAGTTAATTAATAATAGCAGGCAGAATCAAATAACTTAGAGACATACTGCCACTAGTCAGAAGTGTTCGTGATCTGAGACATGTGTTTAATTGCGATTGCACCATAACCGTGCCAAGGTTGTGGCTCTGCTACAACCTTGGGCACTTTCTTCCTGAGAGTACCCGACAGCTCAATGCCAGATTCAGTTCAACAACACTTTCAATTTGTATCTGAATTTAAGAATTACGAACCACTACCAAACATTTTCTGATGCTTTAAACATCCTTCTGGTTCTCTCACACATTGTTTTGAATGTTTGAAAATAAGTCCTCCATTTTCTTTCTGCTCTTTTATAACTTTTATTTTCATGTGGTGGGACTTTGGTTTCAGTTAAGCTTGAAAGCATTGTTGAGCTGAATCTGGTGTTGAGCTGTCAGGCACTCTCTGGAAGAGAGTGCCCAAGGTTGTGGCTCTGCCACAACCTTAGTACAGTTAGTAGGACTAGTAGTGGGGTAGTGGGGTTGTGGTGTCAATGGCAACAAGGATGCGCATGCACATATGCAAGTGAATGAGTAAATGAATGAATGGGCAAGCCAACCACCAAACAACCCACTGTAAATTTAATTATAGAAATTTGAAATAAAGAACCTTGATACTATCTAATACTTTGTATAGCCTCCCCTTGCTTCCAAAACTGCAGCCACTCTATTAGGCATTGATTTCCACAACTTCTCAAAAAACTCCTCAGGAATTGTCTCCTAAACTAAGGGTAAGACCTGGGCCAATCTCTTCTTTACAGTTTCCTTTCCTCCTGGGGTATCTGCAATCCTAGGGTGTTGCTCATGCAATCACTTTTTAAGCTCAACCCATGCATGCTCAATAGGATTTAAATCAGGGGAGTAGGGGGTGTGTTCCTCCACTTCAATATAGTCTCTCTCTAACCAATCCATAACACTATAAGCTTTGTGAACAGGAGAATAATCCTGCCCAAAGAGGATATCTTGCATACCAAAGGAGATCATTTGATGAATAACAGGAAAAAAATGTCTTCTCAAGAGCCTAACATACCTGGTCTTGTTGATATTTTGGGTAAAAGGAACCAAAGAGCCTTTTCTCTTACCCCAAAAGCAGCTCCAAACTATGAGAGAAATTCCCTTATCCTTTTCCTTTGGATGGATACAGTCAGCTAGCCACTTCTCTCCAGGTTCTCTAAAAACCCATTGCTGCCTTGGATCCTTGGATTTCTCCACACTGCACTCATTACTCTAGATAATTCTTTCAAAATCCTCCACTATCCAATCCTTATGAACTGTAGCACATTTCAATCTCTTTGCCACATGCTCAGGCTTGAGCTTGGGTCTTGATTTGGCTAGCCTTTTCTTGACATTGGCCTCTCTGAATACTCTATCTACTATTTTATATACAGTTTATTTATTAGTCAATCATGTCCTATCACTCAGTAGTACCAGTATGGGAGGCTTTACCAGTAGAAAGTGATACACCAGGTGCATATCTATCTCTGAAACCAGATCTGGTCATTTTCTGGTTGGATTTAGCTGCCTGGATGATTGTGTGACATTACTGATGGCTAAGAATGGGGGTGCCACTGGGGCGAAAGATGTTTTCCACTGACTGGCGCTCACATGTCTGGACAAGGAAGCTTTTAACTGTTGTCCAAGGCCAGCCAATGAGTTGAGCAACAAGGGCAATATTCTGGAGGCAGTAGAAAAAGGCAATAATCATGCCTTTTTCAACATTTGACATCTCTCTTTGTGAGGTTTTAGGAGTTCTTTTTTTTTTTTTGGTACTGAGGTCTTTGTATATCCAAATTAGTAAACCATAATTAAAAGATAAAGGGACAGGTAGTCATGGCCGGAGTATAAATTGTTTGGGTATGTTATTATTGTAACGGTGATACCATTCACATTCACTGTCGCGATCTGACATTTTTGGCAAGGTAGCTTAGTAAGCCAAAACATGTTTCATGAACACTTCTGACCAGTGGCTGTACATGGTGGTACTTGTAACTCATATGCTATCACAGAAAAAAAGAGAATGTAAATTTAACAGCAAAGATGAATTTATCCACTCACACCATTGGTAATAGTACTTGCATTACCCACCGGAATTAGGTTGAAATGACATTTCCAATTCCTCTTGCATAAGGTAATGATACATAGAAATAGTTGCAACATCAGCTGATTCAAAATTCATGCATGCAGCTCAGTCACTCTTGTTTGCAGCGTCGCATAGTCCTCCGTTGAAGTATCAAGTTATACTGGGTCCACTACAAGCATGCAGCATCAAGGTAATTCAAAGCCAAGATCGAGTTATTCAATCCCGGGAAAGAGTTCAGGGTTGGATATACCGTAAAATCTCGTATAATTGGGTTAATCTCTGGTTGATCCACAATAGGTTTAGTTTGACAGGTTACTAGAATTGCGAATACCAGTTAATGAGATCCAACACGCTCAGCACGCTCAGGCTTTACCGTGTGAGGATAATACTAATCCTTCTTAGGGTTTTTTGTCTCTGAGTACAGAAATAAACCCCTGCTCAGGAGATAGTCAATTGTACGAGACTTTACGGTATTTATGATTGTGTTTTAGTGTATCATACCTGCACCTTCAGGTGACTTGAGTGAGTGGAAGGGTATCACTGTTGATCTCAAGTGCTTCGTGCCTTCTCCAATGCCAATCTCACTCACAACTCCCGAAGTACTCATTCCAGGTTCTACGGCAACTCTACAACTTTCTTTTTCTTTGGAGTTACTGACCTTTTTCCCCTTCCCCTTCCCCTCCTCTTTCCCTTTCGTTTGTTCACATGTGATGCTTTTTGATAATAACTTCCTTACTGATCCCACCACCCCGTCTCATGACTGTTTTAGTCCAAGAATGTCATACTAATAAGGATGGAAAGTTTACCCCATGTAGTATAAGGTTTGGAGTTGAAGGAAACTTTTATAAGCTTTGACTTTCAAACCTGCACCCAGTGGTGGGTTAGCTCGCTATACTCGAGTAGGCTGTCGTATTACGAGTGATACACACAAATACTGATAGTAAGGATTGGTACTTTGTTATCTTAGGAAAGACTTTGCTAACTTAAAGATCACACTCAAAATTCAGAAGAAAATTTGATAATAACGGACTCGTTCTGATTAATAGCCAAGGAGCTGATAACAGCTAATGTGTGCAGGGTACAGGGAAGAGCGTCTTGTTGAGGGGGTAGTAGGCATTAAGTATGCCTAATGGAGATCTTCCTTTTGGTGGGTTAGGTATTAGGGTACTGAGAAACAAAAAAAAGGTGATATCCGTTCCGAGACACCACTGAGAAACAAAAACCGGGGTCGATCCGCTTCAAGACACCTATAGGAATTGGAACGGACAGCGAAGGAAAAACACTTGCAGGGCAGTCGAGCAGAGAGGAAGAAGGTCACTTCTCCAACAAACAGGCCGAAAAAAGGGGAATCGTAAAGGCAAGGCAGAACAAACACTACTAGAAGGGGCAATCGCCGCACACATGACTAGAGGTCAAATTTATTTGTCCGAAGTGAAAATATAATTCCGTCACTGGAATTGCTACCGAAGAAAAAAGAAAAGATTCGTAAAAGAAAAATAAACCCATGTTCCCGATCCCGATGTCCGTCCGTTGACCGCTGTTCCTCTCGTCTCTCTCCCTGTTCCTCTCGTCTCTCTCCCTGTTCCGCATTGTCCCTTGCTCTTGTTTCCGCTGTTCTTCCGCGTTGTTTTTCTTTCATTCCCTCCTGATGCTTGCCCCGCCTAACTACCAATTCCCTTGCCAAGCCATCAACCGAGCTAACTAGCAAACAAAAACCGAGCTAACTAGCAAACAAACATTTCCCCTCTTCCACTAATGTCCAACCCCTGACCCTTATATCAACTAGCCTATCTGATCAAAACAAAACACAATTTCTAGCTAAAACCTTGCAAACCATTTTCTTTCCCCACAGTACCGTAAGAACTGGAATAATTGAACTTCGCGCTAAGACGTCCAGAATTCCCCTCTTTGGATAAGGGGGGAACCACCCCAAACAAACTGACTTTCAACCCTTCGCTGAGACAAATAAAAAAAGAAAAACACGACAGACCTTACTAGGAGAGGCAACTCCAACGTCCTAACTTGAGGTTCAATTATTCCAGGTCTTACGGTAGGTGTGGTACTCTTCCTTTTATTATTGGGAGCAGTACTTCTCTGAGTCCTGCCTTGGTATGATTTATTCCAGATGATATGGGAAGCTGAAGCCGGCCCCCCAAGCCCGCAGAATGCAAAACAAGATCCAGCCAGGATGTGTCAAATCACTGTATCTCATTCGTTATCGATCCTACTATTGCGGGGAAATCTTATGATACGATGTGCAAAGAAAGAACCGGCATGTTCTCAGTGAAGGCGTACACCTAGATGTAAAAGAAACCGGGCAACTCTCCTACAAGGACACCCGCACTACACAAGCTGATCTTGGATTTTTCTCATCTCCCAGCACCTGTCTCTCCAGTAAGACAATATCTATCCTTTCATATCCCTTTATTCGTCCCTGGCAAGAAGTGCCTGAACACGGGGTAAACGCCACTCACTTTTAACTCGGAACGCAGACCTCCTTGATATATCTTAGACCCCTGAAGTATCCTTGAAATATCCCTGTTTTCCCCTCTAAATGTTCAGGTACTTCTTGCCAGGGACGAGTATGCATCTGCTAGATTCATATTCAAGTTGCTACCTCCCCCTGCCTCGCGGTGCACTTAATATGGGGAAAAGCGAAAACCTTCTGAAATGTCGGCGCCGAGCCTTTGAGCGAGTCCACTTGTGAGAAACATTAGTTGGGCTGTTGGGAAATAGCGGATCCTGGGATTGAATTGAGAATAATCGTTCCATGGTTACCACCGGGTGAAGATTGTTTTTTCTTTTCTTTTTCGCTTTCACTAATTCCTTCATTTCTTATCATCCCCACATATCTTTTTGCATTATGAATGATTTAGTTTTGTTTTGTAGGCTCTAAGCTATTTGCTGATCATACATGCTCTTATAATTGAGTTTACAGCTTAAACTTTTGTGATCTTAAAGGAGGTATTTCGGGAGGGTTGAGGGCTGGTTGCTAACAGTGGATATTTCAAATAATATGGATGCAATAGTCAAAACCTTCACCCTTGAGATGATGATATACTTCCTTTCATCAACGAGTTCTGGCTCAGATTGGAAGGGTATGTTTTTGTCAAGAGAGAAACGACCCCGCGCTCTAACTATACTAACTAAGTTAATACCTAACTGAGCAACCCAAAACCTCTACTGTACCAACCCGAAGAATATCAGAACCATATCATACACAATAACCCACATTATAATCCCCGCTCCGGAAAGCCTACCATAAAATACAACTCTCCCCCTAAACCAAGCTCTTTTTCAGAGGCCGAATTGCCCCCGATATCCACCGTCGTAGTATCGACCCCTATCTTCCTCTCCCTACTCTTGGAGTCAACCGTGCTTCTGGGGCGACTGCTCCACCCAAAGCTATCCGGGACTTTCAGGGTGTCCAAGTCCTGTACTGTACTCGGAGAGTACACTAAATAATGGAAAACTATTTCTGCAGATCCCGTACAAATCTTTATGGAGACAAGGGTTATGTTTTCCGTTTTTTAATGGCCCACCCCGGTACTACCCTAATATGTGATCACTACGATGATCTATGATATAAGTTTGAAAGAAATCCATTGTCTGAGTTGGAGCAACGTCCGTAGCAAAGCCTAGATGAATCCGTTCCCCTCTAACAAATGAAAAAAAATAATATCGTAATCAATCCATCACCAGTCCGGGTCCGCCCTACGGGGAGCAGGTGAAAGAGGGAGGTAAGGGCAATCCTACGAATTTGCTCACAAAAGTATCGATCGAACCAAAGAAGAAAGAAATGAGAGGCGAAAGAACAGCAGATAAAGTATAAGTTAGTACCGTACAGTAGAGTAGAGTACAGAGCGAGACTTTCAAATTGAGTTACTTCCAAAGAAAATTATAACCAGTATTGCTTTGAGTCAATTCGGATCACGAAATTCCACCCCATAACCTATCCAATTTCACCCTCTACCAAGGCTTAAATAATGGTCAACGGCTTTACGCTTCCAATAATCTATCCACGTTGCGTCAGCCAAATATCCCCCTCCGTTCTCCTCCGAGCAGACGGGTGATAAATAAGAAATATTTTTTAAGAAACCTACCGAACGTTCATATGCCCACTCATGTACTTCCTCGGGGTTCCTACACTGATGGCGGACATTAAATTCTGGCTTATACGCCACGCTCCCGTTCCAGTTAGCTCTCGTGAAGCTTATCGGTGTGATATCCGAAGTGCAAATGAGTGCCTGGCGGAGATTATTTATGCAGTGAGCTATTTTGGCACATGAAGAGTTAGCCTTGCTGGCTCAGCAGATGTAGCGGAGAAGGGGATGAACCTAACCCTGATGAAGCTGGAATATAACTGTATCACTAACTTCTCTTTATAGTGTAGACAACAATACCTTCCGCTTGAATGTATTAAAATCCATCATAGCAGCCTTAGCATGTCAACATGCCGTGATTTCTTTTCTGACTATTAATCCCCCAAGTGAGAGAGATATTATCTGGAAGCTGCTAGAAGCTCAACTTGAATCTTCAACTGGCTCTGGTCTAGCCCTCCTGTGAAAACTAACACAATGCCTTCATCTATTATCTGCAACTTGAATTTTTGAGGATCCCATGCCAGTGCTCCATCCAGTCAGTTACAAGGTCTTAAATTTGAATTTGAACTCAAGATACAAGAGTATATCATACCAGGAATAATACTGTTCAAATACATCATCTCAGTGCCAGTGACAGGTATAGTACCATTATTGGTGAATATTGACTTTCGAGTATCTGTATCACCACCGCCACCCACCGCCACCCACCGCCACCCTATCTGACACTCTTGCCAGGACTCTCTTCCAGCATTCAGCCCATTGTAATATCCAGTCTGAAAACATCTCAAGTTTTCTTACGGAGGAGTCTGCCCAGAATGTTAGTTCTCACATACCAATAATGCAAAGGTTTTCAAAAAAAACTTTTGACATACTAATGCAGAAATTGAAATTATGTGAATTTCCCAAGAATTATTTTCGGGAGTTCAAGTTCATGTTGGCAAAAGAATATGAACTTGAAAGGAGTTTGGAGGAACCGATGACACGAATACCAGTATGTTACTTTTTGTTTTTGTTTTTATTTTCTTCAGATGTAGAAGGGAGAGTGTTGTGGTTGGTTATGATTGTGGCATGATGAAGGAATGGAAAGGTGGGAAGAGAGTGAACGAGAAGTTGACGTTTGTGTTGTGGAACTAGTTGGATAGATAGCTTGATAGATAGTATTGTTGGTAGTAAGGAAGTATAAATAAACCTCCACAGATCAAACACGCTATCCAATATCCTTCCAGCAATCTCCCTCTCAAATCAGTTTCAAAATCCCAATGGTACGAAAAAAGGGTGGCAGTGATGAAGGAGGTCTTTTAAGACGTGATGGCGTAACTCCCTCCTCTTTATACATACTGTCCTTTCACTTAGTGTACGTCCGGCAGTGCTCACTCATGGACACCCGTAATATACTTGGAGTTTATCATTGGAGATATAAAGAGAGCCCCGTGTGACTAGCTTGCGCAGCTAAGTTAACTTTTCAGTCTCCGGGTCGGGGAGGGCTGTAGTCCGTAAGTAGGAAAGTTGAGGTTGTGCCTTTCTCACAAGTTCTACAAGTAGATTTGCACTGGGTTTCTTGGCTATCTTAAGTTATGATATTATCTAGCTAAGTTAACTATTTACTGCGGTTACAAGTAGCTAGCGTGTATTGAGCAGGGATCAATTACTACGATATCTGGAATAGGTTCGATGCCAGTACAATAAGCAACTAAACCAGACTAATTTAGTAAGTTCATCCCACCAACCCATGCTCTCCCCAAAACAAAAACCAAACCCAAAAAGCGTCACAGAATATCAATACTCTGCTAGATCTCGCAACACAAACATTCCCGACTATCATAACTGTAGATAACCTTGTTGGAATATGCGGCACAAAACCCCATCCTCAAATCCCACGATTATCAGAACCAGCACGTGCTGTCTTCGAAGAAAAAAATTATAACCCCCGCTCAACAAAACCATAACCCTCACTGGCATTACTGACTAACTTACTTTCCGCAACTCGGCTAGCGAGATAGTCCTCAGATAAAGCCGACAAGTCTATTTATTCACCGATGGAAAGCCCACGTCCAGTCTCAGAAGAGGAGAGAGGGTGCCTTATAAATGAAATAAATCCATAGACTAACGTATCATAGGCATGCCTTCGGTTTATCTGTAAAAGGGAAATTTCGAAAGGATCCCGCGTGCCGGCTCTGTCCATGCGAAGGTGAGAGCTACGGTATATATTATGTATTCCCTGTTTAGGAGAAGAAAAAGGATAGCAAAGGCTTGAAGGAGAATAAAAAATTATAATAGGTTTACCGATGGGAAATTATGAGCAGTTTTATGGGTATCGTGTGGTGCAGCTGTTGGTTTTTGTAGTCTACGAGTCAAAAGGAAGGCAAGGTACAGTAACTTAAGACGAGGTCAGGCGAATAAGCTGCCGTAAGTTTTGCCCGGTTTGTATCATGTCCCCGCCTAATCCCATCTACGGTGTAACAAGTCAGGCCGAAGAGGTGTAGTAGCGCATAGACCGATCTTCGCAGGTCAGATGCAGATCTTGTGTGCTGGTTGATTGGAGCATCAACAGAGGGTTAGAAGAGTCCCAAGACACATAAGAGTATCATATCGAACCCAAAATCCCAGCCTGCTCTATATATGGCCTAAGTTACAAAAGGTCTATTGAAACGAGATCTTTTTCGCTTCCGTTAGAATGATAGCTAGACCGTAGCTGCTAAATACTTGTGCCGCACAAACAGACATGGAAAGCACCAAATGTCAAGATCTCACAAAGGCGAAAGTTGTGCAGTTATTCAATCATATACAATATCAAGGAGCGGCTTATATTACACTACCGGAGCTCGCTAGAATACGCCTTCCAGGAGTATGGATACAAATGCAGTCATGGAGTACGAGTGAGGACTCGTGAAGTGAATGGGTTGAATAAGAGCAGAGAAGCTTGAGATTTTTTGAATACAGTAGACCACCGTGTTGGAACATTCCGGAGACAACATGAGAAGAGGTGGAACTTGTTAGTAAGTTGCCGGAGGTTGTTGGAAGATGATAGATCACTGGTGGTGATCAAGGATATTTGAGGATTGTTTGTCTGGCATTGTTGGAAGTGCGGACAAGTGCGGGAGTGTGGGGAGAAGTGTGGACAAGTGCGGGAAGTTTGGGAAGACATTTGGGTATATGTTTTTCTTTGTTTGTTGATAAAGTTTCTGGGTTGGGTAAGAAACTGGTAGGATACCAAAGAAGGTATTTGTGAGGATGGATTTGATACTATATGTATCATTGGGTTTTTCGTTAGTTAGATGTTTTGTTATGCGATTTATTTTCCTGTTTACCGTACTGATAATTTTTTACCCCTTTCCTAACGATCAAAGTTTCAATACACCGTACATATAGCATCTCCCATCCACCGCAGCCACCGTCAACACAAAGAAGCGTCATATATCGCTAATAAGACCGACAATGAATAACGCAAATGCTAGCTTTTAAACCCAAGACATCCCCTGAAGCTGATTCACCTCCTTCTCGTCTGTCCGAACCCAGTGCTTGAATGTCTCATGGCACCAGCACTGCTACTCTCGCCTCCACCACCGCCACCCCCGCCCCAGCTCGGGCCTCCCCTGTAACTGCCCGACGGCTCACCACTCGACTGGGACCATAGCGGGGCTCTCTGAGTCTGATTCGCCCGATCTCTATTCCCCAACAAGTATGACCCCGCTGCGCCAGCCGCAAGTCCCGACCAGAACCCCGGACGCCATTGGTTTGAAGAGGGATCCGATGGGAACGTTGGTTTCCGGGGCGGGCGGGGATCATACGGTGGTGGCGGATCATCTCCTCCACCGCCAAACCATCCGCCACCACCGCCGGGTCGCCATGGCTGCCTTGTTCCCGGCGTTGGGCTGTTGCGGTTTTTGTACGCGGAGTATAGAATCCATGCGGCGATTCCAAAGAAGAATGTCCAGAAGAGGAAAGTTCCTGTATCTGGACATGCGTTAGATATTTTCTCAGTTGATTGGCAGGAGAAAAGAGGAGAGAGAGCTGGAGACTAACCTATGCCCTTTGACGGTAATCGTTTGAATACCGACCCACCATATCCGAACTTTTCGTATCCGTAATCTGTGAGTGCGAGTCTGTACTCTACTCCGCAGGAACCTGTGCCGCTCGGTGGTTAGTTCCGGCGAGGGGAGGAAGGGGGTAATGGCATAAAGAGAGGATAGGTAGATAGATACCCTTGAGGATGTATGGATCCTCCGCGTTGTCGTAGCTATTGTATCGCGAATAAGCTAGGTATAATGCCTATGCGGAGGTCGCATAAGTTACTGCACAAGGGGACATACCCTTCGCATATAACATCGGTAGAACCAAGTTTGAACTCTCGCGGTAGATCAGCAGTACATGCCCAGTTCACGTATTCGTCGTTATAATCGCTGTTCGAATATCAGTAACCAAAGCTAACCAACAAGCAACCACCGAATCATCGAAAAAGAGCTCAACCCACCTTCCAATATTCTTACACCTCATTACATCAATCTCATATTTTCCCTTACCCTCTCCGCCCACGCATTTTAACTATTCGTGAATATTTTAGTAAGTCCACCAATTAAATTTTCCACTCTTTCCTTACCTGCGGAATTGCTGGAACCCTCCGATTCTTTGTCATCTGGTCGCTTCGCAGGGTTAGTGTGGGAACCTCGGAGAGGAGTATTTTTTGACCGGGTTTTAGCTTTGCAGCTGCAGTCGAGGTGACTAGCAGCAAAACCGTAGCTGTGGGAAACTTCATTTAGAATCTTGGGATTGTTTGGGAGATGTGATGGATACAAAGGTGGGATGTTGGTGGGTTGGGTTATTATTGCCAGCATGAGGCTCAAAGGACACCGTGGCTTGTGAACGCCACACAGTTACTTGTATCACGGCATGGTGATGTGGAAAAATTCTCCACAATCGGTCATAGAAAGGTTTTACAACACGACTGACAAGTACAACATTAAAGGGAGCGGTAGCAATTTTAGAATGGATTGAATTCGGTAGCGACTGTTTAACTAAAAATAAACAAAAATAATAATAATTTAAATCAAGAACAAGAGGTGAGTTCTACCCTTTGATTCTCTAACAATTTTGCCTCCCTAAACATCGACAGTCAACTGTCAGTAAATGTCAAAAATATAGGCAGACAAGGAGACTCACAACTAATACTTTAGACTTCCAAGGCTTAATAGACGTTTACCACACTTCAGTAGAAACTCATTCATATCCCACCAACACCCCAAAGCAGCTCCGCCGTAATTCCAATGGCGAGACTGCTGGCGGGACGCCCTCAGACCTGCGTCTGGAGATCCGTCCTCGCGTTGCTTTGCGAGGCAACAAAACCATCATTCTGCATATTGATTAGCACAAATAAACCCGAATAACAGAAAACTTACCATCATAGTATTCATCCTCATCCTCGAGTTCATGTAATTGCTCAAAATTAACCCTGTATCTGAGCAAAGCGCCGATTCCGCCAAATCCCTTCACAAATTGATTTCCTTCGCCGGAACGATCGGAGACAAACTCCAAAGTAGCACCAAAGTCCTGGTACTTTTCTGCCAACCATTCAAGGAAGGAAGTTTTTTCTACAATCTCCATTTCTTGCCCAGTTTCCTTATCCATGAATTTTTCGCGATCTTGCTCTTGAAGCTTATTGGTGTGGAGAGTAATAAGGTTCCCGTCGGAATTTTTGAGAATCCAGCGAGTCACATCGAGATTTTCAAAGACGATAACAGCTATAGCCCATGTTAGCAACTCCTGTTTACTGGGTGATACGACGATAAATACTCTCTGCTGCGCCCAATTCCATAGCCTTCAAGGTATCCTCAACACCATAGCAAATCTTTCCAGTATCCTGAGATATCTCCTCAAAGTACTTGTTGATCAACTTCTTCTCTTGAACAAATTTCACGTTGCTCAAAGTCTCCCCGGCCAACTCAATAGCTTGGTTAAACCCGTTCTCACCACCGTAAGACACATCGACAACCTTGATAATCTTTGCTTGCAAGCGTTGATCAAAGAGTTCACTCTGTGCCAGATCGGTCTTGAAGTCGGCGGATCCGGCAAGAATTAACCCAGAAACGTTAACCTTGTCATTGGTGATAAAATTCTGAACAGCCAGCTCCGCCACCTTACGGACATAATTGTGGCGCTTTTCCTCTCTGAGACGTGCGAAACGCAATGCAGACTGTCCACCACGTCCATGCTTCTTGGGAAGGTCAACAGTGAACTTGTGGACGATTTCTCTGGTGTTTCCGCTCAAGGTTCCAAACAAAGCACCGTTACCGTCCATCACGATAAACCCAAACCTAGAGTCAGACTCCAAAAGCTCCGATAGTGCTTCCGTATGAAACTTATTATCGCAGAGGTACAGAGAGGTGTTTATTGGCTTAAAGGGCTCAAAGTCAATATTGATTTTACGCTCTTTGCCCTCGCTTGTGATGATTTCGCCACAGTAGACGACGAGCCCGTTGGGCGGAACCTTGTTGTAGAGCTTGAGACGTTGCTGAGTAGAAGTAATAGCCGAAAGGACAGATAGACGATTGACCCGGGACTTAATGTTGGATGCGGTACCATACTCGTCCGATAACATCTTTCCCACGCGAGAGATCTGATCTTTGGGCGGGATAATTAGGGAAATCATACTGGTTCCGTTACCGCGAGCTTCGGTAAGACGTTTGATCAATTTTTTGATCTAATTTTTGGGAAGTTGTGTCAGCTGTTAGCTGGTAAAGTTTGTTAGTTGAAGCGATCCTACCTTCCACATCTCGATGTTTTTCTCCATGTCGTTTGCTTGAGGCTGAGACATGATGATGATAGGTTGGATTTTTCTCTTGTCTTTGCTCTGTTCTTCGGTGTTTGTTGGGTGTGAAAAGATTTCGGAGAAGAAAGAAAAAATGAAAGTGAAAAGAGATGGTGGTGCTGGAGTGTGGGAAAGTGCGGGGAGTAAGGTAGGAAGAGCTGTGGGGCAAGCGTTCAGGTCAGGGTAGGGCTGGGGCACTGTCTTGGCTAATTTCGAAGCTGGCTCAGGGGAATTTACGGTATCATATTATCATAGCTTTTCCTGGTAAAACCTAGCGCCCGTCCAAATTCAATGCTGTGACCTCATTCAATGACTGCAGCAGTAACTATGATATGGAGTGTTGGTAGGTTCAAGGCGACTTGTGAGCAATGGTAGCTTGTGGGAAGAGAAAAAATATTGAAATCCAATGGGAGAGCCTTTCAATCATTTGTGCAATAATATTGGACCAACACAAACACGATCTTGGAGATAAGCGAAACGTATCATAAGTTACCTCCCACCTTACCAAGGGTGATCAATTCCACCATCGCCCGCACCGCAATAATGGCAGCGATCACACCTCTCTAAACATCATATCACACTATCATGATGGTGCCCAGTGCACTCTAAAGCAGTCGCCTTGGTAGATTTGAGCTTTTAGAAGGACGAAAGTATAAAAGCTGGGGTCAGACTACTACAAGTGATACGTTCCATTGTTCATTCAAAAGGCCGTTGATAGAGCATGTCCGGAGCGTAGCTTCGAGGTTAAAGAGTGAAATTGACCACTAGCTTGGCCGTAGACCCAGTTATCCCGTTTACTTAGTTTCAAGTTGGTATAAATTTGCTGTAATTATGGTGGAGTGGTGTTGAGCCTTGTAATGGACACGGTGCTCATTGACGTAGTTTTCATCAACGGGACGCTGTTGAGCTACACAATGAACTCGCAGTCTCTTTTCATAAATAGAATACTGTTGAGCTCGGTAATGTGCTCATAGCCTATTGATGGAGTCATTATTATAGGGTATGACACCTGATGAAGCAAAGATGAAGTGTACCCTCCATAGTTTTTCATGTATTTCTTGCATAGATCTTGTCCACTGTTCGTTTGTTTCTATGTTTCGCTGGGGGAGGACATTGTATAAGGAGGCTCCGTACCCCTCTAGGAAGGGCATGATTCGGGACATCAGTCAATCATCGACCCAACGAAGGATATACGGGAACATAGTCCCACGCATCGACAGGACATAAATCCTCCAATAGAAATTCGTCTTTACTCTTCATCCACATTTTCCTTTTGTGTATCATCGCTTCCTTATTTCTCCTACACCTTCAAAACTCCTGTGTCTTATTTTTTCTTTACATCAATCGAGATCGGTGGCCGTGTTCGTTCCAATTGTCATCGCCCACAAAAGTACGCCTTGATATTCCTCAGCCCCACACATCCTATCACAGTGGTTGTTGCCGAGTTAGTACGAGCACAGTCCTCCGGACACGATTTTAAATGCAAAACGGCAATGACGAAAATGCCAGCAATTGCGAAGTAATTGAAATTTCAAAGTACAAGCATCTGATACGAAAGGAATGAACTCTATTTTTTTTGCGTTCGTTTAAGGGGTATAGGGGCGCTCTACCGAGAAAGATCTAACTTTGTGAGAGACAAATTGGGAGAGGCAATAAGTTAAGTGCAAAGCCACAGTTGAAAACGAAAAAAAGAGAACAGAAAAAAAAACAGAAAAAAAAGATAGGAAAAACGATGAATAGGAATTAACAGTGAGTTGTTACTATCCTCAATTCACCTTCACAGTATGTCCTCTCAACCCGCGCAGCCGGGAACCTAAGTGTCGGGCTTCACGTTTGTCTCGCGATTACACCTTGCTCATTCTACTACGGTAGCACTGCTGCCCTACAAACTGATTATAAGTTAAAGAGCGAAGTGTTCATCCTGTCACATTTGGCAGTCTTAGTTGCTCATTGGTGACAATCGCCACCGAGTCTTTCGCCATCTTTCGCCATCATATTTCGCACCAAGGCTTTTAACTTTCAGTGTTTGCACAACGACTGTATTAAAGGGTGAAGAAACTTCCTGTGAACTAGTTGGATGATTACATCCCGGGGGGTTTGCAGCACCCTGCGCGATAGTAGTCCGGGTCAGTCATGGTCGTCTGTCTTTTGTGGCAGGGCACTGTCCTCCGTCTTTTGAAAAGCCGGTACCGGTAGTCTGAAGAGTTGATTATCGGCACCGGTCGTCCCTCGCGAGTGCCATTCCCGAATAGGTCATTAGTTACCTATAGGTACCTACCATCACCGACCGTCGCCTTCAGGTACCTACAGATACCTACCCTCCCTTCAAGGTATCTGCAGTCAATGCTGATTACCTATAGGTCTCTCGAGTCTCTGCGGCCAGAGTATCCAAAATGTATCGCATTATATTATCTATGTGTCACAAGCCAAGACGCCTCCAGGGCAGGCTGTAAGACAGGCGCCGGCGCCCCTGACCGTCCCGGGTATCCTTCCTCGGTATGGCGTCCATCACGCCTTTGGTCCCGGAGAGACAGACTAGACTACTAGGTTCATAGAATTATTATTTACAGCTGGGCGGTGGTAGCTACCAGGTGTATGCAAAGGCAGTTGGTAAAACATGAGTGCGCCACCACCACTACCCACCACTGTGCCGAACGACTGCTTTACGAAAGAGTTAACTTAGTGAAAATGAATGTTGTTATTGCAAAACCCAGTGCTATAGGGTGACCGCTCTTACTCGGGTTCTCGGCCTACCAGTAAATTCATTGGCCACGTGAAGCCTAAGTATCATACCGGTATCATACGTGTTATGGTACTCAACTTCCGAAGACTAGGTAGCTCGGATGAAACCAATGAGCCTATCCAATAAATTGATCGCCTAAGTGCTCTATACCTATGACGCACAATCCTTGTGGAGTTTGACCAACCTGGTACTCGAGTAGCTAAGACTGAAATTTCTACCCTGAAGCCCTAGCAAGGATAGTTCGATGGGAAAATATAACTTGAATCTTTGGAGCCTCCTATCCGCATACCCTCTATTAGGCGGGGAGGAGCTCTGAGGTGGGTAATAAATTTTGTGACCCGAGATGTTTCACAGCATTCAGAGGTGGCTGGCATAAAAAGTGCATGCATCTAACGGCAGTGATTTACAACGGTGAGTTGCTTGGTTGGCTGTAAGATAGACTATCGGATATTTACGGCACGATTCCGAATCAAATGCGAATTCTCCGTACATCGCCGTATGCGCATTGTAGGAGAGATGCGGAACCGAAGTCAAGCAATACTTGCATTGACTCATCGGTCTGGCATAACTGTAAACTTCGGGTGACGTCCTCATTTGAAGGAGCACAAATGGCAGTGGTTGGGTTTTAGCTACCTATTCACCAGCCGTAGTAGGTTGAATGGTAACAGATTGGAAGTGAAGTTATCAAAATTTCAAGGGCATTTTGCCTTGCGGTCTTCTGCGTTTCGTTTGCTTACCGCACTGCATTGTCGAAGGAAATGGTGTTGGGCCTTCCTAAACAAGGTTGCAAAACGACCTGCTACCATTTCACTGGGCCCAAATGCATTTATCTCCGACCGCTTACCAAAAACTGCCTGTCCCTAGAATGATAACGGGGAGATTCGGATGCTGTGTCATGAGTAATCACTCGTTCACCTATAGTCTGCCATGAAATCAGGAGAGAAGACTTTAGGGACAAGATGAAGTATAGAAAAGTAGAGTAAGCGAAATAGAATGTGTTCAGTGAAAAATAGTTGTTAAAGTTGTTTTGTTGCTAGTTGAGGAAAACAAAACATCGATGGTGATGACCTGGAATATATGCAAACTTCGAAGTCTTGTACAGCCATCAGAATTCCCCAAACATTCCGTACCAGCTCTCATACCAAATACCAACACCATCATTCCAAATACTAACATCCTCATTCCGAATACCAACATCCCCATTCTGAATACCAACCATCATTCTGAATACCAGCTATCATTCCAACAATGCATTTTCGACATTTCTGACAACATGCTAATGTTGTAAATTGGGATAAATGGGAGATAAAAGTATACGGAAATGTATAGTAGAAGTGACTTGCGGTCTTTCCATGTGGGATAAACATGTCCCTTAAATACATAAAGACTCTCTCAGAGATGTCATGCCATGACATATAGACATCTCTTTGACACAACCTGTGGTAGGCTGGATGAGGATATCCAACAGCCAAGAATGTGTTATACTGCACTTTTAGTGTTTGACAGTTGAGTTGGTGCATCTATAAGAACACAAATGACAGCCCAAGCATAAACCACAACATTAGGAAGGCTAATTCCCTCAAAATTCAACAAAATATCTCAACCTACCTCCTGGCAGTTCTTTCATTTTGTTCAACTTTTTTGTTTTTTTGTCCTAACTCCTTCCTTTTGTCCTTCAGTTTTTCTTAGTCACGTATGGTACGTTTTGGACTGATCAAATGCTATTATATGGCACTAGAAATGGTGGAGGGGAATTATGTAACTTAACTCCTCTGGTTTTTTCAATTGGTTGAACTGCTCATAGATTACTGTATTGGGAGGTTTATATCTATGAAATATTCAATTTTGGTGCAAGAATCTTTAGAGGATGAGTGGGTAATATCCTTATACCATTTTTCAAATGGCTGTTTGTCCTAGAAGATACAAATACCAGTCCTCTCAAACAGTTTAGAAATTGTTTAATACTTCAAATTCTCACCAAAAATTCTATTTCTGGGGTGTTTTCACTCACCCCCTATATTTTCTTGCACCATATCTGATAATATTACCCACAAGTAATGGTCCATATGTGAACTACACGGAACTGCAGGTGGTGATCAATGTAAATTATTTTAACACAAAGGAATGAAATCAGACACAGGTTGGGGTAGATTTAACATTATATATTATATAGGATATGAACTGTTTCTTGCAAGGATGTAGCCTGTATTTTATTTTTACAGCCCCTCATCAGAAGTGTTCGTGATTTGAGACATGTTTAATTGCGGTTGTGCTATAATGTGGTAGGTCAACAGTGGGGTTATCAATGGTGGGGTTGTCAATGGGTGTGCATGTGCACGCTCACTCTAAGTCTCCTCCTCAACAATCAACAATGATCAATGATCAGTCATCTACTGTATATATTCTAGAGTAAGAAAATAATAAATAAAACTAGCTAATAACTTGTATAACCTCCCTTTGTTTCCAATACTGCAGCTACTCTATCAGGCATTGATTTCCACAGCTTTTCAAAAAACTCCTCAGGAATTGTCTCCCAAACTAAAGGTAATACTTGTCAAAGCCTCTTCTTAACACCTTCTTTTGCTCCTGGGGTATCTCCAATCCTTGGATACTGCTGGTGTAATCACTTTTTAAGCTCACCCCATGCATGCTCAATAGGATTTAAATTAGGGGAGTAAGGGAGGTGTTCCACCACTTCAATACAATTTCTCTCCAACTATGCCATAACATTATAAGCCTTGTGAATAGGAGCATTGTCTTGCTGAAAAAGAATATCTTCAAGTTGCATACCAAAAGAAATTATTTGATGAATTACAGGAAAAAAATACCTTCTTAAGAGCCTAACATACCTGGTCTTGTTGATATTTTGGGTAATGGGAACCAAAGAACCTTTTCTCTTGCCACAAAAGTACCCCCATACCATAAGTGAAATACACTTATCTTTTTCCTTTGGGTGGATGCACTCTGCAAGCCATTGCTCCCCAGGTTCTCTGAAAACCTACTGCTGCCTTGGATCCTTAGATTTCTCCACACTACATTCATCACTCCAGATGACTCTCTCAAAATCCTCAGCTATCCAATCCTTATAACCTGTAACCCTCTTCTATCTCTTAGCAATATGCTCAGGCTTGAGCTTTGGTCTTGATTTGGCCAGCCATTTCTTGGTATTGGCATCTTTGAGTACTCTATCTACTAGAAGATCCCCCCCCAAACCTAGAAGGGTACTCCTAGTTGAAACCATTACATTTCCAGTTTTCATAAATCACCTACACATTTATAAACAATTGTAGAATGGATGAGAGGGGTTGAAATTTTATTATCATTAGAATAAAGAACAAAGAATTATAAATCAAAATAAGCATTAGATAAAAAAGAGGTGGAATAGGAGATAGAATAGGATAGAGGATAAAAAAGAATGATAAAAGTGAAGAAGGAAGAAAAGAATTAAAGAACAGGAAAAGGGAAAGTTAAGAGAGAGGAAAAGAAAGAAATAAGAACATGAAAGGAAGAAATAGTAAAAAGAGAAATAGTTAGAAACATAGAAAAAATAAAATGAAAAAATAAAGAGAAAAAGAGGAAGAAGGGGAGTGTGAAAGTGAGGAGGAAAGTGAGAAAAAGAGAGGGGGGGGGAAGGACACAGAGTAGAGGGAAGGTGGGAAATAGGAGGTGAAGTATATGAGAGGTAGTAGAAATGTGCAGTAGTGAGAAAACAACAATCTCAAAGAAGGACCTCAGGAAAGATGACATTTGGTATGATTGATGGCTGATCATCTGAAGTCAATACAGTAAGTCCATTTATAGAGGTGACTCTAGAAAGAGCAACATAGAGTTGACCATGAGTGAAGGTGCCACTTCAAAGATCTACACCAACTTTCTGAAGTGACTGTCCTTGTGATTTATTAACAGTCATAGCAAAGCATAACCGAACTGGAAACTGTTTACAAATCAGAATAAAGGGAAGATCATCTTCATTTGTTGTCAGATGTATACAGGGCAATAATCATACTTTACCATTCTAGTGACCACCAAGAATAGCAACTTTAAGGCAATTGCGACCAACTGCAAGAACACGCATTCTGGTCCCATTACATAATCCTTCCTTTGGACTCAGATTCCCCAATAAAATAATTGGACATCCAATTTTTAGTCTGAGTTGAGACAGTGGAAGTGCGGCGAGATCAATGCTCTGCAAATATTCAGTAGGAAATGGTTCTGCTTCTACAGCCTGCTCATTAAGATCGACAGAGTTCATTGCATGAAAGGTGTATAATTGTCCTGGCATATTATTGACAATCTTCTCATTGAACTCTCCAACTGTATCATTCTGATAGGCTAAGATTGAACAGACCACAAACATATCAGGATTGGTAACTGAAGAAGTGAGGAGGTGTGGGGGATATATTGTGTCACATAATTCTTCAATAGTTCCAACCCATTTAATATATTGCAGAATGTTTAGTTGTCCGTAAAACTATGGAGAGTGAGTAATTGATGAAAGAAATAGGAGAAAATTCTGGTTTTGTTGTCCTTGAATCACTTGCATATTCTCTGTAAGTTGAACAATCTGTAAGCAATTCCATATTGATGCCTTTTGAATACAGGCTTGGATGGTGGCTTGCTTAGAACCTCTTCTAACCACAGGCAGAATTTGTGAAAAGTCACCACCTGGGATAGTTGGGATGCCACCAAATATTTTTCCATCAGGCGCATCACAAAAGTCATTCAAGGTCCTGTTAACAGCTTCAAAACATGCTTTATGCTGCATTGGCACCTCATCCCAAATAATTAAAGCAGTCTGATAAATGAGTTCAGCCAGTTGTGAGTTTTTGCTGATATTACAAACCGCATTTGTATCGTTACTTAAAGGAATTTTGAACCTTGAATGTGCTGTTCTCCTGCCAGGTAATAATTGAGCAGCAATACCAGTTGAGGCTACACAAAGAACAATTTGTTTTCGAGATCGAAGATAACTGCAAATGCAATTGTATAAAAATGTCTTTCCTATTCCAGCTGGTCCATGAAGAAAGAATGCTGGTGAGGTTCCTTGATACTGGTGATCAAAGATGGCCCTCATTACAATATTGTAACATTCTTTCTGGCCATTATTTAATCTTTCCAACATTTCATGATATCTGAGTTCCTCACTCTCAGTATCATAATCTTGTTCTTCTGAAATAAGAAAATTTCCTCCAATTCTATTATTGATACTCCATTGCAATTGTGGCATAGGGAGCTGAAAATGTGAAAGATTCTTGTTATACTCTTGAAGAAGAATCTGAATGAGATATAGTCCATAGTCAAGATAAATGTCTTGCATACCATTTGGTATGTCAGGAGGTACTGGAATAAATCCCTGTACTAATTTGTATGGGAGATCATCACAAAATGAGTATTTGTATTGCTCTCAAATCACAAGTGGATTCACAATTGTCGTTTGATGCAATGCAGTACAAAATAGCTGCCTCAATGCATAGCCAGTTGCAAATTGGCATGCTTCTGCAAATGTGGCAATCCATTCTCCATCATCCTCTAGTAAACCTAGAGCCAGACATGCTCTTTTAAAGGTATCATGCAAAGTACCTGCTACCATCCGTAGATCTTCAAAGCTCAGTGGTCCTCTTACTATGGTTAAGAGAAGATGTAAGTAGTACTTCTCTCCCATAAAAGGACTACAGGAGAACATTCTACCAATAGTTGAGCTGGCATCTAAGACCTGTGATTACCAATGCTTTTTTGAAATATATCGATAATGTGAAGGAAACTCATGGTAGAGGTATTGGCGACTCTCAGGATGCAGAGTATTAAAGTCAAAAAATGAAGTTAATGTTGTTTGGGAAGCAGCAATTCAATCTCTGAGTTCAGCGATATCAATTCCCTCTGGAAAGTATACTGGCTGCTCTCCAGGTAAATGCACAGCAAGGTGCATGACAACAGGTAACTCCTCATGTATCTTGAATTCAAAAAGTCTCCAGACTGCTTCAGTTGGACCAACATACCTTCCACTCAGGTATCATTTTACCTCATCCTTTTCAGACTGTATTCCAACAGTTGCTTGATCACTTCCTTTATAAATATATTTATGAATATATTTCACTGCCTGCACAGAACCACAAACTTCCACATTGATATGCGCTTTGTATTTCCAGGTTAGGTAAGGATTGTAAGGCACGACATATTGATTATCCACAGTGATAGGAATGCTGCGAGCAGTCCCTTGGCCAATAATATCAAACTTTCTCCCTAAGTCTTGCCTCTGATAGAGAGGATATCCATTTTCTTGGACTACAGTTTCTTCCTGGAATACCCTTGGATACTTTTTCGTGCATTTCTTTGCAGTATGATTTCGACCTTCTTTCATACATATTGCACTTGTATTTTCACCAGCACACATTGTATGAACCATGGAGGTGCGAACAATTTGTAATAACTCTTTTCCTTAGTCTGTGCTGTCATCTGGAAGCTCAGCAGAAATGATTCTATCAATGTTCTCTGCAGTTAGGAATGATGCATCTGTCTCCAAAAAAACCAAAAGATGCATATGTGGCAATCCTCTCTTTTGGTATTCTATTGTCCACACATCACCTCTGCATTTTCCAAAAATATTTCCTTTCTTGATTTCATCTAACAATGCACATTGTTTCATATAGAATACACGAGCCACCAGATCAGGCCTATCTGCTGCACTCTGGCTTGGTAGTAACTCTTATGTGATCTCTTCCCATTTCGGATTTGCAGTAAAAGTAATAAATAGTGAAGGCCTTCCAAGATGTCTTACTATTACCATACTGTCTTGGAATATTTGTTGCATAAATCTGTCACCACCTAAGTAGCTTGATGGCAATACCACTTTCTTTCCAACATCTGTAAGATCAACATTAAGGTCATCTCTTTGCAGAATATCAACCAATC